>CM032449.1:32398337-32450837 GCA_019049505.1 Pachyrhynchus sulphureomaculatus | reverse complement strand
TAATGTCCACGTTAGCTGTTAAGGGACAAAAACCTGGAGGATATGAAAACGTTCATCTTGTCGTACCTTATACTGTATTTTGAAATAATAGATAGGAAATCTCTTTTAGTATAATTGAATATTATTTTTTTCTGGGTATGCGTATGATTTATTATTATTTTAATTTATTATTAGATGAATTGTTTCTCAAATTTGAAAATTTACAGTTATTGAATGGGCTCGTATATTTGGCAACACTGGGTAATTTCCATATCTTTCGTCTTTTTTGGTGCACTGGTAGCAATTGATTTGATGTCAGGTTCGAATTAAAAAAAGTATTGAATGTTTCTACACGACTCCACGAGTCACCCATTTCAATATATTAAACGATATATATATATATATATATATATATATATAATATATATATATATATATATATATATATATATATATAGGGTGTTACGGAATCCACTGCATATATTGAAACTGGTGCCTCCTTGTGGCAAGACCGATTGCAGAAAATTCACCTTAAATAGCGGATCTCAATAATAAAGGAAATGACGTCATAAATATTTTTTTCACGCCTCCACTGGTGTATCATACAACTGTACAATATGGCGGAGCGTTAACCAGAATGTCAAATTCAAGTTTAAAAAATCTTTATTACTACTCAATAAGATTTAAAAGGTTTGTTTATAGTGTTTGAGTACAGTGCGCTTTGTAGTACATTCACTCACTGTAAGGCCTTGCGGCTTGCTAGTGTTCTGCATAGTTGGTGTACCAGTGGTGTACCCCATATTCTTTCAGTGATTTCTGGATGTTTATCCTTTAATGACTATTATTACTTGTGTTTGTTTGTGAAGGTAATTTGGCTATTGTTATTATTTTATTTTTGCTGCAAAAATGTTTTAATAAAAAACTCAGCTTGAACTAGAATGTAATGTTACTACACACAGTTACTACAGCGTTGTTCATATTTGAAACAGGTGCTAAACAGGTTTCCTAAACAAATTTAATAATATGAAAATATTCTAAAAATTGTTACCTTTTAAAATAATTACTTTCTGACACCAAATATTAACTTTACAAATTTTATATTTCAATATTTTATTCCTAATAAGTAATAAATTTTAACACAAACTCATAATTCACTAAAATTTTATTTGCGTGATTTTAAAGCTGACATAAGTAAATTGGGGTAGGTCGTAAGTCGTTCACCTTCTTCGGCCTTCTTTTGTTCCACACAAAAATGTTTTTTTTTTTTGATCGGCTGCCCATGGAGGCATCAAAGAATTTTTTTTTTGGGCCGGCAAAATATTGCTTTTGATTTGAGGTTTGTAGGGGAGGCTTAGGTATATCGTATTTTTTATTATTGGTGGTGTCTCTCTTTTTTGATTCCTTCTTTCCCCCTTTGGCTTATACCTTTTTTAACGACTTAATATTATTTCCACAGTTTTTTGTATAGTATTTTTTGTGATATTGGGCATAAAGATTTTACAATTTTTTTTTAAAGCTTTGGCGTTAAATCCCGGAGTAAACGGTTCATTATTTAAATGTGGTAATCTCTTCGGAGACATCAGGTTGCTGAGTAATTTGCTTGTTTTTATTATTGATAATAATAGAAGCGTTTCTTAAGATCGTTGTACTTTCATTACTTGAGTTTGTATGCGATAGAGAATATTTTATATTTTCAGTTGCTTTAAACAAATGTTCAGCCGCTTTAAATCCGTTTACAATGGTGCCAATAATACCAGCTCTTTAGTAAACTTCTGCAAATAAACTTGCAACTTGATATGGCGTTACTTGACGACCTGGATTTGTAATAAGTTTAAAAAAAGGGACGTCCAGTGGCTGAAGCCGTGAGTAGTAATGCCTAGCAGTTGTAACATTATTATATCCCACTAGTCTTTGCTATGTTCAACGCTTCAGCGTTGTATTTCCATCAAGTAGAAGTAACACTTTATTTTCAGCAGTTGACTTTACGACGCTTCATCCATTTTACAAATCAGTTTAAGTTAAGATAGCCAGTGCCTGGAATGGTAACAATACATTCAGAAAGTGTGTCATTCCTCAATTGAGGATTTTATCTCGTTCTTTTGAATGTAAGCATTGGGGACACAAATTGTCCAGCCACATTGGCACAACACAAGGCCTCTTTCTGCGCTTATAATTGCGCCGATTTGTTCTAACCTTTTTAATCCTAAAACTTTTTTTGGAACGGTGGAAAATCCACTTTCATCAGCGTTAAATAATTTTGTAGATGTTAATATATCTTAATCTACGATTCTTTCAAGCTGAGGTTCGATTTGCACTACTCTCCTCTCTCAGCTGTTCTCACACTCGTTATCGAGATATTATTTATCTTTTTGCCTCTAAAATTCGATTTGCTTTATTGTAAATGGTCGCTTTTTTTCATGGACGGGGTAAATTCCGTAAATGATTTGGTAAAATGCAGTTTTGCTCCTTTTTAATTTTTCAAAAAATTTTCGTATTTGAAAAAAAGTATTGAATGTATTTATACTTGACTCCACGTGTCACCAGTGAATTTCATGACACCCTATATATATATATATATATATAATATATATATATATATATATATATATATATATATATATATTGTCATTCAAATACTTAAACGCTTTCAAACATTTACCAACATTTTATTTTATTTCCGAGTAAGGCACGTTTTCCATCTTAACGTCACGTCAATAAATAGAATTGTAGTTATTGGACTTCGAACTAAAGCATTTAAAGCCTTTACATTGCCCTTATGAGGTAGCACAGGCGGCAATGTAGACACGTAAAATAACTGGCCCGTAGTTATTTGACAATATGTATCTCTCTTTGTCAACGTACTTACTTTTTTTCCTTTATAAATAAAAAAACTTATGTGATTTTACATCTACAGCTTGATTAGCAACGGCTGTATTTATATGACGTTTATTGGAAGGAAAACAAGTTTTACATCATTTTCTTTTATGGTTTCTTTCTTAAACAGAAAAAAAGCATTTATAGTTTTTATAGTTTTTGCAAAAAAAATGTGCCCAATACAAATTAACTTTTGAAAGGATTATGAAATAAAAATAGCCACCGTTTTTTTTTTATAGGTACAAGCAGTGCGGGGAAATCTTTAAAGCGCAGCTTAAACAGGAGCGACGCGTGTGCGGAAAAAGCGATTCATGTTGGTCCTGAATAGCCGTAAATTTTACTCGGTGGGAAACATATTCCTGGGTAAATCATTTCAAAGAGGTCAGTTTTCTCCATATAAAAAATTTCTTGAAAAGGGTTGCACGAGGGTGTATAAGTATTAATAAGTACTAATCATACGAATGTGAAGAATTAGCGCTACATGCATTTCTAGCATGTACTGCTTTGGGAGGAATTAAGCGGGCTACATCCACCGAATATTTCTCATAAAAATACTTCTAGAATAGGCTCCAGCCGCCAATCGTTCTTCGATGTCCCAAGGAATCAAGATTGCTGTTCAGTTTTGAGTCTCCAGTTAGGCGACCAGTTCTCTTTTGATTCAAATCCAACAAATGCAGTGTATGTTTGGGAGCAGAACCCCAAAGATGGGAAAAGTATTCCATTGTTTGTCGAATTTGAGCTTTGTACAGAATTGATCGCTGTTTTGGAGTGTTCGAAATAATATTCCTAGCTTTCGAGATGCTCTCTTTGATATGCTTGCAACACGTTATGCCAATATATATTTGCTTCCAAATTAACGCCCAGCAAATTAAGTGACGATTTTAGAGAAATGGAGTGTCTCGACACAACTATGTCGGTTTCAGCAACGTTAACTTTTTTTAGAAAAAAACTGCCGCCGTTTTGGTAGTGTTAAATTCTACTCGATTACTGTAACCCCACGATGGAATTTCTTTCAGGCTTTCATTAAGTTGAATGACTTCTAGCTATCTGCGGATACTTGCATGAACAGACAATGCTCGAGCATTTAACGTGAATGAGGAAATAAGCGTACTATCATCTGCAAAGCTATAGATAATATTTCTGGTCCTTTCCAGGAAACGCTAATATAAATGAGAAAGACAGTAGGAGACAGTTTGGGCCCACCGACGTTGATAGTGAAGGCGTTAGAAAAAAAATCCGTTTGATCGCCATAAATAGAACTTTTCAGATATACCATCTGCGTGAATATGATGTTTTGAAACGTCAAGCAAAAGATAAATTAATCGACCCTGTGATATAAATTTAGAGAAATGTATTTTACATATTTAATCGTTTAAATATAATGGTTTCCATTTATAATAAATACGAGTGAGGGATGTTTAATAAGTGAGTAGTAAATTGTGCAAAACTTAACCAAGTTATATCATAAAATTTAATCTCGACTCACAGTGTCTCGACTAGTACAAGCTAGCGGGACAATATTATTTCTTCACTTATTTCAATTGTTTATGTATATTCCAGG
This sequence comes from Pachyrhynchus sulphureomaculatus, assembly GCA_019049505.1. NCBI lineage: Eukaryota > Metazoa > Arthropoda > Insecta > Coleoptera > Curculionidae > Pachyrhynchus > Pachyrhynchus sulphureomaculatus. The sequence continues at coordinate 32,446,423 of CM032449.1, read as the reverse complement.
TATCTTAAGCTATTTTAAGAAAAAAAAAGTTGAAAAATGTGTACTGTATGTGTATTAATCGAAATATGTAGCTGCTAGACGGAAGTGGTTTACTAATGTGTCTCATTTGTTCACTATTGTCGCTAATTGTTCTTTAATTAGCTACATACGTCTACCTACTCATTATGTGTGAAAAGCACAATCATGTTTGTTTACAAAGAAATTTCTAGGAAAAAAATAAAAATCATAATGATAGTACCCACATTTATTAATTTACAAAATATTATTTCCTTTAAAATAAATTAGTATAATAACAGTATCTATATATCAATTATTTACAATAACAAGGTGTATAAGTAAAAGAAATATAATATTAAATAACTTATATACTAAGGCATGAATTATAAGCAACTACAACACACAATAAAATAAGAATAATAATTACAATAAAAAAATACTTAAACCTACTAATCACCATCAGATGAGTCGTTATCACCGCTCTCCTATTCAGTAGAATATTCAGAGAGTAAATAATCCTCCTCATTTAATTCGTGATGATGACTTACTGATGGTGTTTCGGATGGCAATGAAGGTGGGATAATCAACTGCAGAACCTCCGATGGCAAAGAAGTAAATTTTCTTCGCGGTAATTCTCTATACGAATTGATAACAGGATCAGACGTAATTAAAAACATTCTCAAAAGATCTGTATTTGTGGCAATACGTGACCGCTTCCTGGTGTGCCGTTCACGGAATCTACGACAGTCTTTATTTCTTGCCTCCTGGGCTTCTTTGGAGAGTTGTCCAATGGGAAGAAGAAAAGACTTTATAACTTCCGCGCTGTGTACAAGAATTTTATGCACAGTAACGGACATGGAATACCACGAATACAAATCAAGGTATAATTTTCTAGTATCAACACAAAACTTTTCGAATTCTATATAATTTATGTCATATCCTGATGACAAAGTTCTTAAAATTACATGAAATCTACGAATAAGGTTTACGTCTAATCCTGTAATTTCGCTGCTCAATTCAGCCTTGGAAAAAAATCTACGTGCTGTGTTTCCATCGTTTGTGTTACCATACACAGGTTTTGGTTTATCTACAATGAGACCCATACGATCTTTAAACACTTTTTGTATCTCTTGTGAGCGTTGCTTCACAATAGCTTTGTCGTTACCTCCCCTGACTTGCCACTTTTTTATTTCTAAACGATAGCTGATGTGAAGCAAACATTCAAACGTGCGGATCCATGCATGTAAAGTAGATAAACCAAATGCAAGGCGTTCTTCGTTGCTGGGATATTTCTTTGACTCCTCGTTCATAGTAGACGGGGTGGCACCGCACACTTTTGTGTTGAACTTGTGTCTGTTAAGGCATTGCATACTTTGCCATCAGTCATTGTCAACAACAAATCGTGTTTTAACAGAGATTTGAGATCCAGCAACGTTACATAATGTTGGAAGAAGCTGACTTACTTCATCTAAAATTTTAGAAGTTTCTTCTTTCGTAAACTCTTTTGTCTCCTTGGCAAAAATAAACTTAATAGGACGGCAATATAAAGTAGAGGAAGGTCTTGGATTTTGCCAGATCACAGTTTCGCCATCAAGCAATCTCAAAGGGACAAATGAGTATACGAACAAAAATTCGTCTGTAGCGTTAGTGTTCTCAAATTTCTGCTTATACGTGCTATGCCCCGAACTCCCATCACAGCCCCATTTGCTTACCAACGTATAATATGAACGAGGTAACACACTTCTAATGACTTCCATCTGAGCTTTAACTAATCGTTTAGCCGTTTTATCCAAAATCGCGTGAAGTTTAATTTCAGCTCGAGATTCAGTCACAGAAATATATTCGTCAGAAGGACAACAAGAAGCTTTGGACTTACCTAAACTATAAAACGATGGATACACTTGATGTCCCGCTTTCAATGACCATTTTCTTGTTTGTTTATATGAGTGAGAAGTCGATTTCGAGTCCACATAATAAGCTAAAGCTTCGTCTGGTGTTAACTGCCGACTTTGTTCAGAACACTTATTTTTTTTCTCTAGTTTCACTGACCGCGACGTTATGGATCTGTTCCACTTTTGATTGAATTTTGCTGAAAGGCTTGATATTTTCATTTTGAGTCGTTTTAAAGAATCGTGAGAAACATCAGACATATTGAATTTTTCACTTATATAATAAAAAAATGCCACTTTTTTCGTTCAATTTTTGTCATGTTTTAGCCATTCTTCAAAAAACTCCATTTTCGTCATAGTCACGACTCGTTCTGAAAAAAATAAAAAATAATTTTACTTTCGGGCCTTTTCGGGGTCTATAATATATATGAGTCTGTGCCTGAATGTTGTAGGTATTACATATAGAAAAATCTAGGTGGATATATGTGGATAAAAAAGTTGCTAATTTTAAAGTTTACAATTAATGTAAAATTTGCTGGATTTATCTATACATTTACAAATTGATATTACACCAAAAGTATACATATTTTTTATAAAAAATATAAGTCATATTAGAGTACATACCTTCAACAGAATATTCCATCACAAAAAACTCGTTTCACTTTGCTACCAATTTTAAAATATGTTATCACAAGTGTGCATAAAATACAACTGATTTGCAAATGAAAATGACCTCTCTTATAAGGGTTACTTTGACCCCCTGATAAGATACCTTTATGAGGTGATAAACAAATTAATTCTTGGAATTCGTTAAGTGGGGGGGGGGGGGGGGGGTTGTTTACAAGTCGTTATCAGTGGTTCCTGGAAATTACGTCATGAATATTGTCCCGCTAGCATGTTCTTGCCGAATCACTGTGCGACTTTACGAAACATAATATGGAGTGTTATAAACTTTATGCGTGTGCCGATTTAAAAAGTAAATTAAACCATTTGGTTTAGTTAGGTGCTTTTTTTGGAGTTGGGACATTATTTTGACCAATAGCTCTAATTTCGCAAGGCTGTAGCGTTTATTTTTTATGCATAACTCCATGAATTTTATATATAAACTACGAGGCATGTTTTTTAAGTAAGTACCGTTTTGCGATTCCGCCGCCGCAGCGATACGGTCGGCGTTCCGCGCATGCGCGCTGGTAACCTACATCTCATGTCTACGCACTGACGCCATTACAGTCTGATTCTTCATTGTATACGTTGTTTACTGAGTGTTTAAGATGCCTCCGACAATCGTGAGTCCCGCCGATTGTGAAGTACGGGCTGTTTATACGATTTCTTAGTGCTAAAGGCGTAAAACCGATCGATATTCATCGTGAGATTTGTGAAGTTTACGGACAAAACATTATGAGTGATGGAATGGTAAGGAAATGGGTGAGAGCATTTAAAGATGGCCGCACAAATGTGCATGATGAAGAACGGAGTGGGCGTCCTTCGGTCGTTAATGAAGATTTGGTGCAGAAAGTGGACGAAAAGGTGAGAGAAAACAGACGCTTTACAATTTCATCATTGTGCGACTGCTTTCCTCAATATTCTCGTAGTGTTTTGTATCGCATTGTGACCGAGAACTTGAATTACCGGAAATTGTGTTCACGTTGGGTTCCAAAAATGTTCTGCATTGACTTTCCTTGAGCGGTACCACAATGAAGGTGAACATTTTTTTAGACCAAATTGTTACTGGTGACGAAACATGGGTGGCCTACGTCACACCAGAATCGAAACAACAATCCATGGAATGGCGACATTCATCATCACCCAAAAAAGTGAAGTTTAAGCAAACAATTTCTGCCCGCAAAATCATGTGCACAGTTTTTTTGGGACAGAAAAGGAGTATTGCTAGTGGAGTTTTTCTGCCTCGTAATGAGACAATCAATGCAGCGTCTTATTGTGAGACATTGAACAATCTGCGTCGTGCAATCCAGAACAAAAGACGTGGCAAGTTGAGTAAGGGTATCGTTTTGCTGCATGACAATGCCCGTCCACATGTGGCTAATCGGACCAAAGATCTCATCAAATCTTTTAAATGGGAAACTCTAGATCATCCTCCATACAGCCCTGATCTGGCGCCCAGCGACTACCATTTGTTCCTGCACTTGAAGAAGCACCTGGGTGGTCAGCGTCTTCAAGACGATAACGAAGTCAAAACATTTGTGATACAGTGGTTAACAAGTCAGGCGGCAGAATTTTATGAGGAGGGTATTCAAAAACTGGTGCCACGTTATGACCAGTGCCTCAATATTCACGGAAATTATGTAGAAAAGTAGATTAAGGTACAGGCTTTCATGTAAAAATAAAATTATAGCGATATCTTTGCACGTCTTTTTTTAATTCCAAAACGGTACTTACTTAAAAAACATGCCTCGTATATTGGAATATAACAGGAATGCTGTCCTTTCAACGCAAATTTTAGTAATACACAGTCTCGTTGTCATCTTAAATTTATAACTTTGGTTTAATTGAAGTGCAGTTTGTATAGAATTTTTTTTTTAAATTTTTATTGAACGTAATATATTTTTGTATTCGAACCATTGTCAAATATCCCTAGTCAAGTTATTTGGCTGTTTCGTTTTTTAGTGTTCCCTGAGGAACACTAACAAGATCACTTTGGCGTCTGTCTGTTCGTCTGTCACATCCGATTTTCTCCGAAACTATTGACATAGAAAGTTGAAATTTAGCACTATTATAGGAATTAATGGCCTCATCAGAGCTGTGTAGCTTTGAAAGTTAAATTTTGACTTAAGGCAGCGTTTCTTTACCTTTCAGTATTTGCGACCCAATTTTCAAACATAATTTTTGTCGCGCCTCCCCCCCTCTCATACAATAACAATGCATGCAATAATAATGTATTTTCAGTATTTTAATGCTAAAGCTACACTATGACCTTAATTACAAACCTTACAAACTACCAAGAATAAGTAAATTTATTAATATTTGGCAACACTGCTGCGTTGACAAAACTAGAATCGATGCCTCTCTATTGCTCTCTGTCAAGTCCACCATATCGGTAGCGGCTTCACAAGGAGTTCCGAGTTGTCTCGAACATTAGAAAAGTCTGCCCAAAAGTGCATAAATGCTGCACCTCGGTCAATTATAGCCCGTCTCAGTCGAGTTGATCCTTCTACTGCTATTGGATTTATCGTGAATGTGTATGTTGTAATTTAAGTGTTAATTGAAAGTTAAAGTATTAAGTATCCACGGCAGTAAATTTATACAGAATTATGGATAACTTTTTAAGCGGACGTAAGCGAGCATTAGACGACAGTGAAGCATCAACAAGTGCACAGACGAGCGTGGCTCCGAAAACAAAATCAAGAAAATATTCTCAAGAATACTTAAATTTAGGGTTTACTAGTACTGAAGTAAATGAAGAAGAAAGGCACCTATGTATTATTTGCTCAAAAATCCTGGCAGCAGACAGCATGAGACCAAATAAACTTAAACGACATTCGGAAACGCTTGATACTGAGTACAAACAAACAAACCCCGAGAATTCTTCAAATTAAAAATAAAATCATATGTAAAGCTTTACTTGCCTCTTACAAAGTTTTATATAAAATAGCCAGATATAAAAAGCCTCACATCATTGGTGAAGAGCTTGTTTTGCCAGCAGCAATTGAGATTGTAGAAACTCTGTTTGGAGATAATTTTGCCAAACAATTACTATCCATACCTATATCAAATGACACTGTTGCCTGTCGAATTGGTGATATAGCTGAAGATGTACAGCATCAGCTTTTCGGGAAGTTACGTGACAAATTGTTTTCAGTTCAGCTTGATGAGGCAACAGATAGCAATAAAGATGTTCATTTCATTGCCTATGTTCGATTTTGTGATGGAATGTCAGCAGTAGAAGAACTATGTTCTGTCTACCTTTTTGTCAGAAGCGACCTCTCTTGTCAACGAGAAGAAGCTCTGGAGCCCCCAAACTTTGATGTTATGTGGTTAAAAATAACGACTGAACAAACCACAAGGTCACCGTAAATCCGCCGTTAGGTTCTTCCGACCATAAACTGCTTTCGACATCGAGTATCCTGCCAATCAGTGACAGAGAGGCGCCTAGGCCGCGCAAGATTTGGCACTACAAATCTGCTAAATGGGAAGATCTCATGGAATACTTTCGAACTTTCCCTTGGATGGACGTTTGTTTTCGATCTAATAACCCATCTGACTGCGCCAGGGAGGTCTCCGATGTTATTTTGGCTGGTATAGAAGCTTACATCCCTTTTTTCGAAGAAATGCTCCTCCAACGGCAAGCCTTGGTTCGACCGAAAATGCAAAGAAGCTGTTGCTTCTGAACATATTGCCTACCGACAATGGCGTGAAAATACTAACACCGTAAATCGTAACATCTTTGTTCATGCCCGGAACAGATGCAAGAGGATTATCGACGAAACCAAGGAGGCACACAATCAACGAATTAGAAACAAACTTCTCGCTTGTCCCAATAATTCCAGGTCGTTTTGGGCAGTCGCTAAGGCAGTTAGTCAAAATTTTACCAAATCCACCATACCACCACTCACACGGCCAGATAATTCCATTGCAACCACACCTGTTGAGAGAGCGAACTTGTTGGCTGAACTCTTTGCTTCACATTCTACTGTCGATTTCCAAGGAAAAACACCACCTACTATTCCCATATTGCAGTCAAGGATGCCCGATGTTGTCTTCAGACAGCGCATCATAAAGCGTATTTTAATGAAGCTAGACACCAAGAAGGCTTCTGGCGCTGACGGAATACCTGCCATAGTTCTCAAAAACTGTGCAAGGGAACTAACACCAGTTTTCTGTAGACTTTTTAACCTATCCTACAGAAAGGGAATATTTCCGTCCTGCTGGAAATGTGCCACGGTTCAGCCGATACCTAAAAAAGGTAAGAAGACCTTGCCAAATAACTACCGACCAGTTGCACTGCTTTCAATAATATCGAAAGTCATGGAAAAGGTTATCAATGAGCATCTTCTAAAATATCTTGAACGATGCAATATTATTAGCGATCTCCAATATGGTTTTCGTAAACATAGATGAACAGGAGATCTTCTAACTTATGTAACACATGTTTGGAACAACGCAATTGAACACTTTGGAGAATCTCGAGCTCTTGACATATCCAAGGCATTCGACCGTGTTTGGCACGATGGACTGTTGGCTAAGTTACGCTCTTATGGTATGTCTGAAAGGATCTATTTGTGGCTCTCATGTTTCCTCAGAGAGCGTTCTTTACGAGTGGCAGTCGACGAATTTCTTTCTAACACCCTCACCATCAACGCCGGTGTGCCCCAGGGCTCCATACTGTCTCCTACTCTCTTTCTCATTTACATTAACGATCTGCTGGAAAAGACCGGGAATCCAATCTATAGCTTTGCAGATGACAGTACGCTTGTCTCTTCATTCACCTTGAACGCTCGGACATCGGCTGCTCAGGCGAATATCCGCAGACAGCAGGAGGTCGTTCAACTTAACAAAGGCCTGGAAGAAATTCTATCTTGGGGTGACAGTAACCAAGTGGAATTTAACGCTACAAAAACCCAAGCGGCAGTTTTTTCTAAAAAAGTTAACGTTGCTGAACCCGACATAGTTATGTCGGGGCACTCCATTCCCCTAGCATCGTCGCTCAATTTGTTGGGGGTTAGTTTGGGACCAAATATGTCTTGGCATGAACATGCTGCAGGCATAGCAAGGAGAGCTTCTCAAAAGTTGGGAACATTATTTAGAACCAGAAAGCTTTACAAAAACTGTTAATTCTTTACAAAGCCCAAATTCGACCAACTATGGAATACTGCTCCCACGTTTGGGGCTCCGCTCCCAAACGTGGGAGCATTATACAAGAGGTTCTTGTATGCTGCATTTGTTGGATTCTGTTCAGAGAAGAGCGGTCCGTCTGATTGGGGACCCGGAATTGACCGGCGGCCTTGATTCGGTGGAACATCGAAGAACGGTTGGCGACTTGAGTCTGTTCTACAAGTATTTTCATGGAAAGTGTTCGAAGGATGTAGCCCGCTTAATTCCTCCCAAAGCGGTGCATGTTAGAAATACACGTCGCGCTGGTGCTTCGCATCCGTATGAGGTTCAGCTTGTTACTCCGCGTACAATGCTTTTCAAGCAATCTTTTATATGGAGAACGTCATCCCTTTGGAATAATTTGCCCAGCGCTGTGTTTCCCACCGAGTACAATTTACAGCGATTCAAGAACAACGTGAATCGCTTTTTTTTTTTTTTTTTTTTCCGCACTCGTGCCGCTCCTGGAGCGCTTTAGGGACTTCCCTGCAGCACGTGTGCTAGACCCATAAAAAAAAAAAAAAATGTTTCTGCAAACCAACAGAACTCAAAAAACCCATCACTCGCATTATTTACTATCTTAAATGATTTTATAAACGAGGCAAATATGGGGTGGAAAAATTGCGTAGGAATATGTACCGATGGTGCTCATTCAATGTCTAAAAGATTTCAAAGTGTACAAGCACTTGCGTAACAAAAATCTCCACTGTATGTGTGGACACTTGTATGATCCACAGAGAAGTTCTGGCTTCCAAAGAAATGAGTCCTGCTCTGAATATTGTGCTCACTACAGTTGTAACCGTAGTAAATTATATTAAAATGAGACCCCTAAAATCTAGAATTTTTTCTACACTTTGTAAAGACATGGGTGCCGAACATTTAGCGTTACTGTTTTATTGCGAGGCAAGATGGTTATCACATGGGAAATGTTTGCAACCTGTTTATGAATTAAGAAATGAAATCGTCATTTTTCTGGAAGAGGAAAACCGACCGGAAGCCGAAAAGTTTCGAGATAGTTTATTTGTGATAAATTGAGCTACTTGGTTGATATATTCGAGAAACTAAATACCTTAAATCTCCAAGGTGCAAATACGCATATATTCGATACAAGTGATAAAATTAATGCTTTTTGTAGAAAATTGGAATTGTGGAGCAGAAATGTAAAGCAAAAAAACCTAGAAATGTTTGCAAATATGGGTGGTTGTGTTAAAACATACAAGGCTGAAGAACAGTATTTGAAAGTTGTTTTAGTAACCATTGAAAATCATCTAGCCATTTTGACGAAGAATTTTAAAAAGCATTTTCTTACTGACGACAACTTGGTAGTAGTATAGATTGAACGAAAATTATCACGAGTGCATTACCTTTAATAATTTATTTGGTATATAAAAAAAGCAAAAATTTCAATATTATCACTTTTCAGTAAAGATTGGATACAAACTTTGTTGAAAACTCATTTGGGGTGTGTTTTGTGAAGTCACTGATCATTTTATACAACCGTAACAAATTTTTTTATTTTAAAAGCAATTAACGTACGGAACAGTAATTGTGAAAGTTCAACTGGCACTTGACCGGTTATTTTATTTTGTGAAGTTTAAATTTTATCATGATGTTCTAAATCATTTTTTTGGAAGAAAAAAAATCGGAAAAGCTTCAAAAGGCAACGAACTCGTACAAAATGTCGTCACAATACGGATTCAGCGAGAGGCGATTATAGCGATCGCCCCCTCCCCGGGGTCAACTTGACCTAATAAAGAATAGTAAAAACTACCTACTAACCCTAATAACTCTATAAAGTATAAACCTAACATAATTTAATATTGAAAGGATTTAAAAAATAGTTTTCTCTAAACCAAATAACTTTATAAAGTTAATATAATAATAATAAAAAAATAATCTTTTATATATATTGTTGATAAATTAAAAATATACAATAATTTGTAAAATGTTTTACAATATTTTTACATTAATAATTAAATAATTAAATTATATAATAATTACTGTAACAAATTTTATAAAAGCTTAAAAATAAGATGGTGAAAATAGATGTAATTATTCTAACACGTACAATCAATAATAACATAAAAAAGTTCAGTCAATCAAAGATTATAGGACAACAAAATCAACTCTATGTTTTACGAGTGGGTTAGGGATCCATTTTAAAATACTCCCGAAGAGCTCTAAACTTCCGAAGAAGAAATCTTCATAGACTTCAAGGTAAATGGCAAAATCAAAATACAATTTAATAATAAATAAAGTTTTCTGTACTGAAAACATGAGCATTTCGTATACTATTACCATTTTCAACATCCTACCTTTGCGAAACCGGATTTTCTGTGGTGGCTGCTTTGAAAACAAAATATAGATCTCAACCAAATATAGAAAAAGAACTCAGAGTGTCTATTTCTAATATTAAACCAACCTCCGAAAATCTTTGCTCTGCAAAACAGGCCCAAGGGAGTCACTAATAATTATTAAACTTGTTTTTAATTTAGTCCTGATGTTAATTATTAGGTAAATACATTGTGTAGTACTAATACAATCCTATTTATAGGTGTACTATATAAGTGTAAATGTGTATTTTATTTTTTATTATGTCAGAATGTATTTTGATTTGCTTTCCTTTTAATAAATTATATTAAATGTTTTTTAATGAATGTTTTTAATAATAATTTCTTTTTGATACGCTCGCCCCCCCCCCCCCCCCCAAATATTGTAATCACGCCCCCCTAGTGGGGCGCGCCCCACAGGTTTCGAAACGCTGACTTTTTGGAGGGTAAAATCAGAAGTGAAAAAAAAAAATTAACAGGTCATCGAGTGGGGTGTCAAATGAAAGCTTGTAAAAGCACGAGTTCAAAAAAATATATAATGCAATACTTGCGCACACTCTTCTTTATATTATTTTTAAAAAATTGCGAAAAATCGCTGTCCCTCCCTTTATCTCGAAAAGTACTGATCGAAAAATTTTGAAAGAATTCTGGAATATTCTCCACAGGGTGTAGAGTGAACGAAAATTATGAAGAGTGAATTACTTTTAATAATTTATCTGGTATATAAAAAAAAAAAAAAAAAATTTCAAGTTCATCAGTTTTCAGTATAGATTGGAAAAAGAACTTAGTTGAAAACTCATTTGGGGTGTGTTTTGCGAAGTCATTGATCATTTTATACCTCCGTAACAAAAATGTATATTTTAAGGAGTACATATACCTAGGCTCTACAAAAAGTTTTATATTATAAATATTTAAAAAAAAAAATATTTTAAAGGTTATTAAGTGAATAATTCCAAAGAATGGCGATTATATCTTTTCACTATACTTTAAATTATAAGAATTGTTTTTTTAAATATGTTTTAAATGTTAACATTACTTTTTTTATCTGGTTAAATGGACCACTGATGAAAACTATGGCGCCTCCTTGTCTAAAGAATAACTTCACAAAAAATAATCCAATATGCAAAAATAAAAGTTAATTTTGTAAAATAATGTAGTAGTTAAAAATTGTTTTTTACAAAAATAAAAAAATTACGGTATTTCAAACTTTAATGTGCAATTTTCGACCAAAAGTCTAATTATTTACAAAAAACTGTATATTAGAAAAATTTAAAAAACCTCTCGACATTTTATAGAAAAAGTAATTATTAAGATTTTTAAAAAAGTAAAATAAAATATTATAAATTGAATGAGTAATATTGCAGACAATGCATTGAGACAGGTAGCGATCCTAATCCGACGCCCGGTCACATTTAATGCTATAACTGTCTAACAGAATGAAATTTCCTTAATTTTTTTTTTTTGAATAATTGTTAGAAGTATAGAGGATAAAAATTCGTAAAAAAAAATCGAATTTTTAAAAAATCCAGGTAACAGGTATGTAACACCTTAAGAGCAATCAATATACGAAATACTAATTGCGCAAGTCTGACTTGCACTTGGCGGATTATTTTACTTTTTGCGTATAAGAGGTTCTTGTATATTTCCTCGTTTATTTCCTCGTTGATTTCCTCGTTTATTTCCTCGTTTATTTCCTCGTTTATTTGTTTCCTTTATAACGCAAAACTCAAAAAAATTGTGGTCGGTAGACTTGCCTACATATGCACATATTTCTTTGTCTATTCTGATATTTTTATTTTATTTCATTTACGATTACTGGATACACCCTAACTGTCGATACTTGTTTTTAGCTAATGTATATTCATACCGTTTCCACCACTTTTTTTGGACATTTAGATCCTCGGGGTCGAATCTCTTTTATCTTATGTCGGCATTATAATAAAAAAAAGTGTTGGTTATTTACTGTTATTACCTTAGTATCAGGGTTATTTTTATTTTGTCATCCTGGATGAAAAAAAAAAAAATATTTTTTTTTAGTTCCAGAATTTTAACTATGGACTTCTCTAAACTTTAGTTCTGTCATCAGACCCAAAAAGGCTAATTTTAGTTTCATCACTAAAGATTACAGATTCCCAAAATTCAGGAGGTTTAGTAACGTATTCTCTAGCAAAAGCTAACCGCTTTTTGCGATTAGCTTCCGAAATTAATGGCTTCTTCCTGGCTGCACACCCCTTATAGCCTGCCCTGTGTAAACAATTTCTAACTGACATTTTTCGAAAACAGTTCCCATACTTCTCCTTTTAATTTTGGTGCACTTTTCTTGGGATCTGTAATTATTTGTCTAACAATATTGGCCTCTTCACGTGCAATCAGTTCCTTGATTTATACTGATTTACAATGTACTGAACAGTAGCATGCGACTTTTTAATAATTTTCCCTATATTTCTGTACGATTTTCCATTTTCCCACAAATCAATTATAATCTTTCGAACTTGAAATGGAATTTCACAATTTCCCTTGCTCATTTCTAGTACTACTTTGAAAACCCACTGCGAAATTACTAGCAACAAGTGACAGATTATGTAGTAGTATGGCCGAAAATTATTCATTGGTTTTCCCTTTAGCGAACAAGAGATACCTTGATAAACTGCGGCTCATTATAATGTATTTTTTTCAACGGAATTCTTGAGTGAATGGAGACTTTTTTGACATTAATTTTGTGTACATTTTATAACAATCCTGTAACTTCTAAATAATGTAAATGTTCCTTAGTTATTTTTAATACTAATCCTCGTTGGTTAAGTTTCAAATATTAATTTAAATATGTTTTCTCATAGTTCCAATTAATTAGTTAAACATAACAGAAAAATAGTACAGAAAACAGGTGGTGTATGAAGACTTTTTGGACTGACTGTATATTAAAAAGTCGGTATCGTTTATGAAGAAGTGCGTAAATCATTTTAACGAGACGAAAAATGTCGACGACTTGCTAAAACGGGGCTCGGTACCCAAAGTTTACTCCGAAAGTCGAAAAATAAATCGTGTCTTTGTTTTCACGGAACCCGAAAGTGACGCTTCGTCAAAGAGAGGCAAAATTAGGAAAATCGAGTTTGAATGTGTCCCATGAGACCATTCAAAAACATTGTTTGGTCCCTTGTAAAGCTCAAAGTAAAGACACTGAGGAGTTTGACTCAGTTATCTCGCGAGATTTGAAAAAATTGCAGAGTATGCAGAAAATCTCGTCGACAGCATGCCTCGAAGATGCCAGGCGATTGGACAACTTACTAATGCAATTGCGCCATTGTTAGCCCATCAAAGAATACATTCACGGCAAAAATGTTCTCGAAACACATTTTTTTAAGAATACGAGCGGTCACGTTCTTACTTGACAGACTGTAGATCATCAAACATGATATTTATGGTCCGAGAATGTGGATTCTTATATTAATTAGTTTTTGACGGGTATGCTTACGTTTTCCATCTCTCTACTAACCTATTTTGACAAATAAAACGCTAAGATGTAAATCTGCTTTATAAACATAACTTCTATTTTATATTTTGTACCCTAAAATCAAATAGACTTATATGTCCTCTCTATATTCAGCGTTTATCGTCTCATTCATTTCCCTCCATTTGTTTCTGTCCTGTGTTACGCTCATCTCTCCTTTCCTAATGTCATCGTCTTGCTATGGGCCTTTCTGAGTGTCTTTTTCCTTCTCATGGTTTCCACTTTTTCGCTTATCTTGTCATGTCTTTCTTAAAACAAGTCCTTTGTTGCATATTAGTGTGTTTTATAATCCGTATTAGAGATTCTTTGTGTTATATTTAGGATTATTCTCTTCCTGCGACATTTTCTTTGTGATTTCCCACATTTTAGCCCTATACATGAAGACTGGGATAACATATTTATTTAATACTTTTGTTTTCATGAATGTACTTTTTTTTATATATGCGTTGATCTTCCATTTATTTAAATCTCCTGTATACATTTTTCTGTCTATCTTATATTTGTTCCAAGTATATGTATTATTCTACTTTTGAAGAGATCTTTTTTATTTTTATCTTCCTTATGTTTATATCCAATCTTATCTTTCGTTTTCTTATCAGTTCTTGCAGTTCCGAAACACTACATCGTCTACATATCTTAGACTTTAATCTATGTTATTCTTTTGTATCCATACTAAATTTTATATTAAAACAAAGCTAAATTGCAATCTATTCTTTCCAAAATAAGTTACGAATTTGAGATTATATCCTACGCATCAAACCACTCTCATGACAGGGCTGAAACTGAATTCAATATTTTTTGGCGATTTACCAGACAATTTATAAACAAAATTGTCGCCAGCAATGCCGCCGGGTTATTCATCGCTGAATTAAAAGAGCCGCTCATTGTTTAAAGCTGAGTTTAATTTCATTGTTATTTGTTTGCTTGATGTCAACAATAATGACCATTAAATGAAAAAATGCTATGCAGTTAAGTATTTTTGTGAACTATTGAGCTTTAAACAGATTCCTAACGTACTTTATTAAATTTAATCCGTATAATTGTCTGTTCTATTCGGAATATAAAACATTTTTTATCGTTTTATAGCTTACTGACTAGGGTAGCGGGACTCTTTATAAAAATGATAGAGCACTTAGCAAGTCTAAAATTCAAGACACTTCTTTATTCCGAATAAAGATAAATTTATTCTGTCACCAATCCCCTTGTAATTTACTGCGGTCAGGAAGGGTCATCCTAACTCAAATTTCGATTATCTCTAATAGGGATTAATGAAATTTGTTTCAAACAACCCGCATTATATCTAGTGGAGAGTAATGTATTTTCTTATTAACCGAATAAAACAAGGAATGCAATTTTAATATTTTTTTTGGATAGTAACATGGTTCTTTCAGGAGTCGAAAAAAATTTACGTGTACTTAGCTATTGATCTATCGCACACTCCATTAATGATGATCTAAAGTACAATATGTAATAAAGAATATGAAGAGTGAAATGACTCTGGGCGAAGGAGGACTTCCCAATCTTGTGGAATAAAAATATAAATGACAACCAACAAAAAGGTATTGCGGGGATCCTACTAATGAATAGAAGTGAGGTAAGAGCAATAAACAAGGATTAGAAGGCTAAACTAACGGTAACAATAAAAATTACTTGTTTACTTTGTTAACTGATATGTGGACGACATGTTAGTATGTTTCCATGGAAATAATATTAAAATAAATTCTACTTTAAATTATCTAAATAATATATACCCCAACATAAAATACATATTGGAAAGCGACACAGATAATAAAATAGATTTCTTATATATTACACTTTTAAAGAATGGAAATAGATTAGAATTCGATATTTTCCGTAAACCAACCTATTTAGATGTCACCGTCCCCGCCGACTCAATATACTCTAAATCCCCTTAATCGACAGCTTATAGATCTATGATCCATAGAACCTTCAATATCCCTCTTAGTAAAAATAATTTAAAAAAAGAACTGGACGTAATCAAAAATAAAGTACTCAATAACGGCTTATATATCAAGTTCTCACAGCAGCTTTAAAACCCGCTGAAAAATTAAACTTAAGTGTCAAGAGTGCAATAGCTGTTACGTAGGCCAACCACGACGGAATTTCAAAACAAGATTCGCAGAATATAATGCATCTTATAGGTCACACTTTGCTAAGAAGTTTTTAGAAACTGATTATCGATTTCCTAATATTAACTGGTTATTAATACTCCATACGGAACCTAAAGGATCAAAACTTAATTTCTTAGAATCCATAGAAATTTACAGACATTCAAAGAACCGTAATATAAATTTACTAAATAGTCAAGTAGACGTCGGAAATTCTGTCCTTTACCAACTTTTATAGCACCTAAAATTCCCACATCCATTCATTATATAAAAATAAATACAAAACGTGCGCTTGTCTCTTCATTCACTTTGAACGCTCGGACATCGGCTGCTCAGGCCAATATCCGCAGATAGCGGGAGGTCGTTCAACTTAACAAAGGCCTGGAAGAAATTTTATCTTGGGGTGACAGTAACCAAGTGGAATTTAACGCTACAAAAATTCAGGCGGCACTTTTTTCTAAAACAGTTAACGTTGCTAAACCTGACATAGTTATGTCAGGACACTCCATTCCCCTAACATCGTCGCTCAATTTGTTGGGCGTTAATTTGGGAGCAAATATGTCCTGGCATGAACATGTTGCAGGCATAGCAAGGAGAGCTTCTTAAAAATTGGGAATACTATTTCGAACCAGAAAGCTTTACACTCCACAACAATTGTTAATTCTTTACAAAGCTCAAATTCGACCAACTATGGAATACTGCTCCCATGTTTAGAGCTCCGCTCCCAAAAATACACTGCATTTGTTGGATTCTGTTCAGAGAAGAGCTGTTCGTCTGACTGGAGACACGGAACTGACGGTGTATACAAGTATTTTCATGGAAAGTGTTCGAAGGATGTAGCCCGCTTAATTAATCCCAAAGCGCTGGTGTTTCACATCCGTATGAGGTTCAGCTTGTTACTCCACGTACAACGCTTTTCAAGCAGTCTTTTATATGGAGAACATCATCCCTTTGGAATAATTTGCCCAGCGCTGTGTTTCCCACCGAGTACAATTTACAGCGATTCAAGAACAACGTGAATCGCTTTTTCCGCACACGTGCCGCTCCTGGAGCGCTTTAGGGACTTCCCTGCAATACATGATCCATAAAAAAAAAAATCTGTTTTAGTTTTAGTTAAGCTTTTGAAAATGTAGTTATACTACGAAATCGCGTGTAAATCTTACAAAAAATATATTTAGTGTTGTTAACAAAGTAAATTTTTATTTTTTTATCGTTAAAATATACTGACACAAAGTAACAGACCAATCAATCAAGTCTTTAAACTAACGGTAGTTGCAATGCAATCTTCGAAGTGTCAAAAAAAAAGAACGAAGTGAAGAAATTAAAAATGGAATAAAGACGACAGAAACACTCAATACAAAAAACTTAAAGAACGCATGTGGTTTTTAAACTCGATAAGGACGTCTGATGGAAGATGGTCCAAAATTATATTTAAACGGACGCCATCAAGACACCCGAAAGAAGAAACTGATTATGATAGAGAAGCTTGGACAAGAAAGATGATCAGATAACATTTTGTATGTTTAGTCTAGTCAGATCTTTAAGCGAAAGACTGAAAGAATACAGAAGATCAGTAATAAACAAGACAAAAAATAGTACCAACGCATCATACTAGATATAATTAGATTAGTAAATATTAGATTTTAATAACGCCAAATTTCTAAACAGCAAAAATAACAGTAAAAGAATTGACCTCTTAGAATAGCCGAAAATTAAAAAAAAAATGTTTGAAATATAGCCCCAAACATATCATCAAAAAACAAGAAAACTTTTTTAAAATTCCAATAATAATTGTTTTCTTAAATTTGTAATGGCATTGGTGATTTAGATATATTCGTAGGTTTCAGACAGCGTATCAAAAAACATATTTTAATGAAGCTAGACACCAGAAAAACTTCTGGCGCTGACGGAATACCTGCCATAGTTCTCAAAAACTGTACAAGGGAACTAATACCAGTTTTCTGTAGACTTTTCAACCTATCCTACAGAAAGGGAATATTTCCTTCCTACTGGAAATGTGCCACAGTTCAGCCGATACCTAAAAAAGGCAAGAAGACCTTGCCAAATAACTACCGACCAGTCGCACTGCTTTCAATAATATCGAAAGTCATGGAAAAAGCTACCAACCAATATTCGTGAACATAGATCAACAGGAGATCTTCTGACTTATGTAAAACATGTTTGGAACAACGCAATATAACACTTTGGAGAATCTCGAGCGGTTGCTCTTGACATATCCAAGGCATTCGACTGTGTTTGGCACGATGGACTGTTGGCTAAGCTACGCTCTTCTAGTATGTCTGAAAAGTTCTGTTTGTGGTTCTCATGTTTCCTCAGAGAGCGTTCTTTGTGAGTGGCAGTCGACGGATTTCTTTCTAACACCTTCACTATCAACGCCGGTGTGCCACAAGGCTCCATACTGTCTCCTACTCTCTTTCTCATTTACATTAATGATCTGCTAGAGAAGATCGTGAATCCAATCTACAGTTTTGTAGGTGACAGTATGCTTATCTCTTCATTTACTTTGAACGCTGGGACATCGGCTACTGAGATGAATATCCGCAGACAGCGGGAAGTCGTTCAACTTAACAAAGACCTGGAAAAAATTCTATCTTGGGGTGACAGTAACCAAGTGGAATTTAACACTACAAAAACCCAGGCGGCAATTTTTTCTAAAAAGTTAACGTAGCTGAACCCGACATAGTTATGATGGGGCACTCCATTCCTCTAACATCGTCACTCAATTTGTTGGGCGTTAATTTGGGAGCAAATATGTCCTGGCATGAACATGTTGCAGGCATAGCAGGGAGGGCTTCTCAAAAGTTGGGAATAATAATTCGGACCAGAAAGCTTTACACTCCACAACAACTGCTAATTCTTTACAAAGCTCAAATTCGACCAATTAAGGAATACTGCTTCCATGTTTGGAGCTCCGCTCCCAAACATACATTGCATTTGTTGGATTCTATTTAGAGAAGAGCTGTTCGTCTGATTGGAGTCCCAGAACTGACTCTGGCGGCTTTGATTCGCTGGAACATCGCAGGATGGCTGGCGACTTGAGCCTATTCTACAAGTATTTTCATGGAAAGTGTTCGAAAGATGTAGCCCAATTAATTCCTCCCAGAGCAGTGTATGTTAGAAATACACGTCGCGCTAATATTTCACATCCGTATGAGGTTCAGCTTGTTACTCCTCGTACAACGCTTTTCAAGCAGTCTTTTATATGGAGAACATCATCTCTTTGGAATAATTTGCCCATGACCCTGTGTTTCCCACAGAGTACAATTTACAGCGATTCAAGAACAACGTGAATCGCTTTTTCCGTATACGTGTCGCTCCTGTAGCGCTTTAGGGACTTCCCTGCAGCACGTGTGCTAGACCCATAAAAAAAAACAATTTATAGATTTTTGGCCGGTAGGACGTATGGTCAAAGGATTTGGACTTTTGGTACAGTATGTACTCTTATAAAAGTCCTAATAAAGCGAATATGTCGAGTTGCTCTCGAATAAAAATTGTAATTTATAATTAAAAATCAAAAATTTCTTAAATTATAAATATGTGTTACAGACAACGAAAGACAGATGATCGGGATAAAACTTAAAGATAGAAAAAGAAACACGTGAGTACGTGAACAAACGAAATTAAAGGATATTATAGAGCACGTAGCAGAAAGAAAGTGGCAATGGACTCGACATGTAGCACGTGCGACTGATGATCGATGGACTAAGCAAACATTAGAATGGAGACCACGAGAACAGAAAAGGAGCGTAGGACGTCCCAAAACAAGATTGCGGGATGATATACAGAGGGATGTGGGCATTGGATGGATGATAACAGCTGCAAATAGATGGAGATGGAGATTCAGGGGGGAGGCTTGCATCCAGCATTGGATAGAACTAGGCTTATAGTGTGATATAGTGATAGTATTATATATTGAAGCAATTACATGACGGCAAAATAACTATTTATCCTTTGAATATATCTAGAACTGCACTGGAAGGACCCATCTTCTACTAAAGTAAATAATTATTAGCATGTTTCTGAACTCTGCTTTCATAAGAAACTATTTAGTTTATTATCCCTGGATTGGTATGTCAAACAGTAACATTGACATGTTTTTTAAGGTTTTGAGGACATTACAATTTCCAATTCCTATTAATTTCGTACATCCGTGAGAAAATATGGACGAGGGGGAAAACAAAAGATTTACTACCAGTTTATTTACGAATTTAAGTGTAAAAATTAACTTTAAATTGGTTTAATTACAAGGTCATTAGCCTCTCATTACTCGAAGGTCTTTTAAATATAAATCAGTTTATTCCTGTACACAGAAAAATTAATTCGAAGAGTTCAGGTTGAGAGGACAATGACTTCATTTTTTTACTGGAAAATATTGATTACTTAGAATATAAAGTAGTCCGATAGGACTTGGGGTCAATATTCGGGGGTGTTGACAATTTTTAGTTTTAATTTTAAAATTTTTAAAATGTTTCATTACTCTAACAGATTCTAATCATTTAATCTTGAGTCGAGCCGTTGAGTTGTAAAAAATGTTTTTTAAATTAAGACAAATAAAAAAAAATAAGAAGGCGCCATTACCTATTTTCTCAGTTCTGTGTATAAATGAATACAGACGTCCTCTGTCTCACCATTTTCAATATATCCTTAACCACATCTATGTGTCTTTCAATATCACGATATCTTATGTATGATCTCTATTTCTTTATTTACCTATTCCATCATTCGTATTCATATCGCTCGTTGTATTCTAACCATCTTAATTTTAATTTTACGGTCTTATCTACCGCATCTATTTTATTTTATTTCTACCCAAGTCGCTTGTTTTTACTATATTTGGGTGTAATGTTGAGCATTTTCTTTTTCATGACCATTTATGTTTTTCTTATTTTATCTAGTCTCCTCTTAGTGAATGTATGTACTCCATTTCTCCCGTGTTTTTCATTGTTTAAATTTTTTTAGACGGCTTTTTATTGAAGTTTTTATAGATCTTTAAGCCTTAATTCTCTATATTCTATAGGCCATATAGGTCGGCCAATCTTAGATCGTTTCATAATGTTCTGTTATAGATAACCTTGTCATCTGAAATAATTGTTTGAAAAATATCCCCCAATACTAAAATGAGCAACTTAGAAAGGATTATGTTTCCCTATCTTGTACCTCTTTTTATTCAAATGGGATTAATTTTCAGATCCTCGTCAATTAGCACTGTTTTTGCAATCAATTTATATACATGATGGATGATCTTTTTCTATCTTGAGTTGATTTTACTGATAAGGCCATATTGCCCACATTGTCGCAGTATCAAAAGCCTACTTCTAATATATGAAGGTCAGAAGCAGTAGTACATTGTAATATTTTGCTTTTTCTGTGAGGGTTTTAAGATGGTAACAAGTGCTATAATTTTTTTGTGGTTAATATTCATCTAATTTATTTATAGTCATTAAACTTATTTGTAAATCATTTCCAATAAACGATGATAACTTAAATTAAGAATTATTAATAATAAAACAGCATGCAAAAAAACAACGACTACACAGAAAAAAATATAGATGGCTCTTTGTGAAGGAAACAAAGAAGAATTTTTCAAAAATAATTATATTTAGAAATTCGTGACAAAAAGGAAATGAAATATCCTAGCTTAGGCAACAAATGCAACTTAGGAAAAAATATTGTTCAATAATATTAAGAAACATAAGATAAACCAATCAGGAATTGATGAAATTAACGGTGAAGATTATTCAGGTAAATCTTTGAAAAAGTACAGAATATCAGTCATACACTCCACAGAAAGTTGCGGCATGTTCATGCATTGCATGGAATCAAGCATTTGATAGATTTAAATAATGTAAAAGAAGCCTAAGCTAAAAAAAAGGTTTAAAATACAATCCTGATTAAATACACTAGTACATATATGTTTTAAAGCCTCAATAGCTAACTGTTTCTTAATTTATAGAGCATTTGGGTAACGTGTGTTTTAAACAATTTCAAAGATTTTCATCTGTTGGAGTTGTGTTGATAGGAGAAGTATTTAATATAGTAAAAGGGTGTCCGAATCTACAGAAAAATTTTAAGAAATGTAATTGAAGAAGAATATAGTACCCAAGAGATTGAATACAAAAGTCTGGTTTTAGAGCTGGCATATCGTGTGTAGACAATATATTAGTGTAATTCACTTAAACGAAAAAAAGACATCAAGGAACAGAGAGCTCCATCTACTCTTTGTAAACCTAACCAAAGTGTATGATACCGTCCCAATGAAAATACGATGGCAAATGTTACAACGATCAATCATTAACAGTACAGCAATTGCCGCAGCAAAACAGCTGTACGACCAGTCACGTCCCGAATAAAGTTGGGAAACTTTCTCTTCGAAACTTTGTCTGTAACAAAAGGTGTTAAGACAGGGTTACTGACTGTCTCCTATATTATTCAAAATTTATATGAATGAGCCATTAGAGAGATGGCGAAGAGCAGCGTTGTATACTCTACATTTTACTCAGGACAAGGAAGATCTTGAAGTTATGACAAGAAAACTATTTGAAGATTATAAAAAACTGGCTTATGTGGTCGACGAACATAACCTCATTGGCAATTGACGAAACGATTGGCACAGAAACTGATGGCACGCGAAATGAATTACTGGTGAAGATCGACACAATTACTGAGGAAATTCAACAACGGCAACTTATACGGTACGGACACGTGGAAAGAATGGAAGCACACCGAATACCATAAATGGTTCTAAAGTAAATACCAACCGAAGGAAGGAGAAGAGGAAGACCAAGAACGACATGGTTTGGAGGTGTTCAGTGCGTAATGTCAGAGAGAAATCTAAGACCCAGATATTGGGAAGATCGAAGAGGATGGAAACAGAGAACCGGAAGGCAAAGAACGCTATAAAAGACCATTTTCTTGCAAATACAACAATGTATTTCTCAACATAATCTCCATTGAGCTCAATACATTTGGTCCAGCGAGATTTCGATCTTTTTAGTCCCTCACCAAAAAAAAAAATGTTTCGAACTGTTGACAGACTGATTTGAAGTACAGATAACCTCTTCATTCAACGAAAATTTCTTCCACCTAAGCCAATTTTTGAGGTTAGGAAACAAAGAGTCACTTGTGGCCAAATCTGAAGAATATGGTGGGTGAGGCACTATTTTGAAGTCCATCTCGTGCACTTCTGCAGGTGTATTTTCCTGGTAAAAGAGCATTTTTTGAGCGCTAGTCTTGGTCGCTTCTGTTTCAATTCAAAGAGCCAATAATGTTGCGTAATAAGAGCCAGTCAGTTTTATCTTTTTCCGGATAGTCACCCTGAGAGTTCCAAAAAAATAACAGTTGCCATCACTTTTTCCATTGATAGAACTGTTTTCGATATACTTTTAGCTTCGCCAACCCATTATTTTGATTGCCGGTTTTGCCCAGGGTATAATGGTGGACCCTCATTTTATCTACAGTCACAAAGCGGCGAATTACGCTGCAACCTTTCCGAACACGATTTTGAAATGTACGTTCTCGTGCGTGTCTGGTCTGGAGTCAACAAATGCGGCGCCCATCGTGCACTCAGCTTTTTAATTTTTAAAATATTATGCAGTATATTCTGTACATGTTTATACGAGGGCTACCATTTAAGTTTTACAAAAAACAATGAAGCTGGTAAAACAAAAACATGAATGTGGAAGGATTCAACAGCTTCTTGAAGTAACGAAAATCACTATCCAAGCATTTTTTTGACATTTGGGAATAAAAAGAAGTCGCGATAAATTAGGTGAATACGTGCAATGAGACATTAATTCGATTTTTTTCTCCGTCAAATAATCAATTGTTTGACGTGCTGTGTGAGAGCTGACATTGTCATGATAAAGAATGATGCGACGTTTTCGGTTGTTTTTCATCAGTGACTCCTGGGACACAAATTGTTGTGTACCATTCAGCATTAACTGTTCTTCGATCCTCTACAGTCTAGTATAACCAAAGAAAGAAACGATCATTTTCTTGGAAGTGTTTCGCAAACAAACCACTTTTGTTGGATTAGGTTCATCTTGGAACACCCAAAGAGTTGATTGTTACTTATTTTCCAGCTCCTACGAATTTATCCAAGTTTCGTCTCCTGTTAAGATGTTGTTTACGGATTTTGTATGTACTCGGTCGTATTTTTCGAGCATTTCCTTACACCAATTGACACGAGCCTGTTTGTGAGTTTCGGTCAAATTATGCGGAATCCATCGGGAACAGATCTTTTTCACAGCTAAATGTTCATAAAAAGTCGAATGTACTGCAGTCTTCGATATGCCTAAGGATGCCTGTATCTCACGGTAAGACACATGCTGATCCTTTTCAATCATGGATGTTTGTTGGAAGAACAACCGATATTGGTCGACCTTCACGAAATTCAACGCTGACGGAAGCACGACTATGACGAAATTCTGTATATCAATTGTAAACAGTCTTTTCTGCTGGTGATTCATCAAAACTATTACAGAGTTTTTACATAATTTATTACTAATAAAATGTATTTACAGTTTAGTGATCACTATAACTAGCATTGATACAATTATCAATTAATTTATTTTTAACACTTTAGTGATCCCCATGATTATTCTACGCCCCTGAACGACCAAAGCCAGTCGCTTGAAGGTAACAAAAAAATAATATATAATTAACACGATAAATGATCTCGGTCTGGCGATCTCTGTACTTGTAATATATTTATTAGTATGCACTTTAAATTTGAAGGGTGTCAATTTTTATATAGGGGATAGTCAAACATAAAGTTTGGTGTAGTGGTGATATATATACTGAGTAGTGTCATTGTGCCAAAGATTTCAGATTCCCAACTTAAATCACTTCTGGAACACAAATTGTTCTGGGCATTAACTGTTCTTCGATCCTCTAAAGTCCAGTATAACCAAAGAAAGAAGCGATCATTTTCTTGGAAGTGTTTCGCGAACGAACCACTTTTGTTGGATTCGGTTCATCTTGGAACACCCAAACAGTTCACTGTTACTTATTTTCCAGCTCGTAGGAATATATCCAAGTTTCGTCTCCTGTTACGATGTTGTTTACGGATTTTGCATGTCCTCGATCGTATTTTTTGAGCGTTTCCTTACACCAATTGACACGAGCCTGAGTTTCGGTCAAATTATGCGGAATCCATCGGGAACAGATCTTTTTTACAGCTAAATGTTCATAAAAAGTCGAATATACTGCAGTCTCCGATATGCCTAAGGATGCCTGTATCTCACGGTAAGACACATGCTGATCCTTTTCAATCATGGATGTTTGTTGGAACAACAACCGATAATGGTCGACCTTCACGAAATTCAACGCTGACAGAAGCACGACCATGAGAAAATTCTGTAAATCAATTGTAACCAGTCTTTTCTGCTGGTGATTCATTAAAATTATTACAAAGTTTTTACATAATTTATTACTAATAAAATGTATTTACAGTTTAGTGATCACTATAACCAGCATTGATACAAACATCAATTAATTTATTTTTAACACTTTGAACGACCAAAGCCAGTCGCTTAAAGGTAATAAAAAAATAATATATAATAAATACGATAAACGATCTCGGTCTGGCGATCTTCTTACTTGTAATATTTATTAGTGTCCACTTTAAATTTGAAGGTTGTCAATTTTTTTATGGGGGATAGTCAAACATAAAGTTTAAATACTAAGCTATATTCGAGAATTTTGATGGTCTCTGATTTGACGGCGTACAACTAAAATTACCTAATAATATAGCAATCGACGCTTAGAAAAATATAGTCGCGCACTTTAAAAAGTGGTTCGGCAGTCCCCATACATTTTTGAAGCGATTTGAGGCATTGTTGTTGAGCCAGACCTTTACTAAAATTGTAAAAAATCATCCAACGAAAACCTTCATGTGAAATTTTCATTTGATCACAAAACTGTTTTTTTTATACGCTTACTGTAAACAAACAACTCGGACAATTTCTGAGCTGCAGTGCTAATATCACATATCAGTAACGCCATCTGATGGTCGTCGAGAGAGATACGTATAAGATACTTACCATTTCAGCAATCTCACAACGCTTAATGCGACGATCTTCCATCCGATATCATGAATGTTACCTAACGTTTCTTCTGAAAAAACCTTAATTTTACGTCCTAAACGTGCAGGATCTTCAGTGCACGTACGGCCACGTTTAAATTCATTTATCTAGTAATAAATGGACTTGAGTGCTGGTGCAGGTTACCTTCCTTCAGTTTAGTTTTTATCTAAGCTATAGCCCACTTTCTTAAATAAAAATCTTTTTTCACTATACGATGCTCGGCTTTATCCCTTTCTACGAAACGTGTAACACCGATCATTTATGATAGAAAGCAACAAACAACGGCGTGGTGCATCTGTTTGAAACTTTGAACACGGAAGTTACAAGAGCTTACCAACCGTCATGCTGCTTAACAAAATTTCATACTATTTCGTAGCAACTTTCCAGACTTATCAACCCACCCTCGAATTTATTGTTGAAAAAGTCCTAACAAAAATATATTTCGAGTTACTCTGGAATAAAAAATCTCGAAACATTAAAAAGGTAAAATTGTTTATATTTTACTTTTCGAAATATTCTAATACCGTTTCACCCTCTTTTTAACATCTCTGCTAGAGTAGTGTATTCCCCCGTTGTCCTATATCTTTTCATTTCTTTAAAAGCGGGAACAAACTTAAGTCATTTCTTACGCCACATTAATAAATAACTGTCGTTTGCCGTGCCTTGTATAGGACTAAAAGACCTTTTCCTG
The DNA here is from genome assembly GCA_019049505.1 of Pachyrhynchus sulphureomaculatus. Classification (NCBI taxonomy): domain Eukaryota; kingdom Metazoa; phylum Arthropoda; class Insecta; order Coleoptera; family Curculionidae; genus Pachyrhynchus; species Pachyrhynchus sulphureomaculatus. The sequence continues at coordinate 32,419,947 of CM032449.1, read as the reverse complement.
CTATTAATGATTTTCTCTTATAAAAGGGCTAAATCAAATATAGTCGCGACATACGAGGGCCACCTTTAAAGTTTTTTACAAACTACTACTAGATGGCGGGATTAAGATATGACATTACCATTCTTGTAAAATTTGACATTTGTTATTATTAAAACAGTAACAGCTTAAAAATTAGAAGAGTAGTTTGTTTACGGTGAGCGTTTAAAAAAACAGTTTTGCGAACCAACGGACATTTCACAGGAAGGTTTTCGTTTAATGATTTTTTACGATTTTAGTAAAGGTCTAACTCAACAATATTGCCTCAAATCATTTTGTTCAACTTTTGATAATGAATCACCATCGGAAGAGCCTGTTGACAATTGTTTTGCAAAATTTGCGATGAATTTCGTGAAAGTCGACCAAAATCGGTTGTTTTTCCACAAAACATCGCTGCTGTGCGCAACATGATTGAAGAGGATCGTATGTGACTTGCCGTGAGATAGAGGCATCGAAGATTGCAGTACGTTCGATTTTGCTTGAACATTTATCTCTGAAAAAGATCTGTCCCCGATGGATTCCCCATAAGTTGACCGAAACTCAAAAACAGACTCGTGTCAATTGGTGTAAGGAAATGCTCAAAAAATTCGACTGCGTTCATGCAAAATTCGTATACAACATCGTAACAGGAGACAAAACTTAGATATATTCGTACGAACCAGAAACTAAGCAACAATCAACTGTTTGGGTGTTTCAAGATGAACCGAATTCAACAAAAGGGGTTCGTTCGCAAAGCATTTCCAAGAAAATGATCTATTATTTCTTTGGTTGGATATGTTGCAACCACTGCTTTAGAGGATTGAAGAACAGTTAATGCAGAATGGTATACAAGAATTTGTTTGCCAGAAGTCATCGATAAAATCAGGAAAAATAACCGAAAAGATCGCATCATTCTTCATTATAACAATGCCTGCTTTCATATAGCATGTCAAACAATTGATTATTTGACGTAGAAAAACATTGAATTAACGTCTCGTTGTCCGTATTCACCTGATTTATCGCCTAACGACTTCCTGAATATCAACAAAAAATGCGTGATCTGCGATTTTCAGTACCTCCAAAAGTTGTTGAATCCTTCCAAAAATATGTTTTTGAGGTGCCAACTTCAAAGTGGAAAAAATGTTTCAAGAATTAGTTCGAACGCATGCAAAAGTGTATAAATCTTAAACGTGAATATTTTGAGAAACAATAAGACAATTTGTATCATTTTTTTTCTTTCATTGTTTTTGAAAAACCTAAAAGCTAGCCCACGTACAAGTGAAATATTTTACAGGAAATAAAAATAACTACTTCATTTGTGGTGATAGACACGTCGTTTTAGTCTTACATGTATCGACCAGAATTATTATTTGCTTAAATTATAAAAGTAAATATTTTTACAAGATTTTACCATAATATTTTCATGTCTAAATGAATAGTATTTAAAAAGAAAGTTGTAATTATTGTGTGAATATTTAAACACAAATTAAGGTATTTTATGCGCATTCAAAAATAAATGGACTACGATATCAAACAAGGAAGATCGACTCATCAAAGTTGCTTTCCTATTCCATAAAGTTACCAATGTGGATAAAACAAAATCTTACAAAAGATTTCGAAGAAAGTAGTGACCGGAGTCAACGGTAAAAAACAGCAATAAAAGCAACAAGTATCTGATTTAGAGCTGATGCTTGCTACTCAAACGAATTTAATATCTGCCCTAAATTGGTGCTTCTGCAGCTTTATAACATTCAGTCAAATGTCGAGAAAGATCCGACCCAATCAAAGCCGACGAAATGTTTGTGGAAGTAAACTTTTCTGAAAGTAAACTTCTCACTGAAAGGTTTTTGGTCTGACACATACATGTCGCCCTTTTAAAAAAATCCATATGATTTTTAGGAAGTGCCAACCTTCGAACGATACGTGTCAAAATTTCATGACATTTCGACTATTACTTTACAAGTTACAGTGGTTTTAGTGATGTTACTTTTGATATTTTCAAAACAATGGAAAACATCGAATTTCGTGTGTTGATTAAGTACTGTTTTTTGATGGGAAAAAATATCGTTCAAGCAAAGCAATGGCTTGAAAAGTGTTACGGGGACTCTGCCCCTAAAAAATCACTCATCATTTACTGACATGCTGATTTTAAACGTGGTCATACAGATAGAAATGATGCCGAACGCTCTGGACGCCCAAATGAAGTGGTTACGCCGGAAAACATCAAAAAATCTACAAAATTGTTTTGGTTGGTCTTAAAGTGAAATTGTTTGAAATAGCTGACACCCTAAAGCTATCAAAAGGACATGCTGCTCATATTTTGCATGAACATTTGGGCATAGGAAAGCTCTGTTCGAAATGGGTACGGCGTTTGCTCAACGTGTTGAGGATTCTGAACGCTGTTTAGGCCGGTTTAAGCGCAATAAACATAATTTTTTCATACGACATGTGACAATAGATAAAACATGAATCTACCACTACACACCGGAATCAAATCGGCAGTCAGCTGAGTGGACGGTAGCCGGTGAAAGCCGCCTGAAACGACCAAGGACACAACAATCGGCTGGGAAGCTTTTGGCCTCTGTATTTTGGAATGCGCATAGAATAACTTTCATCGATTATACTGAAAAGGGAAAAAAAACCATCAATAGCGAATATTATATAAAGTTATTGTTGCATTTGAGACAGAAATCGCAAAGAAACGGCCCCAAATGAATAAGAAAAAAGTGCTCTTTCATCAAGACAATGCACCGTGTCACCAGACAATGGTTACGATGAAAATTGCATGAATTGAACTTCGAATTGCTTCCCTGTTCACCGTATTCTCGAGATTTGGCCCGAAGCGACTATTATCTGTTCGCAGACCTCAAAAAAATGCTCGCGGAAAAGAGATTTGGCTCCAATGAAGAAGTTATCGCCAAAACTGAGGCCTATTTTAGAGGCAAAGACAAATCCTTCTACAAGAAATGTATAGAAGTGTTAGAAAAGCGTTGGACTGATTGTATCGGTCTTGATGGAGACTATACTATATTGATGAATAGAGTCGAATTTTACAAAAAAAAAAATGTGTTTTAAGTAGCTAGACCAAAAACTTTTCAGCTCACGTGTTAATTACTCGCTCTGCAGAAAGAAACTATGTTATACAAAATCGGAAAGATACATTCAACAAATATATGCCCTGAAATAAAGCTGCAAGAACTGCGGGATATCGTTCAACATATATATAATAACTTTCATAATTACATACACCTTTTAAGATAAACAGAACATCGATCTTTGGAGAAGCCTTGAAATTTCTTTTAGCATGTGAAACACTAGAGATGGAAGATAATGAAACCGACAAGAAATACTTTAATAATGATGTTTTCCACTGCGATGACGATTAGACTTCAAATGATAACGCGGCCTCTAATTATAAATAAATGTTAATCATTTTATGAAATTATTAGGTGTAGGTGGCGGCCTGTGGCTTCGTGGCCTAGCACTTGCTTGCGGTGCAGAAAGTCTCGAGTTCCAATCTCGGTAGGTCGGTTACTTTTTTATTAATTTATTTAAGTATATTTGGCCTGGTTACATATACAGGTAATAGCAGAAATGAAACAACGTCCATGAAAGCACTACCGTGATGTCTAAGAGTGCTGTAAAATACAAAAATATATATTTCGGCACTCGGACAATGTGGACGGGTATTACGACCTCCTCGTCGATATCCTTACGATATAAAAAGGGTAAAATCACTATTCAGGTGGGAAGGTAAACGACAAAAAACAATTATTTACCTTATAATTCAGTTTGCTGCCCCACACTTCGACTCGTCGATTTATTGTGGCTCATAATTCAAGGTAACCAGTTTAAAAATTAGTAAAAAAGAAATATTTCACTCTCGGCAATCTATTACATGGTTGGCTGTTCAGAGAAAAAATTATACAATAAAAATATTTTTGCAAATTTAACTGAAAAAAAAATTTTTGCGCTTCCAAAGCGTTACGTGCGTCAACTAAGCCAATATGTTTTCTCCTTAATCTAAATTTATCGACAGTTCTATTTACAGTAACACTCATTTCCAATATCCCCTGTTTGAAGGAAATATCTATATATAATTTACTAATTTTTCTGACATGGGTTTGAAAACGAATGATTTTTCTAATGAATTCCGTCAGAGTTCCTACAAAAAAAGCAGGAATAAACTTAAGTCATTTTTTAAGTCACATAAATATCGTCTACCTAGCTTTGTCACATTTCGTTATAGAATCAAAAGACTTTTTCTGCTTTTACTGATTTCCTTTAATAAAAGAAAATAACCGGTCAATTGCAAGTTGAACTTACACAATTAGTGTTCCGTACGTTGATTGTTTTTAAAATGAAAAATTTTGTTACAGTGGTATAAAATGATCAGTAACTTCACAAAACACACCCCAAATGTATACAGTCGACACTGTTTATAGTGAAACTCTATATAGTGAAAAACTCTTTATAGTGCAATTTCAAGACCTAGAATATTTTAATGAAATTTCATGTAAAAAGCCCTGCATATAGTGAATCTGTAAAATAGTAACACTCTATATAATAAAATTTTTACCGGAATTTTATGTATAAATTTTTTATGCATTTATTGAGATCTTGGCCATTTCGGGTTTCCCATTTTTATCTAACATTAGCACGAATTCCATTTTTATGACGCATTCTTTTGAAAAGGTTCTTAACGAGTTTATAACTCCTAATGGTTGGCAATAAATCAGGTAGATTTCTGTGCGAAACCCGGGGAATAACCCATTTTATACAAACCCGGGGAAAAACCCATTTTATAGTCGAGGCCTAGTAATTCGCAAATTCAGGTTCAGTTTCTTTTTGTTTACGAATCAAGTAAGATGTCCAAGCGAGTGTGTTTAAGTTTAGCTGAGAAAATTAAAGTTTTGGAGGAAGTTGATAAAGGCTGCAAAAAAATTGTTGTTGCTGCAAAATTTGGTGTTTCTCTAAGTTGCGTCTCTCTGATAATAAAAAGTCGCGGCAGTATCATCAAGAAACCTAGTGTTATAAGCAGTCGAAAACGAGTACGGATGAGTACTTACGAGGATGTAAATGAAGCAGTTTTACGATGGTTTCAAGTGGCCCGTACGCATCAAAACGTACCAATATCGGGAAATTTAATAAAGCAAAAGGCTCTACAATTTGCTAAAGAATTTAACTGCGTTAATCTTCAAGCTAGTGAAGGGTGGTTGAGTGCCTGGAAGACTCGCAGTTCAATTGTTTTCAAGACGGTGTCTGGCGAGAGTGCAAGCGTTAGTCAGGAGGACTGTGACATTTGGACTGAAACTGTTTTAAAAAGTGCATTGAAAAAGTATGAGCCAAAAAACCTTTTCAATTGTGATGAAACCGGTTTGTTTTTTAAATGTTTGCCAAATAAAACTTTTGCTTCTAAAAGTGATAAATGTTTTGGTGTTAATACAAGTAAAGAAAGGGTGACACTTATGGTTGGAGCAAACATAGATGGCTCAGAAAAACTGAAATTACTCTTACCCTCATAGGTAAAAGCAAAAATCCCCGTTGTTTAAAAGGAGTTAAATCTCTGGAGTTAGATTACGCCAGTAATAAAAAGGCATGGATGACTTCTAAGATTTTCGAAAGATGGATCAAAGAACTGGACACGAAAATAAAAAGCCAAAAGCGAAAGATTGTGATGTTTATAGACAATTGTCCTGCACATCCAGTTACTGTAAGTAAAAAATTAAGGAATATTGAATTGATCTTTTTTTCCACCAAACATGACCTCCAAATTGCAACCTATGGACCAGGGTATTATAAAAAAGATAAAAAATCATTACCGAAACAGAATTGTTCACAAAATTGTTAATGCGATTGATAACAACCAGTCCAAAAATTGATTACCCTTAAAGAGTGTATAACCGAAGTCGCTAAAGTATGGAGTGAAAATGTTTCTCAGAAAACTATCAAAAACTGCTTTTCTAAAGCAGGTTTTACTGAAAAAATTGACGAATGGGAAGAAGAAGACGCGATCTCGCTACCTTAAAAGGCAATGGGGTATTCTACAAAAAACTGCTACCGTCGACGCAGATTTTTTACTTGAAGATTTCTTAGAAATCGACAATGATGTTGGCACGACAGATCTCCCAACTGACCAAGACATAAGTGACGATATAAAAAGTGAAGAAGAAAGTGAAACCGGGGAATGTCCTGCTAAATGTAGTGAAAATGAAATAAGAAATGCATTTGATATTGTGCGAACTACTCAGGGGCCAGGAAAGTGTACCTGATCAAATCTTTATGCATTTGAATAAATGCGAGAATTGTGTTGAGCAACAATTATTTGTCAAAAGTAATGTTCAAAAGAAAATAACTGATTATTTTTCCTAGTATGTATGTACGTAGTATGTACATATGTATTAACAGATTTTGTATTAATCTTTTTATTTCGTATGTAGTACATACATACATAAAGTCCGTACGTTATATCTTTACAGGTGCGTCATAGTTTTCAGGCAATATCCCAGACGACTATTATATTTTTTGTCTCTTTTTATCAATACCTACGATTTATTGGTGAAAAGAGACAAATAATATAATAGTCGTCTGTTATATGGCCTGAAAACTATGACGCACGGGTAAAGATATAACGTACGGACTTTATGTATGTATTTATCCCTGTACATGCTATGTACTATTTAAACTTTCAAATGTTTAATAAAATCTTTTCTAATAATTCAATTTTGCAATTTTTTTTGTTGCTTGTATCTTATAAAATACAAGTAAATGATTACCAATATAAAATACATACATAGCAATATATACGGATTTTTTCTTTATATAGTGAAAAACTTTCTATAGTGAAATTTCGGTCAACATTTTGGTCTTTCACTATATAGAGTGTCTACTGTATATATATGTATACATGCATACATATACAAATATATATATATATATATATATATATATATATATATATATATGTATATATATATATATATATATGTATATATATATATATATATATATATATATATATATATATATATATATATATATATATATATATATATATTATGGCGTCTCTTATTTCCCAAACTAATTGTACCCTTAGTCTTACACCCTATATCGAAAGTATTTGTGTTAGAACTAAGATGGCAATTATGAAGATGATTTTACCACCCCACAAGGTACCCCCAATATCCCGCTTAAAAAGCATGCGATTCCCTCATTTTTCAAAAAAAAATGTACCATACCGCCAATAGGACGCTAAAAAATTGTTCACGTTGCAGATATTTGTTCGTTGGATGCTGGCTTAATAATATAAGTCCTTATGGGACACCCGAAAATTATTGTAATTCATCTGCCAAAATTTAGAATTTTTTTTTTAAATACGGCGCATGAATATACTGCAACAGGGCGTAACTTTAACAAACAGTAGTTGAGAAGTACAAAAAACATTTTAACTGATGACATAATGTCAGCATCGGACTCTTGCAAAGTGTTTTATCAATATGGGCATAACGTTGAAGAAATGATTTTAAATAAATCATTATTTAATCGCAGTTGTACGTCATTTCGAGAAAAAAAGGTAAAAATATTAAAATACTATTTGACGAAAAAGAAATTAAAGCTGCAGTTACTCATTGGGATAGTAAGCTTATACCAGAATCTATAATTTGCAAATAGATTGACAGACTACCAGTCGTCGTAAATAGTGGCAATATGGAAAAAACTTTACTTACCTGATGGTAAAGTAAAAACTCAAGCAGATGTTGTTTATGTAACTAATGGATGGGGCTTGTACAACTCTATGTAAGCGTTATGTTATGATACCACAATCTCAAATTGAAGACGACACAGTGGAGTTGCAGTTATTTTGGAGCAGGGGCTTGAAAGAGACTTGCTTTATTTACCTTGTAGACATCATATTCTTGAGCTACCTGTAGTTGCAGTTTTTGAACTCAGACTTCCTAGAAATAGCGGACCAAACATTCCTTTGGTTCAAAAATTCATGGAGTGATACTGATAAAATGTCATTTAAAAATGGAGGAAATTCCATAAATAGGTTATTATTAAATGAAGTACAAGATGTACACATGATCACATTAAAAATTTGTTAAAAGACATCATACTATAAAGAACTTTTATTGTTATGTAGAATATTTCTTGGAACTGTAACAAAGAATCAAGGTAAATCCTATAAACCAGGAATTTACCATCACGCCCTCTGGATGTCTAAGGCTATTTATTCTTTGAAAATTTATTTATTTCGTGAAGCTTTCAATTTGTTGATGTTTGTTTATTTATAGTATTCATTCACATCAAATTTTGGTATTCTGCACCTTCGGCTATAAGAGCCTCTAATGAAGATTTAAAGTTGGTAAAAGCTCTTTTAAAATATAAACGATAAGATGATAATAGAAGTTAAGCGTAAAATGGATGAAGTACTAAATTATAACATTGTTTTAGCTGATGCAGATATTTATTTTCCAAAACGGCATATTTTAAATAGAATTAATGAAGTAACGCAATTTAAGGATAAAGATTTTTTTATTAATGATATTTCTTGGAAATTTTTTAAAAGATTTGATTATTGATTATTTAAATATTGATGTAGAAATGTGGTCATCAAATAAACATTATATTTATGGCTTAGAATTGGTAAAAAATTTAAAGTTGTCGATGATATAGCAGAACGAGCATTTAACTCAGTGATACTTCAATTTACTGACAAAGCATAAACGTCAAAACCAATATTTGCTACAGGTTGTCAGTGAATACCGTAGAAAAATTCCAAAAAGTACGAAAGATTGTCATACGAAAAAATTAAAAGTAAAATAGCCCTAATCACCGAACTTTTGTTTTATATATTATGCAAAATTATCTGAATTTTAATCGCTATATTCAAATATTATTTGATAAAGTTAACGATGCTAATGTTACTATTGTTAAATTTAATATTATTTTCTCCATCTCAAAAGCATTAAACTTTTAATATTTGTGTAACATTTATAACGTTTCATAAAATTACGTATAATATTATGCACCTTACTTATTTTAAATAATTAGAATATTAGATTTTCATTTAAACTTTACCTTTAAAAAATAATAAAATGAAAGTACGTTCTGCAACTCTATATTCATTCAGGTTTCTTAATAAATAGATTTTTTAATCTAAATATAAAAAAACCGGTCAAGTATTGGACTTGCGCAATTAGTTTTCCGTACGTTAATTGCTTCCGAAATAAAAATTTTTCTTACGGAAGTATGAAATGATTAGTGACTTCACAAAACACACCCCAAATGAGTTTTCAACAAACTTTGTTACCGATCTTTACTGAAAACTGATGAATTTTTGTTTTTTTATATACCAGATAAATTATTAAAGCTAGTGCACTCGTGATAATTATCGTTCAATCTACATCCCGTGGAGAATATTCCAGAATTTTTTCAAAATTTTAGGATCAGTACTTTTCGAGATAAAGGGGGGGACAACAATTTTTTCAAAATAATACAAAGAAAATTTTGCGCATGTAAGACATTATATATATTTTTGAACTCGTGTTTTTACAAGCTTTCATGTGACACCCCACTTGATGACCCAGTAAAAAAATTTTTTTCACTTCCGATTTCACCCCCCAGAACTAACCCCTTACTCAAAATTTAACTTTCAAAACTATCAATTTCTATATTAGTACCAAATTTCAATTTTCTACGTCAAATGGTTTCTGAAAAAACCGGATGTGACAGACGGACAGGACAGAAAGACAGAGAGACGGACAGGCGGACCGACGGACAGACGGTCAGACGGACATACAGATAGACACCGAAGTGATCTTCGGAATACTAAAAAGTTATAACAGAAATATAACAAATTAAAAAAATGAAGCGATTTTTACTGTAAATTTCGCACCAAAATCCGTTACCAACATACAAAGAAATAGGAAATTCAAGTTCTACGAGCAATTTTACATAGACCTCACACGCCGTACTTAAAATTCTTTTTTTTTCAAAATATTGGTCGATGAATTATAGCGGAGGGGGGGATATTTTGAGTGCCCCATAGGGACTTATATTATTGGGCCAGCTCAAAGAACAAATATCTACAATGCGAAAAAATTTTAGCGACCTATTGACGGCATGGTATATTTTTTTTGAAAAATGGGAGAATCCTATGCATTTTAAATGGGAAATGGGGGTGTCCTGTAGGGTGGTTTATTCATCAAAAGAATCCATCTTAATAAATACAATCTTAGTTCTAACATAAATACTTTTGATCTAGGGTGTAAGACTAAGGGTGCAATTTGTTTGGGAAATAAGGGACACCCTAATATATATATGATTTATTTTTGAGTTTGCAATCCGTTGATAACAAAATACTTTTATGTGGGAAAAGTTTATTTTCGTTTCGGCAACACGTTGCCTCTGTCAAAATAAAGATATATATCCTGAATAAATTAGGGAAACAGCAATTTAAAACATAAGGTTATATTTTTGTGATGCACATCTGAAGCAGTTCCAGCATTGAACACAATAACTTTAGTTGTGTTAATTTCCCGAACTGTACCAGATGTGCATCATAAAAATGTAAACTTCTCTTATAAATCGGTGTCTTTCTAAAAATTTGTTTAAGATATGTATCTTTATTCTGACGAAGGAAACTTACACATATCACAAATATATGTATATATATACATATATATATATATATATATATATATATATATATATATATATATATATATATATATATATATATATATATATATATATATATATATATATATATATATATATATATATATATATATATATATATATATATATATATATATATATACCTTGTAGTTTACGGTCGACTACTGGGCAGTAACACTCAAGAACATAGTAACAGACGTGAAGGTCCTAAATAGATTTACAACGGGTAGTGATCATAGGCTGGTCAGAGCAAAAGTATTTTTTAACAAAAAACTCAAACGAAAACGTTTATACAACAAGAAAACAAACAGATAAACACTAAAAGAAAACACTGAACAATACCAAGAACAGATTACAACCAACCTCAATAACAACACATTAGCTACAGGAGCTAAACGAAAGAAACAGAAAAATAGTTGAAACACTCAAGACCACCGCAAAAAAAATAGCTTCCGAACCTACTAGGTGAATGAATAACAAGCTCAGTGAAGAAACAAAAAGAATGTTGAAACAACAAAGACAACTTATGCACGAAAGAAAGAGTTTAACTGTCGAATATGCAGAATTGAATAAGACAATACGAAAAGCGGCTAAAGAAGATATAAACGAATACAAAGAAAACATGGTTAAAGATCTTATAGAGTTAGTTAAAAGTATTTAGAAGAGCAAACGCCTGTAAAAGAGAGATAATTAAATTGATGGACCAAGAAGGAAACATAATCTACAGTTCAAAAGTCCAAATGTCGTAGTTGAAAAGAAAAATTCATCAACAGACAAAAGCGTAATGAATGTCAACTCAGAAAAAATTTCTCCTCCTATAGAAATGGATGAAGTTAAAAAAGGCTTACAACAGATGAAAAGTGAAAGAGCGGCGGGAGAGGATGATATTATACCTGAAATGCTAAAATGCCGAGGTGAAGCCCTAATGAATAAATTAAGAGATCTTTTTAATGAATGCCTCAAATGTGAAAATATACCAGAAGACTGGGAAAACGCCATAGTCATCTTAATATACAAAAAAGGTGACCCTGAAAACCTAGGAAACTACCGGCCAATTAGCTTACTCTCCCAAGTTTACAAGTTGTTTTCGCGAATCATAACAAACAGACTGGAACACAAAATCGAATTATACCAACCGATAGAACAGGCTGGAATCAGATCGGGCTTCAGTACGATTGAGCACTTGCACACATTGAGAATACTAATCAAGAAGGCCACCGAATATAATATACCAATGTGGCTCACATTTGTAGATTTTCGCAAGGCTTTCGACACAGTGGAAAAATGGACGCTTATAAGAGCTCTTAGAGATGCTCGTATAGACCACAGATACAGCGAACTGATAGCCAGAATATATGAACGAGCAACACTTAAAGTTATGGTAAACCAAGAACTGCAAGCAAGGTCCCAGTGAACAGAGGAGTAAGGCAGGGCCATGTAATATCTCCTAAGTTGTTTACAATAATCTTCACAGAACTGAATTGGGACGAAAATAGCCTTCTGATAGCTGGCGATCGGCTAAACAACCTGAGATTCGCAGATGACATTATAATGACCGCATTACAGATCTCCACCACCAAGCAAGGAAAGTAAGACTTGACATAAACTTCTCCGAGACAAAGTACATGAGTAAAGAAGACACCAATGATGAAAATATAGTGATCGAACATTCAACAATAGAAAAAGTAAACACGTATATCTAGCTGGGACAAATAATAATAATAAGAAATGAAAACCAGCAGCTTGAAATAGAAAGAAGGATACGTATAAGATTGGCAGCAAATGGAAAATTGAAATATGTACTGAATATGAACATTCCTCAAAGATCAAAAACCCAAATTTATATTCAATGTATGTTACCAGCCACAACGTGTGGGGCTGAGACATGGGTTTTAACTAAAACAACAATAGAAAAACTACAAGTTGACCAACGAGCAATAGAAAGGAAGATGTTCAATGTTACTTAGAAGGACAAGAAAACTAATAAATGGATTAGAGAACAAACAAAGGTGGATGATATCAAACGGATAACATCTCTGAAATAGAGCTGGGCCGGCCATGTGGCGAGAGCGACCTATAAGTGGAGCGGAGAGATCGCTGGGTGGACACCATGGGGTGAAAAACGAAGGATCGGAAGACCCCAGCAGAGATGGAGCGACGATCTGAAGAGAATTGGAGGGCTTAACTGGTATCAACAAGCACAACATAGAGAAAAATGGAAAGATTTGAGAGAGACCTATACCCGACAGTGGGTAGAAAACAGCTAAAGGAAGAAGAAGAAGAGACTGGGCAGTAAACATCCATAAGACTAAATACGACTGTAGATAAAATTTTAAAATATCTTTTTACGGTAATTGGTAGCAATGTAATATTTTTTGTTAAGTTCTATAAGATTTTATTCACAAAATAGGTAAAAATATTAGGAATTCGAGAAGCCAAAATATCCTATTCGCGAGTAAAACGAAAACATATCTTTCCATAATTCTAGAATATTATATGTAGAAATTCGTGTACTATAAGAACAAAACTTAGAAAGGTGTTAGAGTTTATCTACAAGGATTGTAGATTCAACGTAAGGTCTGCAGTATCGCGGGTGGATTATTGGCTGCTTGCCTAAAGACATCTGAACCAGAGAACCCTAGGGCATCGCCCCATATGGGCCAGACAGCAGATCGTAAATGAAGATGGCAGTCCGCAACAGCACTTAAGAATAAGCTTCTAAAAGAAGGAAAGAAGATTAAAAGAGAGGACCCATCTAGTACACACACCGATCTAAACAGAGAAAGAGCGCAAAGCAATATACATGTATTTGCATAGCAGATTGGCTGCTTTGAAACAGATCAGGGTAAACTCGCAATCGGTAAACGACCCCAAAAACTTGTCGATTATTCTGGAGCAAGAAAATAACCCGTTTCTTGATTGGGTACCTGACCACAGGGCTGTCCAGATAATTCAAATGATCGGCAAAAAGGAAGCCCTAATGAGGTACACGGGATCTGAAGCCTTTTACATATACGATACAATGATTATAAATTTACTAAGACATAAGACCTCATGTTGCGGAGACCTAATACTAGGTCTCCGCTAAAAACGAAAAGGAAAGATCTGAATATGATAACAGAGATCCTTCGAGAACACTGCCACCTGATGAACACCTAACTCGCATCAGTTCGAGTTAATATTTCTTTGTGCCCATCCAAAAAGGCCTAAAATGACACATTCTGCAGCCGCTAAATATATTAAAAAGTCGGTATCATTTGTGAAGAAGTGGCTAAATTGTTTTAACGAGATGAAAAATGTCGACGACTTGCCAAAACGTGGCTCGGTAGACATAGTCACTCCGAAAGTCAAAAAACGAATCGTGTCTTTGTTTTCACGGGACCTGAAATTGACGCTGCATGAAGACGAGGCAAAATTAAGAAAATCGGGTTTGAATCTGACCTATGAGACTATTCGACAATATCTTCGTGCTCATGATGTCAAATATCGAAGCACGTTGGAGAAACCTTTGCTGGGCGAAAATTACGTCGCGATGCGGCTCGCTTGTGTCCACGATAAGATACTCACAATTGCCGGACGCCAACCTTAGTGAAAAATGAGCGTAGACTCTTCAACCTATCCTACAGAAAGGAGAAATTCCTTCCCTCTGAAAATGTGCTACAGTTCAACCGATACCCTAAAAAACAAAAGAGACCTTGCCAAACAACTACCGACGAGTCTCAATGCTTTCAATAATATCGATAGTCATGGAAAAAGCTATCAATCAGCATATTCTAAAACATCTCGAAGGACTAAATGTTATTAGAGACCATCAGTGTGGCGCTCGTAAGCAAGACCAAGAGGAGATCCTCTAACTGATGTAAACAAAAACTCTGAGGATTTTGAATCAGTTGTCCCGCGAGATTCAAGAAATTTGAAGATCATTGCAGAAAATCTGATCGACAGCATGCCTCAAAGTTGCCAGGCGATTGTTGATGCAGGAGGTGATTGGACAACTTTCTAAGGTAATTACGCCGTTGTTAGTACTCCAAACACATCAATACATTGATGGCAAATAATTTTCTCGATATACATTTTTTCAAATTCGAATACGAACGGTCACGTTCTTACTTGACAGACTGTACAATAATATTTCAAACGTTATTAACGAGTTTCAATTCGTCCGAGATCTTAAATACCCCGGATCTCTATTCAATTAACCCGTGTGAAAATTTTGATGAAAAAAAGATCTAAATTCCTTCTGAATATTAAACGCCGACTGACTAATAAAAGCTCAAATTAAAGAAAATTAATTATAAACCAAAAACTAGTTGAAACTCAAAAGACATACCCAAAAAAGTGGAAAAATTAAATGTCAATTCAGATACGCAAGATGCTCTTCAAAACTAATGCTCTAAATTTCTCTTTTGAAATCGGTTCATTTGTATATTTCACATTTAATTCATTTGAGCATTTCGTCATGTTATATGAAAATGAACGCCTAAAATTTCCATATCGTGAGAAGGGATAGACAGTTTTCCTTTCAAATGAACATTAATATTGTGCAGATAACATCGAAACCTGATTTTGTTATAAAAACATGGCTTTTTGACGAATTACTGTGGAAGGGAGGCAACAGTAGTCGTTGCCTTTAGCTCGTAAGCAACATAATTCTTTTTATGTAAGCAGGAACGTGTGCTGCAGGGTAATCCTCTAAGCGCTACAGGAGCGGCGCCTGCACGGAAAAAGTGATTCACATTAGTCTAGAATCGCTCTAAATTGTACTCCGTGGGAAAAATAGTCCTGGGGAAATCATTCTAAAGGGTTTTCTATATAAAAATAACACTATGCAATAAAAAAAATTCACTGGGTTTACAGTATGAAATACTGTTATTAAAATTGATTAACAGGTTTGACAGAGAAAATCTTTTACTGGTTTATTCAAAAGTACGCTAAATTAGTAACAAAAAGTTTTATTTTTCCTTAAAAGACTTATCCTAACAGTATCCCTCTGAAGACATCAAGAGAAGTCTGCAAGCATGGCTGCAGCGTTCTCGCTAACTGAGCCTATGTGTTCTGGAAATAAACTCAAATGAGAGTGTAGAAAATGGATTTTTAATGACATATTGGATCTTAGTTCATGATAGGTATCCAGCAATAACTTTATTTTTTCTTGGAAATCTGGTGATTTGTGGTTGCCGAGGAAATTTTTCGTGACATCAATGAAAGCTAATCATGCCTTTTTTTCTATGGAACTTAGACTGGATAAAAAAGCGGGATAATCAATTAATTTTCTTTTATCAGATTCTACAAAAATTCCTTCTTTTATTTTAGCATCACTGAGCCCAAGAAATTTACTTTTAGGAAACTGAAATCCATGACCATCCTTACGTAATGCTTTGACGAAATTCTTGATTAAACCAAATTTAATGTGCAATGGTGGTACTAATGGTTCATTTTTAATATTTTTCTGACCAAGAACGTATCCACTTCTTAAAGGCCTGTTTTGTGTTACGTAATGTTCTGAATGCGCTCTGCTATGCTATTCACATAAAAAACAACAATATTTAGTAAAGCCGGTTTGCAATTTTAAAGCTACTACTTTTAAATCTGTACAGGGTGAGTCAACGATAGAGTAAAGTTCATTATCTCATTTGTTTCGGGAATGACGAAAAAATGTTAAATACAATAGTTTTAGGGAATGTTAAGGTGCATAATTTAAAATTATTTTTTGAGGGTACTTCAAAAAAGTGTGGTCGATATAAAATATGTTTTTTTAAATGGAACATCCTATTTTCTAATTTACTTTTAAATGCTGCGTTAAATTTTATAACTTTTTTATTAATAATGTTATATACCTAAACTTAGTAGTCTTTTGAATATTTCAATTTTTTTTTTTTAAAAATACTAGTTTTCAGTTTTGTAAAAAATTGCCAGTAGCGCCATTGTTTCTGAAGGTGGAATACTCATAATTTATTACGAACGTTCTATAGGGATGAAAAAAATATATATGTAAAGAAATTTTAGTTAGATGCTACAGGGGGTTTAAAAATACATTTATTAACATTTCAACTATTTCAAATTGAAAAATCTCAAATTTTTTAAATAGCACACCCTGTATATTATTATCTCTTCTGATAAATTTTACAAAACCTTCCAAGTTTTATTAAGTATATCATATACCTATTTCTAATAGTTTTCGATATATTTTGAATTTTTCAGTTTATACCCTTGTTTTTAATACAATTACGTAATAACATCATAGTTGCCAAGACAAAACAAAAATGTAGGCATTGTCAAATTTTGACAGGTCTATTAAGCAAGTAAAAATAGTTTAATTTATTGTAGTAAGTGACGTATAAAGGTAATACATAGTTATGGATTTTCCTAAAAATGAATTAATTTATATGGTTTATATACTGCGCGAGGCGGGAAAAAATTGTCTTTTAGCAGTAAGGCTTTATGGAGCGAAGTACCTTAATAGACGTATACCATCCACAAAATCTTTTGAGTGCTTAATGGGACGGTTTGATGGTAGTGGTAGCGTTGCGTATACGAACCGGAAAGTAGTAAACCAGAATGCTAACAATGAGGAAAAAGAAATGGAGATTTGACTTCATGTTGAGGCTAATCCTCAAGTCAGCAGCCGTCAACTACCTGACTTATCTGACACATCCCAATCTACAGCTAATCGCGCCACGAGAAAATACAAGTATCATCCCTACACCAAGAACTTCAAGACCGTGATTTTGAACGACGAATAAACTTTTGTACCACCATAAATGGAGAGGCCGATCCAAATTTTTTATCCAAGATAATGTTTTCTGATGAAGCTACTTTTCGCAGTAATGGAGCAGTTAACAGCCCTAACATGCATTATTATTCAACAGGTAATCCATTTTGGGTCCGGGAAATTCAAAACCAAAACCATTGGTCGCTTAATGTTTGGTGTGGAATATTCAATTTTCGAATTATTGGTTCATATTTTTTCTCCTTAACGGGCCTAGATATCTCGAATTACCCCACCTTTTTGAAGAAGTTGATAACTTTGAAACGGGACAAATGTGGATAAAACAACAAGACGGAAAGCAAAGGAAAATATAGTAAGATGACTAAACATATGTATTCAAATAAACGGACATATTTTTGAACATTATTAAAATTATTATTAACTATTTGTTTATGTTTACATAATAGCATAAGTGTATTAAAAACAAGGGTAAAAATTGAAGAAATTCAAAATAAATCTCAAACTATTACAAATAGGTATATGACATGCTTAATAAAAGTTGGAGAGTTTTGTAAAACCTATCAGAAAAAATAATAATATACATGGTATGCCCTTTAAAAAATTTGAGATTTTTCAATTTAAAATAGTCGTAAACACCCTGTAGCATCTAACTCAAATTTCTTTACATATATGTTTTTTCTCATCTCTATAGAACGCTCGTACCAATTATGAGTTTTCCACCTTCAGAAACAATGGCGAAATATTAGAAAAACTACTAGGTTTAGGTATATAACATTGTTAATAAAAAAATAATTAGAAAATCGGATGTTAAAAAAACATATGTTATATTCGCCACACTTCTTTGAAGTACCCTGTATACTCAAAACTAATTTTAAACTGTGCACCTTAAGATTCCCTAGTACTATTGTATTTAACATTTTTTCGTCATTCCTGAAACAAATGCGATAATGAATTTTACTCATCGTTGACTCACCCTGTACATATTTGCCATTTGAACGATGTGTATTTGATTTTTTTCTAAAATAAGTTTTAAAATGTTAAGGTTTGTTTTAAATGAGCACCGTACGCTTCAGGTAAAGATGGAAATGTGTTGCCGTTATGTAGTATAACTGCCTTTAGACTTTGTTTTAGTCCGTCAATAAAAAGTCTCCACTCTTCTGGCGAATGATTGTGGCCTAGTGCTGACATTAAACCATCAATATCATTAGAAAAACTAAACCTATCCTCTTTTGAATAAAAGGTAGTTTAGGAGCTGCGACGATTTCGATAAGCTGTAATTTTAACGTCGGTCTGTAAAAGATTCCACTGTTTTAATCTCGATCCTAATATTTCTGACTTTTCTTTGGTCAAATCTAAATCTCTAACAAGGTCGTTTAGTTCTGATTGACTAATCAAATGTGGTTCTGATGCAATAGTTGGATCTTTAAATAGCTCGCCACTAGAAGAAATGGGTTCGCTTTTTTCTTCTATAGAACTCGATGAACTTGATGGGCTCATAGGTCGTTTCAGTACAGGAATTTTAGTAGAATGAGGTAGCGATACTGACACGGATGGTACATTAACATATTTCACGGAAACGAAAGTACGAGTAAGTGAGTCGGTTTTTTGTTTTAAAAATTATTGCTTAGTTTGCGGCGGTGAAGCAAATGAAGAGGCTGAAAAGAAAAAAGCGCAGAATGTTCGGCGTAAAATTTATCATGTTGCTACACTTTCATGTAAAGATTTTATTTTGAAGGTAGCTCGGACTCGTTCTGATGACGTAGCAAATGCTGTTATTGCACGCATTGAGTATTAATATGATTTAGTTGCTGCTGCGGCTGAGTACGATAATGATTGTTATAATTCCTTTTTAAGACCCATCACATGGGTAAAATCGATCGTCCTGAAGATGATTCTATTACTTTGGCGATGGAAGAAATATTTGCATACATTGGAAGAATTAAAAAAATATTTGTAAAAATCCAGCTATAGATAATAGAACAATTAATATAAGATTAAAGTTAAAGTATGGTAATAAAATTATTATAACTGGGAAACAAGGAAGTTTAATATTTATCGGTTTTATTGACAATATTGACAAAAGAGTGAAACAATTTTAGTTGTTAGAAAAAAGTAATAATAATGATTTAATTGATTGTGCAAAAGTATTTAAAAAGATTGACTCTTCTCCACAAGTCATCAACACAAATGGGATTCGCTTTCTTCTTGCTATATATGGAGCTCCAAAAAAATTGATGGTATAGACAAGTACAGATACTTAAGTTTTGTAAAAAATACACGGAACAATAAAATAGTACAACTATCTTGTCTTCCTCCAACATCTGCTTCTGCTTATCAACACTTATATCGTGTATACTATCAATTTCAAGAGTGGCTGGGTAACCAACTGGACCCAGAAGACCGGGCTGGAAATTAACAGATAACAGTTTGGAGCCAATTCAAACTTTACCCCCACCTGTTCCAGAAAAACTTCTTAACCCAATTTTTTGTAATTGCCAGAAGGGTTGTAGTAAAAATCGTGGCTGTAAAAAAGTCGGATTATATTGTTCACCAATATGTACCAATTGTCTAGGCCAGTCTTGCTCCAGTGTTGAATCAAATAAAACAGATGAGGATTCTTATGATAATAATGAGGAGACAACTAATACATCTTTCTTCTTAGAACAATCTATAGAAATCCAACAAGTAGAAGAAGAAGAAAACGAAGATGAAGACATTACTGTTGAAGTAGTATTTGAAAATTATCAATCAAACTAAAATTTTCCCGAAATCAACAATAATCAGTTACACTTTAATCATTACTAATAGTACCATTTTTTTCAATTAATAGGATACTGTCTAATAAAACTTAATCAGAATAGGTCGTGTATGCCTACTGGAGAAACCACTTTAAAAAAAATGCGCCAAGTACACTACTTCATAGGTGGTGGGGAAATGTATGCATGTTATGTAGAATACGACTTCTCCAACTTTTGGAAACGCGATATCTGAGGAATAGTGATTCGTAGGAAAAAAAAGTAAAAGAATAATTTTTGTAAAGAAATGCAAAATCTACAACTTTTGTCTGACCTATCTTTACGATAACACTTACCGTTTACGAGAAGAATGCGAAAAACCTATATTTTTGTCCTTTGACCTTGAATAAAATGTTTAGCAGAGGTAGGATTGGTGGGGACTTTTGATATTTTATTTGTAATAGTGTATTAAAGACCTATACCAATTTTAAGCTTTATGCGAATTGTTGCAAATTTAAATGTCGATTTTGACTTGATAATAAACACTTATAATATCACCCTTCAGTGTCTGTCCGTCTGACCGTCTGTCTGTTTGTCGCAGCCGATTTTCTCCGAAACTATTTGACATAGAACGTTGAAATTTGGTATTAATATAGGAATTGATGGCCTCATCAGAGCCCTATAGTTCTGAAAGCTAAATTTTGACTTAAGAGATTAGTTTTGGGGGGTGAAATCGAAAGTGAAAAAATTTTTTTTTATCGGGTCATTAAGTGGAGATGTTAAGTGAAAGATTGTAAAATATCTTTGCGAATACATCAGTTTTAACAAGAGTCCGTTTATAAACAACGCAAAGAGATCTGAAAAGTTAACAAACCGGTCAAGTGCAAGTTGGACTTGCGCAATTAGTGTTCCGTACCGTGATTGCCTTGAAAATATATTTTTTTTAGACTTTTTTGTGCACACACGCCAAATGAGTTTTCAACAAAGTTTGTATCCGATATTTGTAGAAAACTGTTGACCTTGAATTTATATATATATATATATATATATATATATATATATTATATATATATATATATATATATATATATATGTATATATATATATATATATATATATATATATATATATATAATATATATATATATATATATATATATATATATATATATATATATATATATATATATATACATATACATATATATATATATATATATATATATATATATATATATATATATATATATATATATTACTCAGTATATATCACCACTACACCAAACACTTTATTTTTGCACTCGACGCGCGTTTCGCTAACCATGTTAGCTTCATCAGGAGCGATGATTGACTAAAGCTAAACTACAAATCTACTTAGCCTAACCCTTGAATTACTCAAGCGGAACTAATGACATAGGCAAGGCCATCAATTCCGGTCAAGTAACCA
>CM032449.1:32380837-32395837 GCA_019049505.1 Pachyrhynchus sulphureomaculatus | reverse complement strand
TGCAAAGAAACGACCGCATATGGCAAAGAAAAAAATTTTGTTTCATCAAGACAACGCACCGTGTCACAAGTCAATCAAAACAATGGCAAAACTACATGAATTGAACTTCGAATTGCTCCCACATCCACCGGATTCGCCAGATTTGGCTCCCAGCGACTACTGGCTGTTCGCAGACCTGAAAAAAATGCTCGCTGGTAAGAAATTTCGCACGAATGAAGAGGTTATCGCTGAAACTGAGGCCTATTTTGAGGCAAAAGATAAATCGTTCTACAAAAGTGGTATTGAAATGTTAGAGCGGCGCTGGAATGATTGCGTTGCTCTTGATGGAGATTACGTTGATGAATAAAGCTAATTTTGAACCAAAAAAAACGTGTTTTCTTTGTTAGGCCCGGGACTTTTCAGCCCATGTGTTATATATATATTATATAAATATATATATATATATATATATATATATATATATATATATATATATATATATATATATTCAATCGACACCATGTGAACAATATTACAGAATTTTTTCAAAATTTTTTGATCATTACTTTTTGAGATAAGTGTACGCAAGTATTACATCATATATATTTTTGAACTTGTGTTTTTACCAGCTTTCATTTGACACCTCACTCGACGACCTGATAACTTTTTTTTCACATCCGATTTCACATTCCAAAACTAACCCCTTAAGTCAAAATTTAACTGTCCAAACTACACGGCTCTCATGGGGCCATTAATTCCTATATTAGTGCCAAATTTTAACTTTCTATGTCAAACAGTTTCAGAGAAAATTGAGTGTGACAGACAAATAGACACCGAAGTAATCTCATAAGTGTTCCTTATGGAACATTATAAAAATCACCACAGCTCTTAAACAGAATAGTTGCGAACCAATCGTAAACAACAGGTATTAAATTTTTAAGATTAGAAAAAAATATTATTTCGTACTTTTTATCGCTGTCTTGATGATACCGTTATTTTTTTTTAAATTTAAATTTTAATATATTTATAATTTTATTTAAGACATCAAACTCAGAAGCCGTTTTAAAATTAAACTCAACAATTCAACACAAATCGGCTTTTTTGCTGATTTATAATGTGTTTTTTATTTGATATAGGGATAATAAAGTGGTAATTCTCATTTCTGTACTGTTTTCACACAAAAAAGATAACTATAAATTTAGCTTCCTGATTAATATAATTTACTTGATTTAGTTCAATAAATAAAACATATTGTATAAATACATTCCTATTAGCAACTTTACTGCTCTCTAAAATCGCCGATAACTAATATTAACTTTATTAACTGAATTAATCAAATATTTAAACGGCAAATGAGTCACTGCACCAAACTCTTAAATATATGGCTTGCCGAATGATTATGGACAAAAACTAATGTCTAATCTATAATTCAATAGAATCCGGCCAATTAATAATTAAACCCAATATTAAATTTTAAGGGCATCTGGGCCCAAGACCATCCAAAATCTCTAAATTATCAATTAACCTATAAAGCAAAATGTTATGACTCAACACGAATGGCTAATTACCACGACTGGGATATAAGTTGTTAATAAAGTTTGAGATACTGAATATAATATGAATTCTATAAGTATCTTATATAAATTACTACGTATAAAAATTAAATAATATTTTAAACCATTTTATTTTTAAAATGACAACTTTTCTGTTTCAACAATGTTTTAGATCCAACTGGTCAGTTGGTTTTAAATAGTACCTTTAAGATTTCATTGCTACATATATATATATATATATATATATATATATATATATATATATATATATATATACATATATATATATGGTAATGATTTTTTTCTTGGCTTTAAGGTTATGTGAATTAAAACTTCATTTTACATGTATGTTTACGTTTCGATCAATCTATTGATCTTTTTCAGAACATTTAATTTCATTAATACATCCAGTAACAATGTCAATATGTATCGAGTACCCTAAAAAACCATACCATGATTACCTATGCAATAACAATGTTATAATTTGGCTTACCTTAGGACGTAAAATCTTTCAAATTCTTACATACTGACATTGTTACTGGATGTGTTAATGAAATTAAATGTTTTGAAAAAGATCACTGGATTGATCGAAACGTAAACATACATGTAAAATGAAGTTTTAATTCACATAACCTATATTTTATTATGATAGGTAGCATAAGGAATGAGCAGTGACGATAATAATGAATGAAGTCGGAAAAAAGTTTGTTGCTAGCGCGTTCTCTTACAATACACAGCCTAAACCATTAAATATGGAACAATATTATGTAGCAGAGAATATCTATAATCTATAATATATATTAAATACAATTTCTCTCTGTCTGTCTGTCTGTACATTAGTGCGTTTATCACACGAGAACCACTGATCCGATTTAGGTGTTTTTTTTTTAATTCATACATTTGTTCTCTGGCCAGGTTATCTATAATCTTCTATCTATAATATACATAAAATGAAACGTCTCTCTATCTGTCTGTCTGCCTGTCTCTCTACCTGTCTGTCTGTTTGTTCGTTGGTGCGCTTATCACTGGAGAACCACTTATCCGATTTACGTGCTTTTTTTTTTAAACATACATATGTTCCCTGGTCAGATTATAGGATATATTTTATTGCGTTTGGTGACATAAAGAATAAGCAGTGACGATAATAGTGAATCAAGTCGGAAAAAAAGTTACCGTTAGCGCGTTCTCTTGCACTACAACTGCCTAAACCATTAAATATGGAACAATATCATGTTGCAAAGAATATAATATATAAAATGCAACGTCTCTCTGGCTGTCTGTTTGTTCGTTAGTGCGCTTAACACTTGAGAACCACTTATCCGATTTACGTATTTTTATAAATTTATACATATGTATATATAATTCGATATAAGCCTAGATAATGGGAGATAAGGTGAGATAATGGGAGACAAGTATAAATAATGGGAGATAAGGAGAAATAATGGGAGATAAGGAGAAATATTGCGAGATAAACCGAGAGATAGCCTAGATAATTGGAGATAAGGTGAGATAATGAGAGATAAGGGGAAATAATGGGAGATAATATATATATATATATATATATATATATATATATATATATATATATATATATATATAATATATATATGTATGTAGCAATGAAATCTTAAAGGTACTATTTAAAACCAACTGACCAGTTGGATCTAAAACATTGTTGAAACAGAAAAGTTGTCATTTTAAAAATAAAATGGTTTAAAATATTATTTAATTTTTATACGTAGTAATTTATATAAGATACTTATAGAATTCATATTATATTCAGTATCTCAAACTTTATTAACAACTTATATCCCAGTCGTGGTAATTAGCCATTCGTGTTGAGTCATAACATTTTGCTTTATAGGTTAATTGATAATTTAGAGATTTTGGATGGTCTTGGGCCAGATGCCCTTAAAATTTAATATTGGGTTTAATTATTAATTGGCCGGATTCTATTGAATTATAGATTAGGCATTAATTTTTGTCCATAATAATTCGGCAAGCCATATATTTAAGAGTTTGGTGCAGTGACTCATTTGCCGTTTAAATATTTGATTAATTCAGTTAATAAAGTTAATATTAGTTATCGACATAAGATTGTAGTTATACAATATGTTTTATTTATTGAACTAAATCAAGTAAATTATATTAATCAGGAAGCTAAATTTATAGTTGTCTTTTTTTGTGTGAAAACAGTACAGAAATGAGAATTACCACTTTATTATCGCTATATCAAATGAAAATCACATTATAAATCAGCAAAAAAAGCCGATTTGTGTTGAATTCTTGAGTTTAATTTCAAAACGGCTTCTGAGTTTGATATCTTAAATAAAATTATAAATATATTAAAACTTAAATTTAAGAAAATAAACGATATCATCAAGACAGCGATAAAAAGTACGAAATCATATTTTTTTCTAATCTTAAAAATTTAATACCTGTTGTTTACGATTGGTTCGCAACTATTATGTTTAAGAGCTGTGGTGATTTTTATAATGTTCCTTATGAGATTACTTCGGTGTCTATCTATCTGTCACACCCAATTTTCTCAATTCCTATATTAGTACCAAATGTCAACGTTCTATGTCAAATAGTTTCGGAGAAAATCGGGTGCGACAAACAGACAGATGGTCAGACGGACAGACACTGAAGAGTAATCTTATAAGTGTTTATTATCCAGTCACAATCGACATTTAACTTTGCAAAAATTCGCATAAAGCTTAAAATTGGTATAGGTCTTTAATACACTATTACAAGTAAAATATCAAAAGTCTCCACTGATCCTACGTCTGCTAAACATTTTATTCAAGGCCAAAGAACAAAAATATAGGTTTTTTGCATTTTTCTCGTGAACGGTAAGTGTTATCGTAAAAATAGGTCAGACAAAAGTTATAGATTTTGCATTTCTTTGCAAAAATTATTCTTATACTTTTTTTTCTACGAATCACTATTCCTGAGATATCGCGTTTCCAATAGTTGGAAAAGTCGTATTCTACATAACATGCACACATTTCCGCACCACCTATGAGGTAGTGTACTTGGCGCATTTTTTTTAACGTGGTTTCTCCAGTAGGCATACACGACCTATTCTGATTAAGTTTTATTAGACAGTATCCTATTGATTGAAAAAATGGTACTAACGGTAATGATTAAAGTGTAACTGATTATTGTTGATTTCGGAAAAATTTTAGTCTGATTGCTAATTTTCAAATACTACTTCAACAGTAATGTTCGTTTCCTTCTTCTTCTTCTTCTTGTTCGATTCCTATAGATTGTTCTAAGAAAGAAAGATGTATTAGTTGTCTCCTCATTGATACCATAAGAATCCTCATCTGTTTTATTTGATTCAACATTGGAGCAATACTGGCCTAGACAATTGGTACATACTGGTGAACAATATAAACCGACTTTTTTACAGCCACGATTTTTACTACAACCCTTCTTGCAATTACAAAAAATAGGGTTAAGAAGTTTTTCTGGAGCTGGTGGGGGGGTATATATATATATATATTATATATATATATATATATATATATATATATATATATATATATATATATATATATATATATACTAACCTGAGTGAATGGTTTAGAAATGTTTCGGTT
Organism: Pachyrhynchus sulphureomaculatus; assembly: GCA_019049505.1. Classification (NCBI taxonomy): domain Eukaryota; kingdom Metazoa; phylum Arthropoda; class Insecta; order Coleoptera; family Curculionidae; genus Pachyrhynchus; species Pachyrhynchus sulphureomaculatus. Next base: position 32,390,697 of record CM032449.1, on the reverse strand, counting down.
TTAATTTTTTTTTTTTAAAACGATTCTTTCTTATCCCTTTCCTTAACCATTTCAAGCGGACTTGAAACTTGAGGGGTTAAGAATATAAAAATACCAAAGAGGCCATAAGTAATTACAAGGCAGTATTGCCTAATATAAGTTTTAATGTTCCATACCAAACACTTATAAGTTAGGTGTCTGTGCGTCTGTCTGTCCGTCTGTCACACCCGCTTTTCTCCGAAACTATTTGACATATAAAGTTGAAATTTGAAACTAACATAGGAATTGATTGCCTCGTCATAGCCGTGTAGTTTTCAAAGTTAAATTTTTACTAAAGCGGTTAGTTGGGGAGGGGGGGGGGGGGGGTGAAATTGGAGGGCGAAAAAATTTTTTTTTACCAGGTCATTGAGTGAGAGTGTCAAGTGAAAGATCGTAAAAAACAAAAATATATATAATATAACACTTGCGCATACTTTCCTTCGTATTATTTATAAAAAATTGCGAAAAATCGCTATCCTTCCCTTATCTTAAAAAGTAGTGATTAAAAATTTTGAAAAAACTATGGATTATGCTCCACAGGGTTGAACAAAAATTGTGTATTATCTTTAATAATTTAACTGGTATATAAAACAAACAAAAATTTCAAGGTTATCAGTTTTCAGTAAAGATCGGAAAAAAACTTTGTTGAAAACTCATTTGAGGTGTCTTTTGTGAAATCATTGACCATTTTATACCTCCGTAAAAAAAATTATTTTAAAAGCAATCAACACTAATTGCGCAAGTCCGACTTGCTCTTGGCACACTCTTAAATCATTTTAGTACCACCCAAGATATTTTCCGTCGTAATTCTTTTAGAATAAACTCCGATACTATGCGAAATATAGATACTATCTTTAAACTACAGATCTGAAATGATGGTTTCCATACGGCGATGATATAGACAATCAAGGTTAATATTGTGCTTACTGTAGTCACTTCTTTATATGTGAGTTAACTATCTCAGATCTCTAGCAGGATCGACTATGGATGTTCTACTATCTTTTTAGTTGAAAACGTTTTCATAGACGTCTTTGAACAAAGAATCTTAGCTATTTTATAATTTAAATCATAAATTTGGTATGTAAATGTCGTCAACATAGTCGTTAGTTAATAACATAATAAAGAATACCCGTGTTACTTTTTAAATAACCTCAGTAAATAACATGAAAACTTCGTAGATGTACTGATACAAAGGAGAATTAATATTATGTTGGGCTATTGAGTTTAACTAGAATTAACTCCAATCTGAATGCTCTCACACCAGCATCTTTCCCAAAAACTATCTGGCATCATCTCACTAATATTTAGACGTCTATCGATTTCTGATGAACATACGATCTCATTAGAAACAAAGATAGGATATTAGTCGCTCTTGTGATCCCCTTGAGAATCCATTACCCAGGCAAGACAGTAAAAATATTATGTCATAACTTCGTGCAGTTTTACACAACATACACGGTATTACAGACAAATTACTTAAAGGATATGTCAAATATTAAAACCAGCTTTATCAACTCCAAGAACAAATACCTTAATAGATAGAGCAACAAACTGGTAAATATATAAATTGGGACTTAATAGCTCATCATAATAAAGAATGTTACTTCATTTTATAATTAGATATTCTAACTACTCAGTATATATCACCATTACACCAAACACTTTATTTTTGCACTCGACGCGCGTTTCGCTAACCATGTTAGCTTCATCATCGCTCCTGATGAAACTAACATGGTTAGCGAAACGCGCGTCGAGTGCAAAAATAAAGTGTTTGGTGTAGTGGTGATATATACTGAGTAGTATCATTGTGCCAAAGATTCCACATTCCCAACTAAGTAGATATTCTAACCTTAAATTCAGCATATTTTATTATCAACCTTTTCAAGAGTTAAGTGTAATCTGTAACCATTCACGACCAACGTAAACTACTACTTCCTCACATGCGCCGCTCTAGGTATGAAAATGCCTTTAATTTAGTATGTTCTCACGCTTCAAAGTATATTTTTTTACAGGGAGGAATCCGTCTTATGGATAATGAAGCAGTCTGCGTCACCTTAAGGGTGCCTCAGAATGCTACAGTTCTGTCGTGGATCTCCAGCCGGAGTGGCTCCTTGTGAGCTGGGTCTGCGACCTTTTACTTCTCTTACAATGTGATGATTTCTCTTTATATAGGAGAGGGGATGATTTTTAAAAACTTATGGGTTAGTTTCCAATATATATAATATATATCTTTCCTACCTTAATCTAACTAAGACTAATTAAAAACTGAAAGCTAAGTTCCCAGTTTTTCGGTGGTGTTGTGTTACAATATTGTTAGTGGTGCGTGATGTTTACATGTTTAGGATAATTTTTGGAGAGGAGTAGCTCAACTATACTATGAGCTTTTCCTTATGTACTAAGTATGTAATATAGTCCGTGTTGGTACTCGAGTTTTAGTCATGTCTATTGTAAGTCAATTTATAACATGTCTGGACGTCGTAAGTAGCGATTACCGACGTTTGCGTTGTATCTAAAGGTGTTATCTATCTTTTTAGTTGAAAACGTTTTCATAGACGTCTTTGAACAAAGAATCTTAGCTATCTTATAATTTAAATCATAAATTTGGTATATAAATGTGGTCAACATAGTTGTTACTTAATAACATAATAAAGAATACCCGTATCACTTTTTAAATAACCTCAGTAAATAACATGAAAACTTCGTAGATGTACTGATACAAAGGAGAATTAATATTACCTTGGGATATTGAGTTTAACTAGAATTAACTCCAATCTGAATGCTCTCACACCAGCATCTTTCCCAAAAACTATCTGGCATCATCTCACTAATATTTAGACGTCTATCGATTTCTGATGAACATACGATCTCATTAGAAACAAAGATAGGATATTATACCAATACCCAGGCAAGATAGTAAAAATATTATGTCATAACTTCGTGCAGTTTTACACAACAAACACGGTATTACAGACAAACTACTTAAAGGATATGTCAAATATTAAAACCAGCTTTATCAACTCCAAGAACAAATACCCTAATAGATAGAGCAACAAACTAGTAAATATATAAATTAGGACTTAATAGCTCATCATAATAAAGAATGTTACTTCATTTTATAATTAGACATTCCAACCTTAAATTCAGCATATTATATTATCAACCTTTTCAAGAGTTAAGTATAATCTGTAACCATTCACGACAAACGTAAACTACTACTTCCTCACAAGAGCCGCTCCTCTAGGTATGAAAATACCTTTAATTTAATATGTTCTCACGCTTCAAAGTATTTTTTTTTACAGGGAGGAATCAGTCTTATGGATAATGAAGCAGTCTGCGTCACCTTAAGGGTGCCTCAGAATGCTACAGTTCTGTAGTGGTTCTCCAGCCGAAGTGGCTGACATACCCACTAAACCGACCTTTTTACTCGTACTTCTCTTACAATGTGACGATTTTTCTTTATATAGGGGAGGAGGTGATTTTTAAAAACTTATGGGTTAGTTTCTAATATATATCTATCCTACCTTAATCTAACTAAGTCTAATTAAAAACTAAAAGCTAAGTTCCCAGTTTTTTCGGTGGTGTTGTGTTACAATAATGTTAGTGGTGCGTGATGTTTACATGTTAAGGATAATTTTTGGAGAGGAGTAGCTCAACTACACTATGAGCTTTTCCTTATATACTAAGTATATAATATAGTCCGTGTTGGTACTCGAGTTTTAGTCATGTCTATTGTAAGTCTATTTATAGCATGTCTGAACGTCGTAAGTAGCGATTACCGACGTTTGCGTTGTATCTGAAGGTGTTAGCTATGTCAGGGTTAAGGTGCACAGTGGCTTTGTCAAGAAAGTGGAGCTAGGTATTTCGAGCGAATTCTTTTATTGCGGGCATCTAAAACTCCCTGTGCAACTGGTTGTTGCGGGCAAATTAGGGAGCTCCTGCTGCTATGACACGTAGGGTTTTGTCTTGAATTGTTTTTTTCACGCTTTAAACTAAGTAAGCAGAGGGATAGATGGACAATTGAGAAATTTTTTATGACGATATATTACAATTTCGATATTAGATAATCTAATAATCACTTCATTTTGTATTCAAATTGTATGTATATAGGATAATACTTTCATGTATTTAAATTGAAAATCCTATGTTTTCTGGGTAAGGACGGTATCAGTTTTCAGATTACATTCCTGCGGGTAATAAATTTGAACCTCATGATTAGAACAAATTTCAGGGCCGGCGTAATATTAGATTACTCTTTGTTTTGAAGATGAATTGGCTTTCCGTAAGAGCTTGTTAGTGTCATGGAAATATTTTATATTCAAATTTAAAAATAATATGGCTTTTCTTAAGAAATAAAAGCGATGTAGATTATAAATAAATGATGAGTGTATTAAGACATCGAAAAATAAAGGAGACGCTAATACATTTAAATTAAAAAATATTAACCAGTCAAGTGCAAGTTGGATGTATGCCCTTAGTGTGATCAACGACTTCATAGATTAGACCCCAAATGAGCTTTCAACAATTTTTTTTTCTAATCTATACTGAAAACTGATCAAATTTTTGTTTTTGTATGTGCCAGATAAATTACACACAAAAAAATTTCTATTTATTTTGACTTCAATAGGTCTAGGTTATGTGTTTTGGGTCCCTGATTACGAATTCGAGGTCCGTTTTGGTCCATCACATCTGGATTTTGCATAATTAATTAAATTCGTCATATACCTGCCACTTTTGGGGTCTGCAGGTATTACTTCAATATACCTAAATAAGTTTTGACAGCGACCCTATGTTCGGCAGTAGTCAAGTGCCAAAATGCCTTGACGAAGAGATTATATATTGCTAATGCAACCATGTTACCTGATGTTATTGGCAATTCTGATCAAGATGAGAGAATGTAAAATATCATTGACAGCTGTCAAATTTACTTTGACAGCTGTCAAGTTTCCTTTGACAACTGTGAAGTCTATTTTGACAGCCGTCAAATGTTGAATGAAATGGTCAAAACAATGCAAATATTCTATTCCATTGAAAAATCGTGTTACTATAATGGTGGGATTGGTTATAGTAAGAAGCCTGACATAATATATTAATTGACAGCACTCAAGTGCACTTTAACAGCGGTCAAATGATGGACAAAGCTTGCGAACCCGTGAGAATTTTCCAAATCGTTCACAAGAACACTCTGTCTTATGATTTTATCACACTGTTATGGTTCTGATATCCACGCACCTTTATTGGTAGCTGAGTTTCTTATCTGACATGGAACAAATGGTAAATGATACTGTCAAGATGCCAGGATTACTCTATTTTTTAAAAATGTCTTTATATTTTATGAACTTGGTGGCTCTCGTAATGGTCCCTATATATAAGTTTATATTTGACAGCTCCCAAGTGCAATTCAACAACTAGCGATGGCTAATAGAACCGTCAAGATGGTAGGAGTATTACATATCGTTGACAAGAATACTAGATCTTATGAATTTATTGCGCTCTGTTCCAGTTCTGACATCTGCGAAGACCATAAAAATAGTCTATACCTTTGGAAACACTAATATGCGTTATCCTTTCATCCACCCTGGTCAGGATCCTCATTTAAACGATGTTAATCAGCAGTTATCTGTGTATTTTGACAACTATCGAATGACGGACACTACTAGCACGATGACGAGTATATTTTATGTCGCTGACTATTCTGCCTTATGCTCTCCTCAGATATTTATAATCACCCAATTTTTCATGATCTTGACACCTTTTATCAAACAATGTTTTCAGAGCAGTATAGCTTGTCAAGATCACATCCTATATTAATAAGGTCCCCCACTAATGCTTTATTACTGCTTAATTATCTTTTTCTTTATTTACAAGATTTGTTTGTTGGGTTGGCCTGCGATGTTACGTGTGGATCAAAATTCTTTATAGACGAAGCTCAACGTCTATCGACTGTGAGAAAATAACTATTCTGTTCTCTTCGAATGATATCTGGTCTTCTTTGTTAGGAAAGATCTACGAATAACCTTCCTATCATGGAGTTTCTCCCAGCAATATATAATCTCTTCGTCAAGGTATTTTCGCACTTGACAGCTGAAGAACATATGGCCGCTGTCAAAACCTATTTGAAACATTGAGGCAATACCTGCAGACCCCAAAAGTGGCGGGTATATGGCGAATTTGATCATTACGGAACCATGCCCTTTAAAACGAGGAAAATCTTATTTTGAGCTCATTTTTACCAATTTTATGGCTATTTTATGCAAAATCCAGATATGATGGACTAAAACGGACCTCGAATTTATGATCATCAACCCAAAAAAACATAATCTAGGCCTATTGTAGTCGAAGTAAATTGACAAAAAAAAAAATTTTATGGTCCTGTGTTATTGAAGCGAATATTCCAGAATTTTTTAAAAATTTTTTGATCAGTACTTTTCGAGATAAGCTGGGGGGACAGCAATTTTTCGCAATTTTTTAAAAATAATACAAAGAAAAGTGTGAGCAAAACTAACTCCTTAAGTCAAAATTTTACTTTCAAAACTACACGGCTCTGATTAGTCCATCAATTCCTTAATTTTAACGTTCTATGTCAAATAGTTTCGGCGAAAAATCGAGTGTGACAGAGCGACAGATAGACAACGAAGTGATCTTATAAGGGTTCCATACGGAACACTACTAAGATTTAGTATGAAAACACAGAAAAAAAAAAAATGTGGTGAAGCAATACAATACAGCCAGTAAAGTAAAAATGTACAGCCTACAACTTGTAGTCGGTAAAAGAAATTCCTTTTTTTTTGAGGTTATTATTGGCACCCCTGCAAACAATACTTTATTTTAATAGAGTCATTTCTAACCTTATTTATAGTTAAATAGTATATTATTGAATATGCGTGCTGCATACACTTTGCGTTGTGAGGCCGTGTTCCTATGTAATCATCTAAAAGATCTGAAAATAATGCCTGCAGTGGCTGCTAAATCAATAGGCAAATCGAAGGCATTCGTTAGCAAGTGATTGAAATGATACTCTCAGTTAAAAAATGTTAGTTATCTATCAGAGGAGAAGTGTCAGACAAAGACGAAAAAATGATTGTTAACATATTTTCCCGAAATCCTCAATTAACTTTGCGCCAAAGGGCACCAAAACTAAAGCAGAAAGGTATATATCGAATCAAACGATTCACACTCATCTTCGGGCTAACGATTTAAACTCGCGGAGTACAATTAAGAAACCATTCCTGAGCGAAAAACGAGAAGAAAGAGAGAAAGGATCTGCGTGGGCAGAAGAAAACGTAGATCCAAACTGGAGCAATGTAATTTTTTTTGATGATGCTTCATTTTAGGGTTATATTATTACCCCATGAGCTTGGTTAATTTTCACTAACTGATTGGTATAGCCCACGGTGAAGATGCAGGTTTGGAGATATCTTTTGGAAAAAGGTTTTAGGGAGACTCTTCATCTTTACCTACAATTTGAATGCAGAAAAAATGATCCAGATTTACAATAAGACGTTTGTACCGACGCGGGACTGCCAAACGGTCATTTGTCGATAAAAATGATGAGCGGATTCTTAAAGAAGATGACGATTCGAAAGATCGAATCAGGTACCGTCACACTAGATTGGCCATCTCAGTCGCCCAATGCCGACTCAAGAATTTATGATCATACATCAAACAGAAGCTTCGTAGTAAAAAAGTGTACACAGTGAAGCAGCTGTCACGGCAAATTCTGGCAATTTGAAAATCTTTGCCTCAAGAATACGCGGAAAATCTCGTCGAAGGTATGCCCAAAATATGCTAGGCAATCATCGACGCTGATGGGGACTGGACGAACTACTGAATCATTAACATTTTAATGACCTCCTTTAACTTGGAATAATCTAAAATACTTTTAAATAAATACATTTTTAATGCACTTGACCAACTGTAGAAACACTGGTGTTCTGAAGAAGCAGTTTTACTTAAAATAGTTTAGCACTGAATGAGAACTAACAAATATAAGTGTCATAAAAAAAATTATTAAGAATGTAGTACAACTTCAAAATAGATGAGCTAGACATCCAGAAGGAATTTCTGAAGAGTTAATTAAATGTGGTACAGCATAGTTATGTTCCTATACCACATTAAAACTGGAAATAAGAACTAAACTCTTCTTTATAATTTCATTCAGGACAATGGTAAATAGAAGAAGACTTAAAGAGTCTCTCTGTCTGATTCCAGAATCACAGTTGAATGATTCTGTCATTTCTTCCGCTAATCTTGCGACTACTTGTGGTATGTTCCTGTTATATGTTAGATGAATAACGTCTTCTATTTGTACATTGTCGAAAGCTTTTTCTTAAGCCTATCAGGCGCAACTACGCTGAAATATTGTGTTATATGGATTTTTCTTTTACTCGTCTCACAATGAATCGGTGCATGAGCGCCCACTTCCGAATCCTTGCTGTTCTACTTCCAAGTGTATTCTCGCGTTTATTTTTGTTGTAATAATCTTTGTTGTTATTTTCAGGGTAGAGTTAAGTAGATTTATGCCTCTATACTTATTTGGACCTCCTTTTTTCTCTCTTCTTGTGCATCAGTATAACTATCGCTGTTTTTCATTCGTCTGAGATTCTATTCAATCTTACAATCCTCTGTATAAGTGTTTGAAGTTGCTTAACCAGAGAGTATCCCCATATTTTAGTAGCTCATTAGCTATTTGGTCTTGGCCGGAAGATTTACAGTTTCTTAATTTTTCCAGTGCTTCTGTTACGTCTTCTACCATTATACATGTTTCTTCTTTTATTGTTATATCTGATGTTTATAGCAGTCTGATACTCTGTTCTTTTTTATATAATTGTGTAAGATATGCTATCCACGTTTCTTTCTTCTCTATAAGTTCTTTCATCTCAGTCTATATATTTGTTTTTGTTAACCACAGAAGTCTGATTCTAATTTTTTTGTGTATCCTTCCCAACATTCTGTTTTGTTCTTCTCACTAATTTGTGGGTTTCTGTTCGTATTCTTTTATATTTTTTGGTAGACTTCATCTGTCCTGATTTACCTGTACTCTAGATAGCTTTCTTTCTTTTCGCGGCACTCTTCTTTGATTTCTTCACGGAACCATAGTATTTTTATTCTCCATTTTTTATTTTTATCGGTAGTTTTAGTCTCTGATACCTCATATGCAGCTTTTAATAAATTTGTTTTTATTTTTAACCCACCATCTATGTCGTCATTGTTGTTTATTTGATTTATTCTGATTTTTTCTTTCAGTCTTCTCTGGTACAGGTCTCGTTGAGTCTTTCTGTAAATGTTCTATTTTTATTCTTGTTTCCAGTTACACTTAAAAGTTATAATTCAGTTCAACAAATTGAATGCCCTGTATATCGGTAACGATTGAAAATAAATATCAAGTATTATATATTTTTTTAAATGAACAGCTGCTATTTAACGGTGCGCTCATATGTAGAGAAAGCCCTTAAAAAAATCCTAGTTGGCTTTGTAATTTGTTAAATTATTTTTTATTTATTATCTCAAAAAAAAAAACAGGAAAAATCACTATATTACCCTTAAAAAACATATAAAATTATGGTCTCCCACTCCTTTCTCCTTCTTCAACTCCTCGTTGTATATATATATATATATATATATATATATATATATATATATATATATATATATATATATATGTACGTATATATATATATATATATATATATATATATATATATATATATGTTATAATAGAGATTTTCACGGATGGTGGTATGTAATACATTAAAATGCCGGGTTTTAATCCGTTCGTCTAACAAAGAATTTGCACAACGTTTCTCAGGTGCTCTTGCTGCTGCTACTACTCTATATATCGATAC
>CM032449.1:32340837-32378337 GCA_019049505.1 Pachyrhynchus sulphureomaculatus | reverse complement strand
GTTTATACTGCACTCTGTCGGCGACTTCTCCAAGCTCATGTTCGTCGTCATTATCGCTTAAAATCTTTCCAGAAGTCACTGATGTCACAGTTTGATCATCAGTTAATATTAATCTCGTCATTCATTATCAGCACATACATATACTTCCAAATTGAAGTGATTAAGCATCTTTTTAATCTCGATTTCCACTGTACCTTGTTGAATGTCAGCTTCGTAAACAGTCAGTAGGACGTTCTCGATGTTCAATCCACTGAGTCAACGGTAGCTCATCATCTAAGTAATATCTACATTCCTTCCTTAAAAACCCAACTTGTTTAAAATAGCTTGCAATGATTTCTCTACGGACTCTTTGCCAAGCCATATGGATAAAGTTTATAGCATCCAAGAGAGTTACAGAAAAAATGTTACCTTTATATTTCTATAATGATATTTTAAAGATTGTATCACACCTTGATCCATAGGCTGGAGCTTTGCACTTATGCCTGGAGGTATAAAAACCAATTTTATTTGCTGTAGATTAACTTCAGGGTGCACTGGACAGTTATCAGTCAAAAGTAATATTTTTCTGTTTGTCAATTTTAATTCTCTGTCCTATTCGATCAGTTTGTTTTTAAAAAATTTCTGATGTCATCCAGGCTTTACTTTTTGGTTTGTACTTTACTGGTAAATGTTTGTTTTTAAAACACCTGGGATTGGCGAACTTTCCCATCACCAAAAATTTTCTTTTCTCTGTTCCAGACATATTAGAAGTTACCAACACAGTAATTCTTACTTTTGATAATTTTCCACCAGTACAATTCTCTCCGACAAACTTGAATGTCTTGTCAGGCGTCATCTTGTAAAACAAACCCGTTTCATCCGCATTAAAAATGTCCACATATTCATAATTTTCTCGAATTTCCGGCCACACATTGGCCAACTACTGATCAACAACAGTCATATCCACTGCTGCAGTTTCTTCTACTATCTTAAACCTACTAATATTATATCGCTTTTTAAATCGTTCAATCCAACTTCTAAAACAGTTAAATTCGGTGTTTTCTATTTTCCTTCCCAATTCACTAGCTTTCTCTTGTAAAGTATAGCCGGTAATAGAAACATGTTCATGTCGTTTTTGACTAAACCACTTAAGGAGTCCTTTATCGACTTGGTCATGTATAGATTTTCTTACTTTTTTACAACTAAAGTTTCTTTTATCATAGATTGATAAGATTTCTTGCCTCTTCTTCTATATGGTAGGAACCGTAGATTTAGTTAAAATCAACTGTTTGCAAACATCACTTTATTTAACTCCATTTTTTATTTTCCTTATAATATCGTGTTTGTCTTTTAAAGTAAACGCTTAACGTTTTTGTGTACTCGTTTTAAAATAAAAACTTAAACATTCACTTTGTTACTTTGATCAAATATGCATTAGAACCGCATAACACAACAAGTGAATTGAAAATAATACTGCTCGAACTAACGACGTGGCGGAAACAAGTAGAATAGGGGTTCCCAGCGAGTTTCGGTGAATTCCCTAGATCAAGTTGCGCGACATCGAGCACAGGGAGTGGCAAGTTCTTTGTAAACAGACACAAAACATTCAATTTTGGTTCGCTTTATCCGACAGTTTATTATAACCGGATTCGTTATAACCGATAAAAATTTGCATTGGTCTTATGGAAGTTTTTTCGAGCATTATAAAATAGTTCGTTTTAACCGGAAATTCGCTATAAACGGGTTCGTTATAAGCAGACTTCACTATATATATATATATATATATATATATATATATATATATATATATATATATATATATGAGTATATATATATATATATATATATATATATATATATATATATATATATATATATACATATATATATATATATATATATATATATATATATATATATATATATATATATTTAATAAAGTACTCTCAAAAGTCAACTAATTATTCTCATAAAGATAACTTTTGAACTACACCGCAAATTTGACTGTTTTTTTTTTTGTACAGAGACATTGAAAGTTCATCGATGCAAACATATATACTTTCGCGAAATTTTGTTTATCGGTTTCAAATTTCATATATACTAACATGCATAAACGCTATAATATTTGAGCAATATTACATACAAACGTAGTAGATTGAGAACTGTAACCTCCTCCACTATCTCTTTACCACTTTTCATATTTGATCGATTGAAAATAATAAAAAATAACCGGCCAAGTGCAACACGGACTTGTTCCATGAGTTGTTTACTTTTAAAATAAAAATTTTTGTTACGGAGTTACAAAATGATCAGTGACTTCACAAAACACATCCCAAATAAGTTTTCAACAAAGTTACTGAAAAATTACGACTTTAAAATTTTAGTTTTTTTTTTATACCAGATAAATTATTAAAGGTGATAATTTTCGTTCAATCTGCACTCTGTGGAGAATATTCTAGAATTTTTAGAAATTTTTTAAAAATAATACAAAGAAAAGTGTGCGCAAGTATTACGTTATATATATCTTTGAACTCGTATTTTTACAAGCTTCGATTTGACATCCCACTTGATGACCATTTTTTCACTTCCGATTTCACCCCCCAAAACTAACTTTTAAAACTACACTCACAACTTTCTATGTCAAATAATTTGGGAGAAAATCGGGTGTGACAGATGGACATACAGAAGATATATGGACAGGCGGACAGACACCACAGTGATCTGATAAATGTTCCTTACGGAACACTAATAATAAAATTTAAAGATTCTTCACCTTAAAAACCCTGAAAAGACTATAATACGATGTATACGAGGCAACGCTTTTAAAATTCACCCCTTCCTTAAGATCATCACATACGTTACATGTTTGATTAGTTATAAATATTGAAGAAATAACACAATTTTCACAGCACTTCACGTCTAGAATCCCAAAAAGAACTTATAATAATACATATATTTAAAGCAATCATTCTAATGCCCCCTTTCTTCCTTAGATGTTCAATTAAGTGAAAATAATTAAAAAAAAAGAACACTCTTTTCAGATGCTTTTAGTCCAAGGACACTGTTACACGATATATACGAACTGGTCCCTTACCTCGTATATACCCCTTACATGTATGATCATAACTGATTGGAAATAGAGGGAAAAACACAATTTTCGGAGTTCTCTACTCCAAAAAGTCTGAAAAGACGTGTAGCATAATACGAGAATGGATTGAAAAGTTTGCGGCCTAGCCAAGAATACAAAATAAAATACGTACACAAATATTTTTATTTTTTGACGTAATCTCCACCTAGTTCAGGGATGTCAAAGATACGGCCCACGGGCCGCATCCGGCCCCCGGGACGTATCAATAAGGCCCGCGATCGCAATGTGTCACAGAAAGAAGAATCATGTTTTTTAGAGCTTTTAGACTTCACTCGATTCCTCTACGGAAGTTTTAAAATGCGCACACTACATTTATAAGTAATTTCAAGGGCAGCGCGTGCCTTGACAAGCGAGAGAGATAGACAGTAACGCCATCTCTTAGCAACAAGCGGAAATACCCTATTATTTTTATTGAGAACAATAGAATCTTCCACGCGCTTCGAATCTAGACTAGAACCGTCCTTATCGATATTATAAAAGGAGTGCGTCGGCGCGACGTGAGTCAGTTGAGTGTGAGTCGAGTAATCGAAGCGATACGGTCGGAGAAGGATTTTAGTTGTACTGCGAAGTATTGATTGTGAAGGTATTGTGCATTTGTTTGTGTCGTGCGCGTGCGATATACATAATTGTTGTGTCGAGTTCCATAATTGTTACGATTTTGGCATAATGTCACAAAAAACGTAAAGTTGATAGTGAGTGCAGAGTTTTTCAGTCTAAATGGGAAATTGCATATTTTTTTCATAGAATGGAAAGGTAAACCACTGTGTTTGATTTGCAATCAAACAGTTGCTGTTTGTAAGGAGTTTAACTTGAAGAGACACTATGATACGAATCATAAATCAAAATTCGATTGTTACACTGAAAAAATAAGAATGGACACATTGTCATCTTTAAAATCTAAACTTCAAGGTCAACAATCGATGTTTACTAAAGCTAATACTGAGAGCGAAGATGCCCTGAAATCAAGTTTTATTATTACATTAGAAATCGCGAAGAGATCAAAACCTTTCACTGATGGTGATTTTATTAAAGACTGTATGTTGAAAGTTGCCGATGTTTCATTTCCATTTCAAAAGTCAATAATTCAAAATATTTCGCTGTCAAGAAACACTGTTGCTTCAAGAATAAATGATTTATCTCAAAATTTGGTTCTTCAACTGAAGGAGAAAATTAAGGAATTTACAAACTTTTCACTGGCTGTTGACGAGAGCACTGATACTGTTGATACAGCTCAACTTGCTGTTTTATTCGAGGTATTAACAGTAACTTTAAAATAACTGAAGAACTATTAAAGTGCGTTCCATTGACAGGTACTACAACAGCAAATGATATTTATTCTGCAATTGAGCATTTGATAGCAGAATATGAACTCGACTGGAATATACTTAGCAGCACAACTACGGATGGCGCTCCTGCCATGGCTGGCAAACATTCGGGCCGTGTAACTAAATAAAAACAGAAAACATCAGGGAATTTTGTGGGATTTCACTGTATAATTCATCAGGAATCATTGGCATCCAAACATTTAAAAATGGACCATGTCATGCAACCTATAATTAAAATAGTAAATTTTATAAGGAGCAGAGGACTAAATCACCGACAGTTCAGGCAGTTTTTACAAGATTTGGACGAAAAAGTTTTCTGATGTTCCTTACTTCACCGAAGTTCGTTGGCTCAGTCGAAGAGTAGTTTTAGAAAAATTTTTTGCATTACGTGACCCTATTCAAGCTTCCATGTTAGAAAAAGGCAACCCAATTGATTATGACAAGACTGGTGGGTTGATTGTGCCTTTTTGGTAGATATGAATAAACACTTGACTGATCTGAATGTAAAGTTACAGGGTAAAAATCTGATTGTCACTCAAATGTATTCATGTATTCAAGCCTTTGAAACAAAGTTGAGGCTGTGGGAAAATCAGGTAAAAAATCAAACTTTGGATCATTTCCCTCATTTAAAATCATTTGGCACAGTGAACCAAAAAAATTGGATCAATATTCTCAACTTCTGCAAAATTTGATCACGGAATTCAACAATCGTTTTGAAGACTTTCACAAAATGAATGAAACGGAATTCCCAATTTTCAACAATCTATTCAATTTTGAAGCTTCACAGGCACCAGTTCATTTGCAAATGGAGTTGATAGATCTTCAATCGGACAGTATTTTGAAAGAAAAATTTAAAGAGATTAACGCTCTTACATTTTATACACAATATTTCAAGAGTTTGGATAACTACCCGGAATTAAAAAAGCATGCAGCACCCATTCTCTGCATGTTTGGTAGCACCTATTTATGTGAGCAGATGTTTTCCGTCATGAAAATAAAGAAGAACAAATATCGCACAAGACTTTCGAATGAACATCTCCAATCAATTCTTAAAATAACTACAACGAATATGATACCTGACATCAATGAGCTTGTCAAAAACAAGAGAAGTCAGGTATCTGGATCCTCGAGCTCAAAATAATTACCCTCTTTTATAACTTTGATATAATTTTTAACAACCGTATATTATATATTATATAATTAAATAAAATAAAATGTTATAATAATTCAGTACATTTTTTTTATTTGAATCTGGCCCGCCTACACATTCTAAATTTAATATATGGCCCTCTGCAAAATTGAGTTTGACACCTCTGACCTAGCTCTATACACTTCTTTTACCTGCTTTCCAAAGCTTCTACACCTGGAAAAAAGATTTCTCAAGGTGGAACCAGATAAAAGTCCGTAGGTGCCAAATCAGGTGAATAAGCCGGGTGAGGCAGCAATTCGAAACCACAATCACGAATTTGAACCATAGACGTGTGAACACGAGCGTTGTCCTGATGAAACGAAACTTTCTTTTTCAGTAATCCTGAGCGTTTCTCTTTAATTTCTCTACGTAAACGACGCAAAAGGGTGCAATAGTAAGTCGAGTTTATTGTTTCGCCTTTCGGAAGGTAGTCCACCATGATAATACCTTTAGCATCCCAAAAGAACTGACACCACCACTTTTCCAGCCGAAAGCTTTCTTTGGGGTTGGTTCACCAGATTTTTTCCACTGCTTGGAGTGTTGTTTTGACTCTGAAGTATAGTGGTGAACCCAGGTTTCGTTCATTGTCACAAAGCTGTTAAGAAAATCTTGAGGATCAGCCTCAAACGTCTCCAAACAGTCGCGGGAAATCATGAGTCGAATTTCCTTTTATTCAACTGAATGCAATCTGGGGACCCATCTAGCGGAAACCGCTAGATGGGTCAACTTTTCTAAGCGGTTTTCAAAATTGAAAAAAAATAAAATAATAAACCTAGATTTTTTGGAAATGACATGCTAAAGTTATTTCATTGACTTAGTTTTCATCACTACAAAAAAGAAACTTAGATTTAATTTGTACCGGTTGGTTTAAAGTTCATTGAATATTTTCGTGCGCAGTAACTTTATATTAATTTGTACGGAGTGGTTTAAAGAAGCAGACTTGTTTGTTGTTTTTCTTTTGTGTAATAGCTCTTGACCATTTTCGTGCGCATATTGACAAGGTCTACCACCTGATTTGCATCGTTATTGTTTTTAAACCATTTTATGAAGGTATTGATCGTTTCAACTGCTTTCGAGAAGCTCACTTTTGGTTGTTGAATATTTTGCTCGATAATTGACCCATCGTTATCATTATCGGACACTTCGAAATCATCGTTATCTTCTGAAATTTGATCATTGTTCCAATTTTCAATGTCATCAATGCTGATGTCAACATTATCACCCAGCTTTGACATCAACAATTGAACTTCTCGAAGTGTATCGTTGTATGCACTATTTGATGTAATCAATTTAGAGAGCAGAATGTCGTCTTCACTATGGTACTGATCATCATCCCACTTTTTTATCTTATTCCACGCTTTTATAAGAACAGCTTGCAGCAATTCGTCCCACACTGATTTAAGCAGCAAAATAGCATCATGAATTGTATGTGCCTTCAAAATATTTTCAATCGGAACGTTTTCTTGTGCGACAATGTTGCATAACAATTTAGTTCGATATCCTAACTTGACCAATCTTATGGGATTTTGATCCATGGGTTGCAAAACCGCTGTTACGTTGGCAATGATGTTTTGTGTTCGATTATACGAGATGCCTATAGTGTCTGCAATCCCCTGATAGTTAATCTACGGTCTTTCATATGAGATCACACACTTTGTCTATGTTTTCTTCTGTCGTAGACGTCGTGGACCGGCCGGTGCGAGAGTCATCTTCGATGCTCTCTCGGCCACGTTTAAATTCTGCAACCGATTTTTTCATAGTGATATATGACGGAGCAGAATCCCCTAGTGTTGTTTTCATATCATGGTGGATCTCCTTTGGTGTTAATATTTTTTTAAACAGTGATAACCGCACGTTGTTCAATTTTTCCAAAAACGCTGCACTTAGTCTCACTAAACTCGTTCTAAAGCCACAAATTCTACAGCAACAAAATTTTACACTGTGACAACCAAAGAAAGTATGAACTTAATATAATTATTTTTTGGTGAGGCCGCGAACTTTTCAATTCATCCTTATATTTATTTGAATTAAACCCTCTAACAGCCTGCTTTACGCCTTTAACCACTTTTATGTTTAACTATAAATAATTATGATTAAAATTTGTTCATTATATCAAAAAATATTTAAAAATTTAAAATTATGATTTAGAAAATAATTAGAATTTTTTTACCACCACCCCTTCCACTCCTTTCCTCTTTAGCAATATTCCTATGAAACTATGAGTTCTATCCCTACGACAAATATTATGTGTGTACTAAATTTGAAATCGATATCTCGTTTCGTTCGAGAGTTATGGCACCAACAGACTGAGAGAGAAACAGGCTGACTGACATGAAACGTGAAGAATATCAAAAATCTCGAAGAGTTGTTTTTCATGAATATAATACTTCCCTTTAGCAAGTGAAGTCAAAATTTGAGCAACGGACAATTATGTGAAATAATTACACATTACCCTTTAAAAACAAATTTAAATTATTTGTTATATTCATTCGTTTAAAACAAAACATCATTACAGAGTAACTCTACTACGTGTACAGACTGGATATAATTTCATCAGATATAAAACATCTATATATTTCATATAAAAGTTTCTTATGAAGATTTACATGGAAATTTGACATTTTTCGAAAGTAATGGATCTATCTGACCAAATGATTCACTTGGAAAATAATTTATTCCCAGATTAAGGGATTTATACAATCCATTATATTAAGCCACGGTTCAAAGGACCCAACACCAATCTTATGTAAATTGAGTTTCGGCTAGATTTGGCTAAATTTTGGATATGGGTTACTTGTACGCCCACTGGTCAAGCGTATTACTGTATTTATACTGGTGAAGAGGGAGATAAATTCTATACAGTGTGGTTGCAAGTGTAAGTGAGGATTCTAATAAATAAAATATACAAAATTAAAAGAACACTTTCAAATTACATATCTACTTTTATGGTAATGACAATAATTAACAAAGAAAAACGTACAAAAATATGAAGACATCACAGGAACATTCAAAGAAAGATTAGATACTCTACGGAATATGTAAATAAGTCGACCAACTAGAAAGGAAAAAATGGTCGGTTCTCAGTACATAAGAAAATAAAAGAGGTGATAGGAAAAGACAGGAATAGGTTAAAACATATACTTTGCTGGACGATAATAACAAAACGATTATAGATCCCAATGATGATCTCAGGAAATATCTTCAAGTACTGAATCGCGCGAATTTAAAATAAATCGAGATATAAAAAGTACTGCCAAAACACTGAGAAAGAAGTTGTAAAAGCCATAAAGAACAGCAAGACTAGAAATTTTACTGGACCAGATAATATTCATATTGAAGTGGTATAAATACTGGAAGAAAATATAGCCATACTGGTACGGTTTTTAACAAAACTTATTCCACAAGTAAGATCCTTCATCCATCAAAGCTGCTCACGTTGACTCTAGACGACATGTTCAAAACGCTAGAGTGGGAAAATAGAGGAATACTAATGGACGGTGAACAATTAAATCATTTAAGGTTCACAGATGATGTCACTCCGATCGCCAACACAAAAGAAGTATTACAAGAAATGCTGATGGAATCAAACAACAGAGGAAAAAATAGGTCTAAAAAAAAAACTTCACCAAGACCAAATATTTGAACGACGAAAGTGAAGATAACTGTCTGGAACTATTAATAGAAGGTGAAAGAATAGGAAAGTTACATTCATATATATAGGACAAAAAATCGAAATACCAACAAATAATGGTCTGCGTTCGGAATGTTACAATCTACATTTGTTCGATCAATATGTACTGTCGGTATTAACATATGGCGCTGAAACGTAGGCTTTAAATAAAAGTATAACAAATAAACTCCGGGTAACCCAAAGAGCAATGGAGAGGAGAATGCTAAAATATTAGACTCCAAGTTCGTATTCTTAACAACAAGATACAAAGAAGATCAAAAGTGGCAGATGTAATACAATAATATTAAGGTGGAATTGGTGGAAGGCATACCGCATTGATGAATGATAACAGATGGATACGACGTCTGATTGAATGACAGATGCAGAGGTAGACCACAGACAAAATGGACGGACAACATAAAAAGATTAGCAAGACACGATTGGATGCAAAAAGCAAACAACAGAGTTCATTGGAGACAACTTGGAGAGGCTTATATCCGACTATGGATGGAATAAGCTAATGATGATGATGATAAAGGTCCTTCAGGAGCGAATGATGTCAGAATTTATTCCAATTCTAAAAAAGATGGGCGCAACAAGATGTAGTGAATACAGGCTTAAGTTTGATGAGTCATCTTCTTAAACTCTTCCTTAAAATCATGCCCTCAAGGATATTTAGAAAATCCGAGCAAGATATCAGTAAATCACAGTTTGGATTTCGAGGAACTCGAGAAGCTTTGTTTGGGTTTGAACGTTTTATTTCAAAAGTGTAGGGACCGACAACGAAAGGTGCTTTATAAACTATGAGAAGGCGTTCGACCGAGTGGACCAGGTGAAACTTTTAGAAATATTTAAGGCAAAGGGGCTTAAGAAGAATAACATTCAAATCATAAAGAGTCCATACTAGAACCAAACAGTACAAGTACCGTATACCGCGCCTACAACTAAAGAAGGAGGAGTCTGACAGGGTTGTATTTTGTCACCGTTATTGTTCAAGCTGTACTTCGAGCGTATCTTCGAAGAAGCACTAAGCTACCTAACAGTTGGCATTAAAATTAACGGTCAAATCCTGAATAACCTTAGGTATGTCGATGACAACGCGATTATAGCAGACCGTTCGGAAGTCCTACAACGTTTGCTAGTTGGACTCACCGAAATAGAAGATAAGTACTACTACATCAAAACAAGAATACTCATAATGAAACCCAGAATTACCTATAAATATTAATACATACAGAAAGAGAATTCAAGTATTACAAAATTCAATTATCTGAGGACCTGGATAGACATCGGTTTGGATCCTGAAGTGGAGATTGAGACCAGAAAGGAATAAGCAAGTGCCACGTTTATTCTCATGCGGTCATTTTTGTGCAATCGTACCCTCACCCTCGATATCGATTTGTCAAATAATTTCAATTTTACTGTATAGCTGCGAGGCGTGGACTCTCAAGGTCAGTATTATGAACAAAATTGATATTTTAGATATGTAGATATGTCGCAAACTCCTGAGGATATTATGGATCGCATGTCACAAACGAAGATGTTTTATATCAAGCACAAATTTTGAGAGAACTTTGCAAGCAATCAAGCAAAGAAAGATCGCATATCTGGGACATATAAAGTATGATGGTAAGTCTGAGATCCTGAAACTCATAATAGAGGAAAAGATTGAAGGCAGACGAGGCATAGGTATAAAAATAGAATTCCTAGTTTAAAAAAAAAAACCGAGGCTGGATAGGCTTGGACACACTGTGCTGCCCAAAACCATCAAGCGTTCGCCGAGATTGTTGCCAATCTTCATTAATGTATACGACACTCTAAGAAAACGAACAATATGATATGTTCGTCAATGAAAAATATAATAATTATATAAATCGATATTGTACTGTACTTCTTCCAGAATACAACTTGTTTTTTGAGCTGATAGAGTAAAAATTTTCTTTCCAGTCTATTTATTACTCTTTGTGTAAATAATTTAATTTAATCTGGAACAGTAAATTAGTCAACTTGCATTTTTCCAGATAGATCGAATCTTCTTATAGGATTGTTATCGAGTTATTTCATTTAGTTGATATTCATCCTTGCAGCAGAGAGTTGTTAAAATTTTTTTATAGCTCTATATCTCTCTCTGTCTCTATTTTTTTTCTTTTCTCACATTTCATCACTATCTCGGGTATTATAGGATCGTATGAAACCCACATTAATTTAATGCAACCTCAGTGAATGTTCCTCTTCTTCTTGAAGTGCCACATCCGATACGGACGTAGGCGACTCTCTCGTCTTTGCCTGTGGTTGGTGCCTTCTTAAGTATTTCCATAAACAAAAGGGACCTATAGTTTAATGCCAGTTTCGAACGGCAAAGGCTTTACGAGGTACTACGGGTGGTTTGCTATTGCCTTTCCAAGAGAGGCGAACGTTACGTTTAAAATTTCATTTTATTATTTAACTAGCCGTGCCCGCGGCTCCGCTCGCGTGGACTTGATTTACCTTTATCGTCACTGCTTATTCGTTATGTTTATATTATTATATAGCTCGAGAGGCCTTAGAGGCCCACGGCTTGGTTGCATACTCGTCTCCACTTCTTTTTGTCTCCTGTTAGCTCCAGATCTTGCTTTACTGCCTGAATCCATGTAGATAGAGGTCTACCCTTGCCTCTTCTTCCAACCACTCCTCTTATTAGGGCTTGCTTTGCCTGTCTTCCTTCCTTCATCCTTGCCACGTGTCTCAACCATCTTACTCGCTGGCTTCTTATGATTTGGCTTATAAAGGGTAACGTATATAGGCATTTTAATTCGTAGTTTGTTCTTTTTCTCCACAGTCCCTCTTTTTTCCTTCCTTCATAGATTCTTCTCAAAATTTTCCTTTCCCACACCTCCAACGTCTCCTTTTCTCTTGCATTCAGTTTCCACGTTTCGTGGGTCTGACAACTGCCGCATATATGTTTTCTTTAGCTTTTCTTGATACATTCTTTGATTTCAATATTGGATTCATTGCCTCCAAACATATCTGTCCTTTCGCTATTCTTTCTTGTATCTCCGTCCTTTCTTGTCCACGCTCTGTTAGTGTTACTACCAGATAATTAAATTTGTCTACTTTTTCAAACATATATCTTTTCCCTAAGTTGTTTATTATATCTAAACTTTGGTTGTTTTTATTATCGTTCTTCTTTGTAACTTTTGTTTGTTTTTATTATCCTTCTTCTTTGTAATTTCCGTATATTTTGTTTTTTCCTCATTTATCTTTAGTCCTCTCATCCTTCCTCTTTCTTCTATCCTACTTATGGCTTTTTTGAGGTTCTCCTTTGCTCTTGCAATCACTGCTACATCATCCGCATAGGCCAAGCATTGGCGGGTTTGTTGGTATATCGTTCCATTTGTTTTTATTTCTGACTCCCGGATAATCTTCTCTAGTCCCAAATTAAATAGACATGTCGACACGGGATCCCCCTGTCTTAATCCTCTCTTCACCTTAAACTTGTCTGATACTTTGCCCTCAACCAACACTCTATTTTCTGTATCATTCAGGGTCATTCTCATCATGCGAATCAATTTACTTGGAATTTTTAGTTCTTCTATTATCTTGTAGAGTCTTTCTCTATTTACAGAGTCATATGCTTCTCTGAAATCCACAAAGACCAAGTGTGGTGCCAAATTTTGTTCTAAGGTATTACCTTGGTTTTGCTTAATCGAAAATATCTGGTCTGTAACCGAACTATTTTTCCTCAATCCACACTGGTAGTCTCCCAGAATAGACTCGGCTTTCTCTTCTAGTCTGTTTTTGATAGTCACCACTACTATCTTGTACACGACATCCAGTAAGCCTATTGGTATATAATTAGCACATATAATTTTTTCTCCTTTTTTGTATATTGGACAAATGAGCGACTCTCTCCAGCTCACTGGCATCTTTTCTGTTTCCCATATTTCTTGCATCAACCAGCATATTTCATTTTCCAGATCTACTCCTCCAGCTTTTATCATTTCTACTGTTATGCAATTTCCACCCGGGGCCTAATTTTTTTTTTGGGTTCTGAGTATTTCTCTTATTTTTTCCCTCCTGCCCTTCAGTTAATTTTGCTTCCTATTTCTCATTCAACTCCTCATTTTTATCTCCATTTAATGTTTCTTTAAAGTATTCCGCCCATCTATTCAGCCTTTCTTCTAAATTTCTTCTTTCCTACATATTAGCATTTTGTCTCTGTTTATTCCCTTTGTATTTTATAAAAAAAAAACATGTAAATCGGATAAGTGGTTCTTATGTGCTAAGCACACTAATGGTCAGACAGACAGACAGAGAGACGTTACGTTTTATATATATTATATATTTTTTTTGATATATATTAGATTAAGAATTTAAAAAAAAACACGTAAATCGGATGAGTGGTTCTCGAATAATAAGCACAGTAACGGACAGACAGACAGACAGAGAGACGTTGCGTTTTATATATATTATATAGATCATTATTATTATTATATAGCCTGGCCAGAGAACATGTATGAATTAAAAAAAAAAACACGTAAATCGGATAAGTGGTTCTTGAGTGATAAGCGCACTAACGGACAGACAGACAGACAAACAGACAGAGATACGATGCATTTTATATATATTATAGATGTAATAAAATATATATCTATAATCTGGTCAGAGAACATATGTAAGAATAAAAAAATCACGCAAATCGGATAAGTGGTTCTCGAGGAATAAGTGCACTAACGGACAGACAGACAGACAGAGAGAAGTTGCATTTAACATATATTAGGTATAGATTATTATTATTATATAACCTGGCCAAAGAATATATGTATGAATTTAAAAAAAGACACGTAAATCGGATAAGTGGTTCTCGCATGATAAACGCACTAATGGAGAGGCAGACAGACATACAGAGAGACATTGTATTTTATATATATTGTAGATTATAGATATTCTCTGCTACATAATATTGTTCCATATTTAATGGTTTAGGCTGTGTATTGCAAGAAAACGCGCTAGCGGCAAACTTTTTCCGACTTCACTCATTATTATCGTCACTGCTCATTCCTTATGCTACCTATCGTAATAAAATATAGCCTATAACCTGGCCAGAGAACATATGTATGTTTTAAAAAAAAAGTACGTAAATCGGATAAGTGGTTTTCGAGTGATAAGCGCACTAACGGACAGACAGACAGACAGACAGACAGAGAGACGTTGTATTTTATATATATTATAGATTATCTTTTTTATTATTATTATTTCCCGAGTCGAGATACGAACTCGGATCGCTGACGTAGAAAGCGGACACCTTAACCACTAAGCTATGGCCGCCTCTCAGTGAATGTTATAAGAACAAAAAAAAATTATTAAGACACTAAATCCAATTTGGTCGATTAAAAATATATCTTCGTCAAGCAAAAATATATTGGAAAAGTAACATATGGTAGGGAGGTATAGACAATATAGGAAGATGACAAGGCTACACTAATGTCAAATGAAATTATCTATAATAGAAGAAGTACAGTTGTGTCAAGAACAGAAAGTTAACGAAATGAAGAAATTGGAAGTAGAATAAAGACGATAGAAAGAACTGTGCATTGAATAAAATGCACGTTTCAAGTGGTTGGATCACTAGGTATGGATATTTGATTCAAGATTTTGATTCAAGATGAGTAATAGAGTACTCGTAGATCGAAAAGAGGACGACCACGCAAATCTTGGAATGGATATTTCGAGAGTAATGACAAAAATAAATCTGAAGGAAGCTCCTGACGATAGAGAGTGTTAGCGTTATCTAGGTGATAGTGGAATCTCTTAGAAAAATGAACACTCGTATCCTTGCAAAACAGACGACACTTTTGGACAGCGCCACATGTAAGTCTATAAGCTCATTTTTCTACTTAACACATTGCTCTCTACTGTCCAACTATGTAGATGAGTTTCATCATATTATAATTTATTAGCTGAACTGGAAATGGCAGAAAAGGGCGAAAAATAAATATTTTATCCTCTGAAGTTGATTTGTTGATGAATAATTAAAGTTAGAATACTCGGTACAATATTGGGTATATATAAACTAACCCACTATAATTTCAAGATATTAGTCAAAGTCAAAACTGACAAAGTCGACGAAAATCATTAAGAACTAGCAAATATTAATTACCAATGTATAGTTAAGTAGATACACCTGTATCAGCTGCCAGTTTTATTTCCACTTGACAAGGGTGCTTCCACGAAGACAGCTGTGCCTGGTGCTATTGATTCCAATGGAATTTTCTCTCATTATTTACCCTTAGTAGGCCCGTTTTTGCTTTAATTATTTATTCGGAACGAAATAAATACATATCTCATTTAATGCCTACAGCACCAGACTTTTTACAGACGGTTTTAGACGTAATTTTAATGCCTAAGATAACGAATTAAGTAAGCATTTTTACACATGACTAATTATATTAAAATAAAGATGTCCAATTATACGACGATTTAGTAAGCAGAAATTTTAGTTTGAAATCAACAAAATTGAGTAAATCCGTATTTATATATATATATATATATATATATATATATATATATATATATATATATATATATATATATATATATATATACCGGGTGCCCCATATGTATGGAATAATGATTCTACAACATTTATTAATCAGTATATCAAAAAAATGTTTAAATAAAAGTTATAGGGTGTTATACGGCGCACATGCTGACGTTGACAATAAAATGTTTT
Source organism: Pachyrhynchus sulphureomaculatus (assembly GCA_019049505.1). Classification (NCBI taxonomy): domain Eukaryota; kingdom Metazoa; phylum Arthropoda; class Insecta; order Coleoptera; family Curculionidae; genus Pachyrhynchus; species Pachyrhynchus sulphureomaculatus. The sequence goes on along the minus strand of CM032449.1, from coordinate 32,362,314 downwards.
GAACTGTCAGTTCGAAGCAATTACGCCATCTTATTTTTTTTAAATGGAAAGTCCTATATATTATTTTATTTTTGAGTCCTACTAAAAATTCTAGATATCATTTGTCTAACATACCATATGTCTAAATTGAACGGTTTTGGAATTATTGTCATTTGAAATTTAAAATAAAAAAAAACCGGTCAAGTGCAAGTTGAACTTGCACAATTAGTGTTCCGTACATTGATTGTTTTTAAAATAAAAAATTTTGTTAGGGTGGTATAAAATGATCAGTGACTTCACAAAACACACCCCAAATGAGTTTTCAACAAAGTTTGTTTCCAATCTTTACTGAAAACTGGTGACCTTGAAATTTTGTTTTTTTTTATATACCAAATAAATTGTTAAAGTTAATGCACTCGTGATAATTTTCGTTCAATCTATACCCCGTGGAGAATATTCCAGAATTTTTTCAAAATTTTTTGATCAGTACTTTTCGAGATAAGGTAGGGGACAGCGATTTTTTAAAAGTAATACGAAGAAAAGTGTGCGCAAATATTACATTATATATATATATATATATATATATATATATATATATATATATATATATATATATATATATATATATATATATATATATATATGTATATATATATATATATATATATATATATATATATATATATATATATATATATATATATATATATACATATATATATATACATATATATATATATATATATATATATATATATATATATATATATATATATATATATATGTATTACTCGTGTTTTCACAAGCTTTCATTTGACACCACACTCGATGACCTAGTAAAAAAAAATTTTTTTTTTCACTTCCGATTTCACCCCTCAGAACGAACCCCTTAGGTCAAAATTTATGTTATGGTGGTATAAAATGATCTGGGACTTCACAAAACACACCCCAAATGAGTTTACAACAAAGTTTGTTTCCAATCTTTACTGAAATCTGATGACCTTGAAATTTTTGTTTTTTTTATATACCATACAAATTATTAAAGGTAATGCACTCGTGATAATTTTCGTTCAATCTACACCCCGTGGAGAATATTCCAGAATTTTTTCGAAATTTTTTGATCAGTACTTTTCGAGATAAGGTAGGGGACAGCGATTTTTTAAAAGTAATACGAAGAAAAGTGTGCGCAAATATTACATTATATATATATATATATATATATATACATATATATATATATATATATATATATATATATATATATATATATATATATATATATATATGTATATATATATATATATATATATATATATATATATATATATATATATATATATATATATATATATATATATACATATATATATATATATATATATATATATATATATATATATATATACATATATACTATATATATATATATATATATATATATATATATATATATATATATATATATATATATATATATATGTATTACTCGTGTTTTCACAAGCTTTCATTTGACACCACACTCGATGACCTAGTAAAAAAAATTTTTTTTCACTTCCGATTTCACCCCTCAGAACGAACCCCTTAGGTCAAAATTTATGTTATGGTGGTATAAAATGATCTGGGACTTCACAAAACACACCCCAAATGAGTTTACAACAAAGTTTGTTTCCAATCTTTACTGAAATCTGATGACCTTGAAATTTTTGTTTTTTTTATATACCATACAAATTATTAAAGGTAATGCACTCTTGATAATTTTCGTTCAATCTACACCCCGTGGAGAATATTCCAGAATTTTTTCGAAATTTTTTGATAAGTACTTTTCGAGATAAGGCCCGGGACAGCGACTTTTCGCGAATTTTTAAAAATAATACAAAGAAAAGTGCGCGCAAGTATAATATTATATATATATTTTTTACTCGTGTTTTCACAAGCTTTCATTTGACACCACACTCGATGACCTAGTAAAAAATTTTTTTTTTCACTTCTGACTTCACCCCCCAAAACTAACCCCTTAAGTCAAAATTTAATTCTCAAAACTACATGGCTCTGATGAGGCCATCAATTCCTATATTATTACCAAATTTCACCTTTCTATGTCAAATAGTTTCGGAGAAAATCGGGTGTGACAGACAGACAGACAGACAGACAGACAGACAGACAGACAGACACCGAAGTGATCTTATAAGTGTTCCGTACGGAACACTAAAAAGACAAAACAACAAAAGGTAACAACTGCTTAAAATATCTAGCGCTAACAGCGAAGCAATGACCAAATCTGCCATAAACAGCCTGAACAGAGTTCAGAGAAAAGAATCTGTGCTACTTCATTTTGAATTCTTTGTTGTAAATCTTCTACAGTTTCAGAATGACCTCGGTAAACTTTGGTTTTCAAAAGACCCCATAAAAAAAAACAAGTGGCGTAAGGTCGGGACTCCTTGCAGACCATTCTACCCCATCTCTTCCGCCTAGCCATCGATTAGGAAAAATCGCATCCAAATATCTACGAACATTGATTTCATAGTGAGAAGGTGCTCCATCCTGTTGATACCACAGATTCCTGTTAAGGGCATCCAAATTATATCCGCTATACTGAAAGTTTTCCATCGATAAAAAAGGGATCAATGATATGACGTCCACAAATCCCTGCCCACATGTTTATCTTTTGTAGTTTTTGAGAATGACTGTCGATTATCCAGTGGAGATTCTCAGTAGACCAGTACCGGCAGTTATGCCTGTTAACCCTTCCGTTAAGACAAAATGTGGCCTACTCAGAAAAACAATGTTATGAATTAGGTTAGGATCATTATTGATTTGTTCCATCATGACCTCACAAAATTCAATGCGTCAATCGTAGTCATCTGCAATAGACTGGGTTTGTATGGATGCAATTTTTCTTATATACGACTTAAGGTACCTTTACTAATATTGTGGTCTAGGCAAAGCTGATGAGTGGCTGTATGAGGATTTTCTGTAATTTCCAATAAAAGATCTAACTTTTTATCACCGCTTGTCTTAACTTTTGGTGGTCCAGATTTAGAACGATCCTTAACATGCCTTGATTGCCTAAATCGTTTTAATGTTTTGCTAACTACGGATTGGGTAATAGGTTCTTGATTTGGATATTCTGCGTTAAAAAGATCGCACACCTCCTGTTGTGTTCTCCTACGATCTACTTAACCAAGCATCATTAACAAAGTGATTCTCTCAGTTTCTGTTAAATGTACCATCATGATATTACGCTCAAATTGCACTTTCACAAAATGCAGTAACAAACGTTTTCGTCAATAAATCATTTTTTGACGCGTGTGTTTAACACAAGACAGTTTAATTTTTTTTTTAATTTGATCTCCTTAATTTCAAATATCAATAATTCCAAAACAGTTCAATGTAGACATATGATATGTTAGACAAATAATATCTAGAATTTTTAGTAGGACTCAAAAATTAAATAAAATACATTGCTTTCCATTTAGAAAAATTTATATATATATATATATATATATATATATATATATATATATATATATATATATATATATATATATATTTATATATATATAAATATATATATATGTATATATATATATATATATATATATATATATATATATATATAGAATAAAGAAAAAAAGCAAAAGATTGCCGTATCTACCAAAATTCTTAAAAATACAATCTTAGTTGGGGAACTCGGCAAAAAAAGGGCGTGATAAGAGATCACACAATTTTCATAAAGCCAATATTTCGGTCCTGGATTGGGACCTTCTTCAGGGCAGAACTGAAAAGAAGAACACTGATCGTGTTTGGGAAAAATTAAATTAATTATGTTATCATTAGGTTGTTATAATAAATAAAATTAGTGTAGAACAAGAATAAAATATTAGTCATAACAAGTCAAAAAAACTCACATGAGAAGTGCAAAGATTTCGTTAGCCTGAATGGTCGTAGGTAGCTTATACATACAAAAGTTGTTACATAAAAAAGTTGGTTAATCCATAAAATATATAAAATACACACTAAAACACTGTAGACAAAATTATAAAAATTATAAAAACCAAATTTAAAACATGGATGTCATTGGGAACCTTGGATGTTGAGAACATTGTTAGTTATTTCACCTGTGACCACCACACATGGCCACCGCCATATAGAAAAGATGACAAGGACGACAGGAGACAGCTGACCGACAGAGATAAGGGGTTTAGTCAAGAAAACACAATTAACCAGAATGCGGGGGTCGACACCTGGAAGGAACCGATCAAAATTGGGAAGTGCATGTATTGGACCTTTAAGTGAAAAAGAGATAGCCAATTGAGCGACCAAAAAGCCGGTATGGAGCCGAGGAAGGATAAGTCATAACCTAATTATAGGTAAAGGGTGAGCGAGGGAGCGAGAGAGAGAGAGAAAATAATGGGAGCAATGAAGAGGAAGATTGTCTAATGAATTAATTTATTAATTTCTTGTTGGAATATGATTGGAGGAAGAGATTGTTTGCAAAAACCAATGAAGATTGAAAGCAACAGGAGGTAATGAAGGGGTGACGCAGGGTACTGTCAATGGAAGGAAGACAGTAATCGCTAAGTGCACAAGATGGCCCAGATATATATATATATATATATATATATATATATATATATATATATATATATATATATATATATATATATACATATATATATATATATATATATATATATATATATATACATATATATATATATATATATATATATATATATATATATATATATATATATATATATATATATATATATATATATATATATATATATATATATATATATATATATATATATATATATATGTTTAAGAAAATGCTTCAAATGGCCAAAAAAATTTTAAAATGTGTAAAACAGACGTTATCTAAAGGTTGTCAATTCAAGAAAGAATAAATTATAGGGATTGCGGTGCTTCTTCCGGTCTTGTGTCGCTTCGACGCGCGAGGCATCGGTTCTCTGCCGCTAGACTTTTAGATGGTTGTCCATCGCACTGTGGTACACAAATTTAATTTTTCGTTCAAAATTATCTACAGGTCTTAATTTCATACTGATATGGATAATTTTTTAAAAAAAATACTCGTAACTAAATTTCCATAAAATCTTTCAAAGCCAATTTTTAAATTATGACCAGTTTTTGGTTATTTTTCTACCAATTTTGGATAATTTTTAGTAATTTTTTCTAAATTTGCAATATTTAAATGTACATACGAAAGCAATTTATGTTTCTCGATCCACATAATCTAAGATTTGTCGTTTCAAGACTTTAGGTCGCAAGGTGAATTAACATAGCCATTTTTCGGCCACAATTTGAATATGTTTTGACCATTTATCATCATTCACACAATTTGAATATGTTTTGACCATTTATCATCATTCAGCCAGATTAACAATATTGATTAGAATAACCCAAAGCGACTTATGTTTGAAAAATGGCTATGTTAATTCATCGTGCCACTTTTAGGTCTTGAAACAACAAATTTTAAATTATGTGGATTGAAAAACACAATTGATTGGTTAGTTCATACAAATATTGCAAACTTCAAAAAAACTACTAAAAATTATCCAAAACTAGTTAGAAATAACCAAAAATTGGCCGAAATTCAAAAATCGGTTTCTAGAGATTTTTTGAAAAGTTAGTTAGTCCAAATCTGTTCTAAATTAAAACCTGTAGATAATTTTGGAGCCTCGGGCAGCTTGTTACAGTGGAGAAATGGTAACCCAGGGATCAATGCGCATGTCAGTCACTAGCTGGTGGTGGCCTATCTTGGATAAGCTTTGAAATGTAGAAGGGGGCGAGGGAAAGAAATAAAGTTAGCAATTTAGCAAACCTACAAGTAACTGAGGATGAAGGGTGTGGAGAGGAGGCCGTATGCGAGAATGGTACGTCGGACCCAACGGAGTTCGTACGATAGATAGTGGTCTGAACTGTGACATCATCGAAGCTGTGATAAACGTTCTCGCAGATCATCACGGACGAGGACGCAAACTGCGAACGGCAGGTGGCAGCGCGACTACCGGATAGACCAGAATGGCTTACCTTGGTCGAGACCTTTTTTTAAACAGCTTCAGGCATTATCCGGTCACACCGAAATGGCCTCAAACAGCTTCAGGCATTTCGTAGCAACAATTTCATTCTCACCGTTACGTCCTATCTCGGTCGGTCTCAAGACACAAGGCATTCTCTTTTCAGCAATATTTGGTCTCGTGATAAAACTTAGCTGGCCTTACCACGTAACACCGGTGGGTGTATCGGCACCTAACGACTGGAAGCGGCACATGCACGGGTGACGATAGTCAGAAATGCGGATGACGATGTACAGCGTTGATTCCCGCGGTCGATTAATTTTTTTTCGGTGTATTAGGAATCGGCAGCAGCTCTGAGAGTTGGTAGGCTGCGGTGGTGGTTTGTACTTCTTATGACCCTCTGTCAGGCCCTTCAAACAATTATATAGATTGATTAATAAGAGTAGTTACAAGAATAAACCTTTTTGGATGTAGAACACGAAATATAGATTCAACACGTATAATACCCCTGAAAAATTATGTAACTTCGGCACAGGGTTTTTTAAAAAATTTTTTTTCATTGCTGGTATGTACATGGTTATATTTCAAACATTTTTTTATTTCCAGCTATTCCTAGAAGTCAAGCCTTTTGCTTTTATTTTCATTACGTAGCAACATTATATTATTTAAAAATATTAAACTGTTATATTAATTATATATAACAAACTAACTAACACCAGTTTTCTGTAGACTTTTCAACCTATCCTACAGAAAGGGAATATTTCCTTACTCACAGGTCAGCCGATATCAAAAAAAGGCTAGAAGACCTTGTCAAATAACTACCGACCAGTCGCACTGCTTTCAATAATATCGAAAGTCATGGAAAAGGCTATCAATCAGCATCTTCTAAAATATCTTGAAGGATTCGACATTATTAGCGATCACCAATATGGCTTTCGTAAACATAGATCAACAGGAGATCTTCGGACTTATGTAACATATGTTTGGAACAACGCAATTGAACACTTTGGAGAATCTCGAGCGGTTACTCTTGACATATTCAAGACATTCGACCGTTTTTGGCACGATGGACTGTTTGTTAAGCTAAGCTCTTATGGTATGTCTGAAAAGTTCTGTTTGGAGTTCTCATGTTTCCTCAGAGAGCGTTCTTTAGGACTGGCAGTCGACGGATTTCTTTCTAACACCTTCACTATCAACGCCGGTGTACCACAAGGCTCCATACTGTCTCCTACTCTCGTCCTCATTTACATTAACGATCTGCTGGAAAAGACCGGGAATCCAATCTACAGCTTTGCAGATGACAGTACGCTTATCTCTTCATTCACTTTGAACGCTCGGACATCGGTTACTCAGACGAATATCCGCAGACAGCAGGAAGTCATTCAACTTAACAAGGACCTGGAGGAAATTGTATCTTGGGGTGACAGTAACCAAGTGGAATTTAACGCTACGAAAACCCAGGCTGCAGTTTTTTCTAAAAATGTTAACGTTGCTGAACCCAATATAGTTATGTCGGGGCACTCTATTCCTCTAACATCGTCACTCAATTTGTTGGGCGTTAATTTGGGAGCAAATATGTTCTGGCATGAACATGTTGCAGGCATAGCAAGGCGAGCTTCTCAAAAGTTGGGAATATTATTTCGAACCAGAAAGCTTTACATTCCACAACAACTGTTAATTCTTTACAAAGCTCAAATTCGACCAGCTATGGAATATTGCTCCCATGTTGGGGGCTCCGCTCCCAAACATACACTACATTTGTTGGATTCTATTCAGAGAAGAGCTGTTCGTCGGATTGGAGACCCGGAACTGACCGGCGGCCTTGATTCGGTGGAACATCGAAGAACAGTTGGCGACTTGAGTCTATACTACAAGTACTTTCATAGAAAGTGTTCGAAGGATGTAGCCCGCTTAATTCCTCCCAGAGCGGTGCATGTTAGAAATACACGTCGCGCTTATACTTCACATCCGTATGAGGTTCAGCTTGTTACTCCTCGTACAACGCGTTTTGAGCAGTCTTTTATATGGAGAACATCATCTCTCTGGACTAATTTGCCCAGGACTGTGTTTCCAACCGAGTACAATTTACAGCGATTCGAGAATAAAGTGAATCGCTTTTTCCGCACACGTGTCGCTCCTGTAGAGCTTTAGGGACTTCCTTGCAGCACGTGTGCTAGACCCATAAAAAAAAATTAATGCATTGTTTTAATATATCGCTATTTTCTGTACCGTGTATGACTGACTTTCTGTATTCTTTCAATTTATCACCTAAAGATCTACCCTTTTGTTCTATGTATATTGCTTGGCAATCTCCGCAGTTAATTTTATAAATTTCTGGTTTGTTAATAATGTTTATTTCTATAGATTCTCTAAGTTGCATTTATATACATATACATCTATAATATATATAAAATGCAACGTCTTTCTGTCTGTCTGTCTGTCCGTTAGTGCGCCTATCACTGAAAAACCACTTATCCGATTTACGTACTTTTTTTTTTTAAAACATACATATGCTCTCTGGCCAGGTTATAGGCTATATTTTATTACGATAGGTAGCATAAGGAATGAGTTGTGACGTAAAATAGTGAATGATGTCGGAAATAAGTTTGCCGCAAGCGCGTGCCTTTGCAATACACAGCCTAAACCATTAAATATGGAACAATATTATGTAGCAAAGAATATCTAATAATATATATAAAATGCAACGTCTCTTTGTCTGTCTCTCTGTCTGTCTATCTGTCTGTCTGTCTGTCTGTCTGTCCGTTAGTGCGCCTATCACTGAAAAACCACTTATCCGATTTACGTACTTTTTTTTTTTTTAACATACATATGTTCTCTGGCCAGGTTATAGGCTATATTTTATTACGATAGGTAGCATAAGGAATGAGTTGTGACGTAAAATAGTGAATGATGTCGGAAATAAGTTTGCCGCAAGCACGTGCCTTTGCAATACACAGCCTAAACCATTAAATGTGGAACAATATTATGTAGCAAAGAATATCTGTAATATATAATCTATAATATATATAAAATGCAATGTCTCTCTGTCTGTCTGTCTCTCCATTAGTGCCTTTATCACGCGGGAATCACTTATCCGATTTACCTGTCTTTTTTTAAATTCATGCATATACTCTTTGGCCAGGTTATATAATAATAATAATAATCTATATTTATAATATATATAAAATGCAATGTTTGTCTGTCTGTCTGTCTGTCCGTTAATGTGCTTATACCTCGAGAACCACTTATCCGATTTACGTGATTTTTTAAATTCATACATATGTTCTCTGACCAGGTTATAGGTATATATTTTATTACATCTATAATATATATAAAATGCATCTGTCTGCTATCTGTCTGTCTGTCCGTTAGTGCGCTTATCACTGGAGAACCACTTATCCGATTTTCGTACTTTTTTTTTTTAAAACATACATATGTTCTCCGGCCAGGTTATAGGCTATATTTTATTAGGATAGGTAGCATAAGGAATGAGCAGTGACAATAATAGTAAATGAAGTCGGACAAAGTTTGCCGCTAGCGCGTTCTCTTGCAATACACTCCCTAAAGCATTAAATATGGAACAATATCATGTAGCAAAGAATAGAATATATATAAAATGCAACGTCTCTCTGTCTGTCTGTCTGTCCGTTAGTGCGCTTATCACTCGAGAACCACTTATCCGATTTACGTGTTTTTATAAATTTATACATATGTTCTATATAATTCGATATAAGCTTAGATAATGGGAGATAAGGTGAGATAATGGGAGATAAGGACAAATAATGGGAGATAAGTCGAGATAAGCCTCGATAATGGGAGATAAGGTGAGATAATGGGAGACAAGTATAAATAATGGGAGATAAGGAGAGATAATGGGAGATAAGCAGAGATAAGTCTAGATAATGGGAGTTATGGTGAGATAATGGGAGATAAGGAGAAATAATGGGAGATAAGGAGAAATAATGGGAGATAAGTCGAGATAAGCCTAGATAATGGGAAATAAGGTGAGCTAATGGGAGATAAGGAGAAATAATGGAAGATAAGGAGAAATAATGGGAGGTAAGTCGAGATAAGCCTAGATAATGGGAAATAAGGTGAGATAATGGGAGATAAGGAGAAATAATGGGAGATAAGGAGAAATAATGGGAGATGAGCAGAGATAAGCCTAGATAATGGAAATTATGTAGAGATAATGGGAAATAAGGAGAAATATAGGGAGATAAGGAGAAATAATGGGAGATATTTTATTACGTTGGGTAACATAAGAAATAAGCAGTGACGATATTAGTGAATCAAGTCCACGCGAGCGGAGCCGCGGGCCCGGCTAGTAGTATATATAAGAAGGATAGAAAGTTATACAAAAGCCTTCAACACAATACAGTGGGACAACTTATGGATAATTCTTCAAAAAATGGGGCTCCAGACCATCTAGTCTTCTTAATCCACAAATTATACAGCAATAGCATCGCTTATATTAGAGTTGAAAAAAATCATTCCAAGTCGGAAAGGGGGTGAGGTAGGGTTATATCCTATCTTCATTACTCTTTCATATCTTTGGTAAATGGATTATTCGCAAAGCGACGAAATGGAGGGGTATCAGTAGGAGGTAAAAAGTTTTCGAACTTAAGATACACTGATGACACTACAATAACGGCTAGCTCCGAGGAAGAAATGGTTGCACTACTGCATCGCATCGAAAAAGTTATCGCAAATGTCAACCTTTCATTAAATCGAAAGAAATGTTTTCTTTTTATAGTAGATCGAGCTAAAATTTTGCTTCCTCTCAACAAATCAACGGTATACCACTGATAACAGATATTATATACTTAGGTGCCAGAATTTCTAACAAGGGGGGCTGCGAAGAAGAAATTAAAAGGATAGCGATGGCCAAAACTGCAATGACAAGTCTAAGCAAAGTATGATAATATCACAGATTAAATAAAATGACTAAAAAAGGCTTGTCATCTCACTAGTCTTCCCTATAGTTACATACGGCGCCGAAACATGGACTATTAATGCAGCATGCCACACAGGCGGATGCTCAGAATTTCCTGGATAGCTCATAGGACAAATGCGTCTATTCTGAGCGATCTTAATATCCAAAGTAGTGACCGGCTTACCATCGATTCAGAGAAAAATAGCATCATTTTTTGGTCCCATAATAACGGATGGCATGGAAAAGTTAATGATCCATGAGAAAGTCGACGGCAGAAGAGGTAGATCTTCCAACAGATACATCAATCAGATCATGTCTGCGACGCACTTGGAGCTACCAGAGATGATGAGAGGTGTCGAAGATAGAGAAGCCTGGAAAGCTGTTATAAACTCTGTGTAACAATGCAATAGTGGTCACGTCGCTCGAAACCGAGCAATGATCCGAAAGAAATAGAGATATTACTTCTGATTCCTAATTTTTATAATATTCCATATACTGGTTTTTCAACTAGAAGAATAGTTTATAAATTTATATATTTTATTGTCTTTATACCTGGAATTGTTTATAAAATTCTATTTAGGGAAGTTTCTCTTGCTTCCCCCACGATAAATTATTTATAAAAATTTTTATATAGCAATTGTTTCTTGCGATTTGTTTTATTATTACTAATTATTTACTTTTGCTCGTTTATTGGAATCGATGTATTTATTATACCGTGAAACGATGCTAATTTGATTTATTAAGATTGTTTCGAATTCATTCATAAAGCTATATCTATTACAACAAGTGTAATTAAAGATGATAATGTATTCGTTTAAGATTATTGCTTTTCCAGTTTCCTTAGATTTATTGTAAAATATACAATTAGATACTTTTTAAGTAAATGTATTATACATTGTTAAGAGTGATTTAGGGGGAGAATTTTCTCAAAATTTGCCTTTTAAATGGGTACACAGATGTTATATAGACACTTTAAATACTAAGTTTATAAAGTTGATTTTGCATAATTTCATTTTCAGGGTTCTGAATCAAATTTTATGTTTTTAACACGAAGACAAAAATTATAGTATTATAATTTAAAATTTTCCAAGCATGACTACTAATTTTCTTTTAATTTATTCTGCCATGTCCTATTAATTACTGAGGTGAACAAGTTCTTTGTTTCTGCATGATGGGATATATAAATTAGAATCTCTAATTACATATCACAAGCTTGATAAACTGAGTTTCCCAATACTTTTCTCTAAAATATGCAGTTCTAAAATAAATATTAAATTTGATTTTCTCACCCTAATCTTAATTCCAACATTATGACTCGATATTTTCTGTAATAGATACTTTACCACTTACCAATCACAAAAAAGAGTTGAGGACAAAAAGGGCTTAAAAATATATATATATATATATATATATATATATATATATATATATATATATATATATATATATATATATATATATATATATATATATATATATATATATATATATATATATATATATATATATATATATATATATATATATATATATATATATATATATATATATATATATATATATATATATATATATATATATATATATACACATATATATACGAGGCTGGTTTGAAAAGTCCGTGCAAAAATAAAAACTACTTATGTGTTTGGGGTAAACCTTTTTTATTTTTCGACATAGTCTCCTTTTAGGCTTATACACTTCGTCCAACGATGTTCTAGTTTGTTGATCCCTTCCGAATAATAGGATTTGTATAAGTCTGCAAAATATCCATTAGTGTATGCAATCACCTCCTCGTTTGAATAAAATCTTTGTCCCGCCAGCCATTTCTTCAAATTGGGGAACAAATAGTAGTCCGAGGGAGCCAAGTCTGGAGAATAGGGGGGATGTGAAACGAGTTGGAATCCTATTTCCATTAATTTTGCGACCACAACTGCTGAGGTGTGTGCTGGTGCGTTGTCGTGATGGAAAAGGACTTTCTTGTGGGCCAATCGCGGGCGTTTTTCTTGCAGCTCGGTTTTCAAACGGTCCAATAACGATGAATAATATTCACCTGTAATAGTTTTACCCTTTTCCAGATAGTCGATGAGGATTATCCCTTGCGAATCCCAAAAGACAGTCGCCATAACCTTTCCGGCCGAAGGGTGCAGATTCCCCCTTGGTAACCCATTGTTTAGATTGTTGTTTGGTCTCAGGAGTATAGTAATGTATCCATGTTTCATCCACCGTGACGAAACGATGCCTAAAGTCCTCCGGATTCTTCTGGAACAGCTGCAAACCATCCTTGCAACACTTCACACGATTCCGTTTTTGGTCAAGCGTGAGCAATCGCGGCACCCATCTTGCGGATAGCTTTCTCATGTCCAAATGTTTATGCAAAATATTATGTACCCGTTCAGTCGAGATGCCCACAGCACTAGCAATCTTACGCACCTTAACTCTTCTGTCGTCCATCACCATATCATGGATTTGATCAATGATTTCTGGAGTCGTAACCTTCACAGGCCGTCCAGAACATTCAGCGTCACTTGTGCCCATATGGCCAGTCCGAAAATTTTGAAACCACTTATAAACTGTTCTAATCGAAGGTGCAGAGTCACCATAATGTTTATCAAGCTTCTCTTTAGTCTCCTGAGGCGTTTTGTCTTTCATAAAGTAATGTTTAATCACCACACGAAATTCTTTTTCGTCCATTTCTTGAAAATCACTCGACTTCCTTGATTCACACGAATGCCAAACACAAATAAATAGACCAATATGGCTGAAACTTGGTGTGCGTTCATTCAAGAGATTCTACTAACTAAACATGACCTCGATACTGAAACTTGACATTTCTCTCTGCTTAATATTGTTGCTAAAATGATAAGTAATAAAAAAATAAGTTAATTTTCCGATCCCTAGACTACGACATATATGACATAACCTATATAATTCCGTTTCTCATGCTTTTAACCTCTTCTATGTATGATTACCCAAATCTACAAAAAAATATGTTGTTTTGGTGCAGCTCAGTTTGTATCTATAGTTGATAAGGAACGTAAGATACTATACATCGACAAAATTTATTTTACTCTGTCAGCCAGCAGGAGGTCGTTCAACTTAACAAAGACCTGGAAGAAATTCTATCTTAGGGTGACAGTAACCAAGTGGAATTTAACGCTACAAAAATCCAGGCGGCAGTTTTTTCTAAAAAAGTTAACGTTGCTGAACCCGACATAGTTATGTCGGGGCACTCCATTCCCCTAGCATCGCCGCTCAATTTGTTGGGCGTTAGTTTGGGAGCAAATATGTCCTGGCATTAACATGTTGCAGGCGTAGCAAGGAGAGCTTCTCAAAAGTTGGGAATATTATTTAGAACCAGAAAGCTTTACGAGTACACCCCACAACAACTGTTAATTCTTTACAAAGCCCAAATTTGACCAACTATGGAATACTGCTTCCACGTTTGGGGCTCCGCTCCCAAACATACACTGCATTTGTTGGATTCTGTTCAGAGAAGAGCGGTCCGTCTGATTGGGGACCCGGAATTGACCGGCGGCCTTGATTCGCTGGAACATCGAAGAACGGTTGGCGACTTGAGTCTGTTCTACAAGTATTTTCATGGAAAGTGTTCGAAGGATGTAGCCCGCTTAATTCCTCCCAAAGCGGTGCATGTTAGAAATACACGTCGCGCTGGTGTTTCACATCCGTATGAGGTTCAGCTTGTTACTCCGCGTACAACGCTTTTCAAGCAATCTTTTATATGGAGAATGTCATCTCTTCGGAATAATTTGTCCAGCGCTTTGTTTCCCACCGAGTATAATTTACAGCGATTCAAGAACAACGTGAATCGCTTTTTCCGCATTCATGCCGCTCCTGGAGCGCTTTAGGGATTTCCCTGCAGCACGTGTGCTAGACCCATAAAAAAAAAAAGCTCTAGTTCACTACCTATCCTCATTTCTTATTTTTAGCCGTCTTATTCTAAAACAGCAAGTTTTACAATAACACCGATAAAATTAATCTTATTATTTCATAATGGCTAGTATGTTAAGAAGTTGTGTTAACGATCCTGATAAGTCTTGTTACATTTGTGGTGAATATATTTTGAAAGATCAGCGAAAATTGGTAACAGATACTGTAATCCGTTTGTATTTTGCTTATTTCAGTATAGAAATTCGCAATCAAGATAAAGCGTGGGTGCCTCATAGTGTATGTAAAATGTGCATTCAACATATGCGACAATGGGAGAAAGGTACAAGTAAATCTCTGAAATATGAAGTACTTAGAATATGGAAAGAACAAAAAAATCATCACGACGACTGTTACTTCTGTATGACAAATATAGTCGGCATCAATAAAACCAATCGTCATATATGGAAATATCCCAATATTTCTTCAGCAAGAAGATCAATATCCCATTCAAAAAAACGTTCCAGTACCAGTTTTTTATCAGCTACCACAATTTCAGGATGAAGAAATTGAAGAACCCAGTGCTTCTCAAGGAAGTGAATATTGTGCAGAAACATCGAATCCTAATTTATTTTTACAAAAAGAGCTTAATGATCTCATCAGAAACTTAGATCAAAGCGTATCGAACTACTAGCATCAAGATTATAAGAGAAAAATTCAACGAATTGCGTAGAAATCTTTTGTAGCGGTTGTACAAAATTTCCTCGGAAATTACAAGGATGAAAACTCTGTACAGTTAGTTGATGAAATGCTTCATCACTTTAAAAATTTAGGCAGTCATATGAGCATAAAAATAGACTACCTTAATAGTCATATAGATCATTTTCAATATAACCTAGGAGATTTGAGCGAAGAACAAGGAGAACGTTTTCACCAAGATATAAAAACAATGGAGAACAAGTATCAAGACAGATGGAATGTTCATATGATGGCAGACTATTGCTGGGGACTCATGCGAGATGGTCCAAGACAATTTCACTCCAAAAAATCATTAGAAAAACAATTTCTTCATGTAGAATGTTCAAATAAAGCCTTATTTTTTAAAAATACATTTTTTTCTATCTCATTAACTAGAGCTCATACAAAAAACCTTTTACGTTTTTATCAGGTCTAAAATCCTAGGCACCAAAATGTGTGTAGGCCAGTGTTATAAATAATTAAGCGTAAAATTTATTAACGGAAAACTATAGCAAATAGATGCTGCTGGATAAAGGACTAAAAATGTGTTCTCGTATTTGCTGAACCTAGCCCATCTGATGAGCCGTGATACGGCGAAACGCGTCTTGGGATGGTTCAGCAAATACGAAGAACACTTTTGGTAACTTCTAAAAATACGATTGTTTTCGTTTCGTCTTTAGTTTGTTATACCAATGCTGCCGTAAAATTTATTTATTACTCTACTGAAACTTTACAAAATTTATCTATCGCCACCCCCTCATACAGACATTGTCTCTGCCTATCGATGACCCAGAATGAAAATATTTCTTGAAAAAACATATGGACATTATACAGGAGCTCTTCAACAGCGTATACAACACAGGTGATGTACCTCATGATTGGTTGACATTAATTTTTATACCATTGCCAAAAAAGAATAATCTTAGAAAGTGCAAAGGATACCGGAATATAAGACTAATGAACCACATCTTGAAAGTCTTCCTTAAAATAATCCACCAAAAAGTACACAAAAACTAGATGAACGTACTGGCTTTAGGAACGCACTAGGAACGAGGGACACACTATTCTCCATGCGCGTTCTGATGTAGGGATGTTAACTCTAAAGTTTATTTATGCTTCATAGATTTCCAAAAAGCCTTTGATATGGTAAATTATGAGAAAATAAAGGAAATACTATAATTGTGTAACATTGATGACAAAGATTTACAAATAATATCAAGTTTATACTGAAACCAGACTGCCAAAATAAAAGTTGAGAATCGCTAGAAAGGCGTACGTCAGGGTTGTATTTTGTCACTCTTGTTATTCAATATCTATTCGTAGGAAATCTTCAATAAAGCACTTTCTGATAAAAAACATGGAATTACAATTATTGCTGTGTGTGTTAATAACTTCCGCTACGCTGATGATACTGTCATTCTGGCGGACAGTGAAGAAGACCTACAAAGACTCATGAATGGAATTGTTGATGCATGTGAGGAATATGAAATGAAACTGAATACAACCAAAACAAAAACAATGGTGGTCAGTAAGAATCCTAATACAAACATAAATATTAAAGTACATCAACAAACACTTGAAAAGGTAACAAAAATAACGTACTTAGGAAGCGTAATTTGTGAAGATTGGAACCACTCTATTGAAATACGCTCAAGAATTGAAAAAGCACAAAGCTCCTTTAATAAAATGCGCAGCATACTCTGTAACTACCAACTAAACTTAAAAACAAGAATAAGAGCACTAAGATGCTATGTGTTCTCGCTCATGTATACTTTTTTTTTATGGGTCTAGCACACATGCTACAGGGAAATCCCTAAAGCGCCACAGGAGCGACACGTATGCGAACAAATCGATTCACGTTGTTCTTGAATCGCTGTAGATTGTACTTGGTGGGAAACACAGTCCTGGGCAAATTATTCCAAAGGGATGATGTTCTCCATATAAAAGACTGCTTGAAAAGCGTTGTAAGAGGAGTAACAAGCTGAACCTCATACGGATGTGAAGAATTAGCGCGACGTGTACTTCTAACATGCACCGCTCTGGGAGGAATTAAGCGGGCTACATCCTTCGAACACTTTCCATGAAAGTACTTGTAGAATAGGCTCAAGTCGCCAACCGTTCTTCGATGTTCCAGCGAATCAAGGCCGACGGTCAGTTCCGGGTCTCCAATCAACGAACAGCTCTTCTCTGAATAGAATCCAACAAATGCAGTGTATGTTTGGGAGAGAAAGCCCCAAACATGGGAGCAGTATTCCATAGTTGGTCGAATTTGAGCTTTGTAAAGAATTAACAGTTATTGTGGAGTGTAAAGCTTTCTGGTTCGAAATAATATTCCCAACTTTTGAGAAGCTCTCCTTGCTATGCCTGCAACATGTTCATGCCAGGACATATTTGCTCCCAAATTAACGCCCAACAAATTGAGTGACGATGTTAGAGGAATGGAGTGCCCCGACATAACTATGTCGGGTTCAGCAACGTTAACTTTTTTAGAAAAAACTGCCGCCTGGGTTTTTCTAGTGTTAAATTCCACTTGGTTACTGTCACCTCAAGATAGAATTTCTTCCAGGTCTTTGTTAAGTTGAATGACTTCCTGCTGTCTGCGGATATTCGTCTGAGTAGCCGATGTCCGAGCATTCAAAGGAATGAAGAGATAAGTGTACTGTCATCTGCAAAGCTGTAGATTGGATTCTCGGTCTTTTCCAGAAGATCGTTAATGTAAATGAGAAAGAGAGTAGGAGACAGTATGGAGCCTTGGGATACACCGGCGTTGATAGTGAAGGTGTTAGAAAGAAATCCGTCGACTGCCACTCGTAAAGAACGCTCTCTGAGGAAACATGAGAGCCACAAACAGAACTTTTCCGACATACCATAAGAACGTAGCTTAGCTAACAGCCCATCGTGCCAAACACGGTCGAATGCCTTGGATATGTCAAGAGCAACCGCTCCAGATTCTCCAAAGTGTTCAATTGCATTGTTCCAAACATGTATTACATAAGTCAGAAGATCTCCTGTTGATCTATTTTTACGAAAGCCAGATTGGTGATCGCTAATAATGTTGAATCCTTCAAGATATTTTAGAAGATGCTGATTGATAGCCTTTTCCATGACTTTCGATATTATTGAAAGCAGTGCGATTGGTCGGTAGTTATTTGGCAAGGTCTTCTTGCCTTTTTTAGGTATCGGCTGAACTGTAGTACATTTCCAGCAGGAAGGAAATATTCCCTTTCTGTAGGATAGGTTGAAAAGTCTACAGAAAACTGGTGTTAGTTCCCTCGCACAGATTTTAAGAACTATGGCAGGTATTCCGTCAGCTCCAGAAGCCTTTTTGGTGTCTAGCTTCATCAGAATACGCTTTATGATACGCTGTCTGAAGACAACATCGGGCATCCTCGACTGCACTATGGGAATAGTAGGTGGTGTTTTTCCTTGAAAATCGACAGTAGAATGTGAAGCAAAGAGTTCAGCCAACAAGTTCGCTTTCTCAACAGATGTCGTTGCAATAGAATTATCTGGCCGTGTAAGTGGTTGTATGGTGGATTTGGTGAAATTTTGACTAACTGCCTTAGCGACTGACCAAAAGGACCTTGAATTGCCGGGACAGGCGAGAAGTTTGTTTCTAATCCGTTGATTGTGTACCTCCTTGGTTTCGTCGATAATTTCTTTGCATCTGTTCCTGGCACGAACAAATATGTTACTATTTATGGTGTTAGGATTTTCGCGCCATTATCGGTATGCAAGATGTTTAGAAGCAACAGCTTCTTTGCATTTTCGGTCAAACCAAGGCTTGCCGTTAAAAGGGCATTTCTTCGAAAAAGGGATCTAAGCCTCCATACCGGCCAAAATAACATCGGAAACCTCCCTGGCGCAGTCTGATGGGTCGTCGGATCGAAAACAAACGTCTAACCAAGGGAAAGTTCGACAATATTCCATGAGATCTTCCCATTTAGCAGACTTGTAGTGCCAAATCTTGCGCGGTTTAGGCGCCTCTCTGTCATTGATTGGTAGAATACTCGATGTCGAGAGTAGTTTATGGTCGGAAGAACCTAACGGCGGATTTACGCTGACTGTGTAAATCTCCTGATTGGTGATTAAAAACAGATCAAGAAGAATGGCAAACTCTCCGTCTCGATCAGGGATCCGTGTTGGTTCGTCAATAAGCTGAGTTAAGCCACAACTGATTGAAAATGATTCGGCTTCACGACCTTGTTCGTCGGTAGTATTTGAATATTTAAGCCAGTTGATGTTGTGGACATTAAAGTCGCCCAGGATGGCAATTTCGGCATTTGGATAGTTTATTTGTAAATGATCGATGGTGTCTGCAAGGGAAGCGAAAAGTGTTCTAAAGTTAGTATCACTTGGTGGTCGATAGAGGATACAGATGAACCTTGTGGTTTGTTGAGTCGTTATTTTTAACCACATAACATCAAAGTTTGGGGGCTCCAGAGCCTCCTCTCGTTGGCAAGAGAGGTCGCTTCTGATATAAAGACAGATTCCAAAGTTACGCCTAAATCGGGATTAGAAGTCGTACCCAGGATAAAGATAGTTTACTATGCTGGTCGATGAACTGACCTTAGTTTCACAGAGAGCGAGTACATGAGGTTTATTTGATTGCAGGTGTTGGTGCACTGAATTTATGTTCGTGTTTAAACCTCGTATGTTGCAAAAATCCATTCTGAAATTCTGATCTCTGCATGTCGACGCCCCTGAACCAGCCCCCACCCGGAGATCCGAACGGGGGGCTATTTTACCTCCGGAATTTTTTGTATCCAGGTGCGTCATCATGCTATTTGGTCCCACAGTCCGGGACATTGGCACAGCCACGAAACGTTAAGCAACTTCATGCAGCCTAAGCCGATGCGATGGTATCACACCGGGCGATGCTGGTGGGATCGCCGAATGCTGCGTGTTTCTTGGACAGAGCATACCACAAACGTGGAGATACTTGATCGGATGGGAAAAGAAGGAGAGTTGATTTCAGCTGGTAAAGAAACTTATTTTGGCCATACTATGAGAAGCCAAAAGTATGAGCTCCTGCAACTTATAACTGAAGGAAAAATAATCGGTAGGCGAGGACCAGGGAGGCACCGCAACTCCTGGTTGAAAAACTTACGACAGTGGACAAACATGACATCTAGTGAACTGTTTACAGAGGCAATAGATAAAATCAGATTGACAAATGTGATCGCCAACGTCCTTAGAAGATAAGGCACATTAAAAAGAAGATCGATGACCCCTGGTGGAGAACACAGTTCAGGGGAAATCATTTCAAAGGGATATGGTTCTACATATAAAACACTGCTTAAAATGGATCATACGCTGAACCTCATATGGATGTATGTATTCCTAGAATGCACCGCTCTGGGAGAAATTAAGCGGGCTACATCCATCAAACACTTTCCATGAAAACACTTGTACACTAGACTTAAGTCATTAATTAGATATTCCAGGGAATCAGGGTTGCTGCGGAGTTCTGGGTCTCCAAGCAAGATGAACAGCTCTCTTATGAATGGAATCCAAGAAATGTAGTGTATGTTTGGGATCAGTATTCCAATGTTGTTCGAATTTTAGCTTTGTACAGAATTAATAGTTATTGTGAAGTGTAAGGCTCTCTAGTTTGAAATCATATTCCCAGCTTTTGAAAAGCGCTCTTTACTATGCATGTAACAGGTTCATGTCAAGACATATTTGCAGCCAAATTAACGCCCAGCAACTGAGTGACGATGCTAGAGAAATGAAGGCTCCAAACATAACTATGTCGGATTCAGCAATGTTAACTTTTTAGAAAAAATTGCTCCGTGAATTTTTGCAGCATTAAATTCTACTTGAATATTGTCAGCCTAAGATAGGATTTTTTCCAGATCTTTGTTAAAGTGAACGACTTCTCCTGTCTGC
>CM032449.1:31985737-32338237 GCA_019049505.1 Pachyrhynchus sulphureomaculatus | reverse complement strand
GTTACTTGGCAACGCTCAAAAATCACTCTGGTAATGATGTAAGATATCATATGTTCTATGACTTAACTGGCTTGAAATAATACTGACAGAAAGTAATTTTTGACAGATATCAAACAAGTTTTACGAGTATTAACGAGAATTCTTCTCGAGTTCAACAGTGTTTTAAATCTAGATTATTATGGAGAACACTTTTGGTGAACAAACTGATATGATTTTAGTGTTTGGTTTTTGGAACGGTAACGGTCTCAAAAGTACTTGCGTATATCACGAAAGATTTCCGCATCGTCGGACTTCTAACCATCAGATTTTTGCCAATATTGAGAGGCGACTTTGAGAAATTGGACAATTTAAGCCGATCACGAATAATGCTAGGCGGCCTTCACAAGTTAGAGCACCCGATGTTGAAGAGGAAATCTTTGAAATTGTACACGATAATCCTGGAATCAGCACTCGTTTAATTGAACGTCAAACGAGAATATCAAAATGTAAAACTAACCGGATCATTAGACAACAAATTATTCACCCCTTTCATATACAGTCCATCCAGGAACTCTTACCTCAAGATGTTGGATCCTGTTTGCATTTTTCACACTAAAATCCTGTTTACAGACGAAGCACGCTGTACTAGACATGGTATAACAAATATGCGTAATATTCATGTTTACGCTGAAGAAAACCCACTTGCTGTGGAACAAAGACAGTTTAAACGCGAATTCAGTATTAATGTCTGGATGGGATTTGTCGCGAACTATTTGATCGGTCCGTTTAGATCACCAGATCGACTTCATGGTGACATCCGTAAAACTATTCCTGAATTATTGGAAAACTTACTCATTAATTTAAATCGCGACATGTTTTTCATGCACGATGGTGTACCATCCCATTTTATGGGGAATGTGAGAATTTTCTTGAACCAAAGTTACCCAGTTAAATGGATCGGAAGAGGTGAAGATACTCCTATTCACTGGCTACTTCGTTCCCCAGACTTAAATCAATGCAATTTTTTCTTTTGGGATGCATTAAAATCGAAAGTTTATCAAGTTCAAATCGACAACATTGAGCAATTGTGGAATAGGATTCAAAATACTGCTAACGCTTTACGAGATGTAGACATTTTAGGAAGAGTACATTTATATTTCCTGCGACATATTAATTTATGCATTAACGAAGTTGGCGGCCATACTGAACCTTTACCAAGAGAGCTTTTTTTAGACAGGAGAAGACGGAGAATACGAATATTTAATTAAAAACGTCATACAAAGTGATATAAAAAAGTTATGACAATTTAAAAGTATACACAGTGCAATAAGTGGTGCCCCCTACAATTTACAACAAAACTATGAGGTGATTTCGATTTCTCATCTCAGAAAACCCCTTAGTAGCGAATCTTGTACAAATAGTGCACTTATTAACAAAGCTACTTAAGAAAAACTAAAATATAAGTATAACTTTGTCACCCTGTATCTCAAACATTACGAATTTTTGGACTAACGTAAGTTGGGTTAAATAGTCATCTTTTCATCCCAGAAATCGACAGTAACTCTATGTGCACGGAATACTGGGATACCCTGTATATACTAAATAAACAGGATGCAGACAATTAGTACATGTCCGTACAACATTAATTAACGAACAACTATTTTTGGTTTCCTATGTACTACACAAATGGATTAATTACTTTTCACATTAAAATTTGATTAGAACATCCCAGACAAACTGACTTGGTAAATGACATTTACTAGAAAATTTACCTTGATTACATCCCGTTTCCGATTTAAATTATTAGTATTGGAATAGTAAGGCAAGTAAATATAAAGGGGTGTATTAAGGCGGATGGTTCCAACCTCTTTATAATAAAATTAGAAATTAATTGAATGTTGTTAGCTATATCTCCGATTGGATCAATTTAAGTATTTCACTCATCTTACAACTTGTACATTGACTCACAGCTTAAATGATGCAGTCGTGAAAAGACTAACTGGTCTCAGTGCCTCTTTATTTATTTGGAAAAAACAACTTATTGAAATTAAATTAGTAACGAGTCTTCTAAAAAAGTATGAATTACTTTCTGTCTTAAATATGCCTTACTTAATTAACAATAAATAATTAATTAAATTATATGCGATTTTAACGTCACAGCTTAAATACTCCGGGGAAATAGTGTTCCATGCTTCAGTAATTTTTACCTTTAATTCAGTTTTATTTGATATTGGGGCACTATTTACCTTATTTTTTAATGTCAGCCACAAATTTTCAATTACATTTAGGTCTGGTGACTGGCCTGGTGTTTTAATAACATTTGGACAGTTATAAAGCAACGAACTGCAGACTCGAAATGACGTGTGCTTTGGATCATTGTCGTGATAGAACCGATAATTGTTTTCAATATCTAATTTTTGGGCACTAGCGACGAGATGCTGCCTTAGTATATCCAAGTACACATATTGGTTCATATTCCCTTCGACGAAATGCATGTTACCTACTCCTGCAGATAACATACAGCCCCATAACATCACTCCACCTACCGTAGCTTTCATATTTTTCAATTTTAATTCTTCGTTAGGCTTTCTCCACACTGATATTTTTCCATCGGACCCAAATAAGTATATTTTGGTCTCATCAGCAAATATTACTGAATTCCAGAAGTTCAAGTCTTTATTGATATGCTCTCTGGCAAATTTCAATCTCACGCGTCTATTTCTTTGGCTAATTCGACCATGTAAATTATTATTTTGCAAGATCCGTCGAACTGTTTCGGGGTTACACCTTTTTCCAAAGTGTCTTTCCACCTCGGCGCACAACTTTGGCGCACTTTTTTTTGGATTATTTAATACCTCTCTTAAAATCCATCTTTCTTCACGTTCATTGAAGATCTTATTTGGAGCCAACCTTGACTTATTCTCGACTCTATTTTCATTCCGGTAACGTTCAATGATATGCTTAACAGTTGACGGACTTTTATTTACCATTTTGGCTATGTCTCTTTGGCTGTATCCATTCCTGTAATGAGTAATAATTAAATTTCTCTCAGAAATTGTAGTTCGACGACCCATTCTTAAACAATTTCGTTTTTAAAATGTCCAACTAAACAAAAAACAATTGCACTAAGAAATCAAAGGAACGCCGCCTTCGTAAATTTCAAAATGCGATAAGTTTTGACCCCTGTTGTTATTTTGCATCATTTAAGCTGTGACGTTAAAATTGGATATGATTTGATTAATTATTTATTGTTAATTAAGTAAGGCATATTTAAGACAAAAAGTAATTCATACTTTTTTAGAAGATTCTTTACTAATTTAATTTCAATAAGTTTTTTTTTCCAAATAAATAAAGAGGCACTGAGACCAGTTAGTCTTTTCTTATAGGGACTGCATCATTTAAGCTGTGAGTCACTGTATGTTATGTATTAAAAAAAAATTATAAATATGAAAAAATTGGTTTGTTGACTAATTTGATCGAAGTGTATGGTTTCAACATTAACTAGCATTTTTGATTCAATTTTCTAAAATATATTATTTTTCATACTTTTTTACTCGTTCCCAAGAGACAAGACATCAAGTTTGTTAAGTAGAATTTTAGCTTTCAGTTGTCCCCTATATTTATGAAACAGAAACTCCTCTCTATTTTCTCGATTTCTAAATACAATTTTTAATTTTTTATTAGTATCGGAGTTAACCATTCTACAATACCGTAAACAAAAGAGGGCAATAAAAAAATTTATAGCAACTAGAATTTGCAGGATTAATTTCTTGTACTGTTATTTCCGCCAAATTCTATTTGCCATAAGCCTTTTTCTGCTCTTTTTAGTGTACGGAACATTTATAAGATGACTTCGGTGTCTGTCTGTCACACCCGATTTTCTCCGAAACTATTTGTCATAGAAAGTTAAAATTTGGTAATAATATAGGAATTGATGGCCTCATCAAAGGCGTGTGGTCTTGAAAGTCAAATTTTGACTTAGGGGGTTAGTTTTGGGGGGGTGAAATCGGAAGGGAAAAAAAAATTTTTAGTAGGTCATCGAGTGTGGTGTCAAATGAAAGCTTGTCAAAACACGAGTAATATATATATATATATATATATATATATATATATATATATATATATATGTATATATATATATATATATATATATATATATATATATATATATATATATATATATATATATAACGTAACACTTGCGCACACCTTCCTTTGTATTATTTTTAAAAAATCGCAAAAAATCGCTTTCCCCCCACCTTATCTCGAAAAGTACTGATCAAGAAATTTTGAAAAAATTCTGGAATATTCTCCAGGGGGTGTAGATTGAACGAAAATTATCACGAGTGCATTACCTTTAATAATTTATCTGGTACATAAAAAAATAACCGGTCAAGTGCAAGTTGAACTTCCGCAATTAGTGTTCCGTACGTTGATTGCTTTTAAAATAAAAAATGTTGTAACGGAAGTATAAAATGATTAGTGACTTCACAAAACACACCCCAAATGAGTTTTCAACAAAGTTTATTTCCAATCTTTACTGAAAATTGATGACCTTGAAATTCCTGTTTTTTTATATATATAACAAGGATTTTCTACAGCTGACGCTGTCTTCCTTCTCTCAGCCTTTGATTCCACCCGTTTCTATCTTCCCAGTCTCCATCTGTTAGACCCCTGTCCTCCATAGCCTCGTCCACATCGTCTCTCCACGATCGTCTAGGTCTTCCTCTTTTTCTTCTCCCTATAGGGCTCCACTCCGTTATTTTCTTTATCCACCTATTATTTTCGCTTCGTCTTATGTGTCCATACTATTTTAATCGTTTTTCTTCAATGGTATTTATTGCGTTCTTTTTGATGTTCATTCTGCTTCTTATTTCTTCATTGGTTATTCTCTCCATACGTGTCACTCTACAACATCTTCTCCAGTACTCCATCTCTACCGCGTTAATTTTAGATTTATTTCTTTTGTTGATCGTCCATGTTTCTGACCCCTATGTCATTATGCTTTGTATTATCGATTTGTATATGCGTGTTTTATTTCTCTCTGTAATGTGCTTGTCCCACAGGATTGAATTTAATTGTCTTATGCATGTTCGCGTTTGTCCTAATCTAGCTTTAATCTCTTTTTCTGATGTAGCGTTTTTTGAAATGATGGTTCCTAGATATTTAAATCTATCGGTTCCTTTGATTATTGTTTTGTTATCTACTTCTAGATTCTCCACGTTTCCCTCCTTTGTTGTTAGGTATTCCGTTTTATCAAAGTTTATTACTAATCCTGCTTTAGTGTATTCTTCTTTCAGTTTTCTTACCATATAACTAAGGTCTTCCTCATCTTGCGCTATGATTACTTGGTCGTCTGCGAAACTTAGAGTATATAAGTAATCGTCTCGTACTGGGAATCCCATTCCACTACATTTTTGCTTCCATTTTTTTAATGTTTGTTTGAGGTATATTTTGAATAGTTTTTGGAATGTAGAGCATCCTTGTAATAGGCCTTTTGATGTTTGGAGTCTCTTCCCTATTTTATGTCCTATTTTTATGTTCACTGTGTTGTTTTCGTAGAGAGCCTTTACTGCGTATATTAGTTCTTTGTCAATGCCTATTTCTTTCATTGCGTTCCATAATCTTTGTCTTGGTACTGAGTCATAGGCCTTTCTTATGTCTATGAAGGCTAGATGAACTTCTCTATTCTTTGCCAGTTTTTTTTCCATTGTTTGTTTTATAGTGTATATGTGGTCTATACATGATTTTCCGGTCGTAAAGCCTGCTTGGTCTTCTCCAATTTTTCCTTTTATATTTCCCTCCATGATATTTTTAATAATTTTGCCATACAAACGTCCCATACTCGATATTATGCTTAGGCCTCTATAGTTTGTGCAATTTCTGCGGTCTCTCTTTTTAAATATGGATACTATATAAGTTTTTGGCTATTCCTCTGGTATTTTTTCTCCATTTATCGCTCTGTGGAACATGTTTCTCAGCATTCGATGTAATTTATTAGACCCGTACTTAATCATTTCATTTACCACACCCCCAGGCCCTGCAGATTTATTATTTTTGAGTGTTTTTATTGTCTTCTTTACTTCTTCATAGCTTATTTCTATCTCTTTTATTCCCTTATTCCGTTCTTCTTCAGGGTTCTCTTCTTGAAATTCTTATCTATCTTCTGTTAGCAGCTTCTTATAATATTCTTCCCACTCGCTTTCTGGGATGTACTCTATATACGTCTTTTCTCTATTGTTAGTCCTTAATGCTTTAATTATTCTCCATGACTCTGTACTTCTAGTTCCTCCTATATACTGTTCTACATGTTCGCACGATTTTTCCCATCTCTCGTTCTTTTCTTTGTTTATCATCCTCCTCGTTTCTGCATTTTTCTCTTTATATTTCTGTAGATCTTCTTCTGATTTTGTATTCAGCCATTTTCCGTATAGTCTTTTTTTCTCCTTTATGGATTCTTTGGTTTTTTTCACAGATTCTAATTTTATGTTTCTCATTCTCGTTGTCTTCTTTACCTAATGCTTCTAGGGACGCCTGTTTGATGCATTCTTTTATGTGGTCATACATCTGTTGGAGGCTGTCGTAGTTAAATTCATTTAATTTTTGATCTAATCGTCGTCTTTATGGGTCTTTTTATCGTTTCATCTTGCAGTAAGTGTATTTTGTATTTTATTTCTTTGTCTGCTTTTTCTGTTATGTCATTAGTATTTCTGTTTTCTTTATCTATTGTTTCTTTTTGCTTTATTGTCTTGTACCACGGTACTTTTATATTTGCTATTAATAGTCTATGGTCTGTTCCACATTCTGCCCCTCTCTTTACTCTTACGTCTTTTATTTTGATAGTGGTATCGTTTTTAATTATAATGTAGTCTATTAGTTTCGTGTTTCTTGCATCCAAGTATATTTGTGGATGTCTTTGTGTTTGTAGAATCCGTTTGTTATTTTGAGGCCGTTTAATTCACACAGCTCTATTAGTCTCTCTCCGTTGTCGTTAGTAATGTCTTCTCCGAATGGTCCTACGGTATTGTCCTTTGTTTTCCTTCCTGTTCTCCCATTCAGATCTCCCATTATTATTAATTCTTGGTTTTCCTTTACTTTTTGTGTTTCTATTTCTAGTGTTTCCATGAAATTATCTTTTTCTCTTATAGCGCTGTCTTCTATTGGGCCGTATACTCCTAATATTACCATGTCTTTTCCATTGTTATATTTAGTTTTATGATTCTTTCATTGATGGGTTCCCAAGATGTTATTTTCTTTTTCCATTTCTTTTTTACTAATATTCTAATTCCGGCCTTTGATCTTTCTTCCTTCTTTACTCCACTCCAATAATGCATCACTTCATCTATTTCTTCTATTCCACTTCCCTTTTTCTTCGTCTCGCTTATTACTAAAATGTCTATGTTCATCTTCTTAAACTCTTGTATGACTTCGATGTTCTTTGTCCTCCATCCCTGTATATTCCAGGTGCCGAGAGCAGCTATTCTGTTTCGGGATTTCTTCGTTTGGCTGAGTTTTAAGCTTGGGTTAACTATTCGCTTTGAAGTAGAATTGCCCGCCCCCCCCCGTATCCGATGGTGTGGATTGCCACCCGGGGATTTTTGCTTATCTTGTGATTTTTCATCCTACTTTTCAAAAACAACTAACATTTCTCAGTTTAGGTTTTACGTGTGTTAGGGTGCTAACTCCTAACGCCACAACTCTCCTCCTTTACCGGGCTTGGGACCGGCAACAGTGTTGATGAACTACTCAATCCATCCATCAGCACTGCAGGCGGAGTTTTTTTTATATACCAGATAAATTATTACAGATAATGCACTCGTGATAATTTTCGTTCAATCTACACCCCGTGGAGAATATTCCAGAATTTTTTCAAAATTTTTTGATAAGTACTTTTCGAGATAAGGCGGGTGAACAGCGATAATACAAAGAAAAGTGCGCGCAAGTATTATATTATATATATACATATATATATATATATATATATATATATATATATATATATATATATATATATATATATATATATATTACTCGTGTTTTCACAAGCTTTCATTTGACACCACACTCGATTACCTAGCAAAAATTTTTTTTTTTCACTCCCGATTTCACCCCCCAAAACTAACCCCATAAGTGAAAATTTAACTTTCAAAACTACATAGCTCTGATGAGGCCATCAATTCCTATATTATTAGCAAATTTCAACTTTCTATGACAAATAGTTTCGGAGAAAATCGGGTGTGGCAGACGGACAGACAGACAGACAGACACCGAAGTGATCTTATAAGTGTTTCGTACGGAACACTAAAAACAAGAATTTCAAGGTCATCAATTTTCAGTAAAGATTGGTAATAAACTTTGTTGAAAACTCATTTGGGGTGTGTTTTGTGAAGTCACTGATGATTTTATACCACCGTAACAACATTTTTTTATTTTAAAAGCAATCAACGTACAGAACACTAATTGCACAAGTTCAACTTGCACTTGACCGGTTATTTATTTACAGTGTTGTAAAATGGTGTACCTCTTAGTTACAAACGGATATGAATAATTTGTTATTGAAAAAATTGTAATTTCGTTTCTACGAGTATTTGTCGGGCTAAGAAAATTTTACGAGGTAATATTTTTTTTATTGCTTCTTTATCCTTGCAAAAAAATATTTGTAATTCTCAACACAATTTTACCGGAAAATATTTCAATAAAATTAAAAAAAAAATTGGGAGACAGGGTGCTAGCCATTGGTACGAATCCATCTTTATTCCACTTCACAAAAAAGGGTCTACATCCGAGTGCACAAATTAACGCCTCATTGCACTCATAAGTCATGCAAGCAACGTAATGATGCACATACTAAACGAGTGGGTGAGACCCTACCTTTCCCCACAAACAGGCGCAAGACAAACGGGATTCGTAAAAGGTAAGGGCACCCGTGTGCATATTCTGAATTTACGTCGACTAATTGAAAAAACTCGAGAATTTAGTGTTTCAATGTACATCTGTTTTGTTGATTATCAGCGTACTTTTGAATCGGTGAAGTAGTCTGGTCTTTGGGAGGTATTGAATAGTATGGGAGTTCCTATCTATATTATCAATAAACTCTATAAGCACAGCACGGCGAAGTCCAAGTACTATCGGAACCTTTTCCAGTCTACTCTGGAGTTCGTCAGGGTTGCATATTGTAACCTATTCTCTTTAACATCTATGGAGAATATATCATGAGAAGAACTACGGAAAACTACGGTGGGGATATTTCAGTGAATAGAAGGCATATAAGCAACCTGAGATCTGCTGAGGACACTGCTATCTTCGCCGAAAACATCGAAAATCTTGTGCGTATCATGCTATAATTACAGCGGGAAAGCGACTTGCTAGGCCGTTATGGCCGCATCAGTGCCAACATGCTGAGCCACCACTTTTAGAGCATAGCAGTATTTAGCTACGCTCAACGCTACAGCCCCAATATGCGCTCCCCAGTCCAGCCGCCTGTCAATCGTCAAGCCAAGAAAAGAAATGTTTTCTGAATTTTCAAATTCTTTGTTTTTATAATAAAATGTAAGAGCCCGCTCAACACGACTTCCAAAAGCAAGGCATTGAGTTTTTGATACATTTACAGCAGCATGTCAAGAGCGTCACAAGCCACCCTTAGACTTTCCGTCATCCTTTCCGTGCTATCCTCTGTAAAAATCAATGTTGTTCATCTGCATAATAAATAAAGTATACCGACCTTCGGGATTGAACCCTCGACCTTCTGCACAGTAGCAAGGTACTATACCCCTGAGCCACGGCTGCCACATATACTTGTACGGCTGCCACTTATACACACAAATACTTGTAATTTTAGACGTGCTCCACCTCGCTTTCGTTAAATTTTATATTACTGTTCGTAACTAGATTAGTTATAAACATGGGGTTCTGAAAGTTAATATTTAGACCAATATTTGCTGTTTTTTGCAAGTCGGTAAGCATTTGTTAGGCATCACCTAGATTGTCGGCCATTATGAAAATATCATTAGCAAAACGCAGCTGACTTAGGTATTCGCCACCGATGTTAATGCCTTTTCCATCCCAATTAAGTTCCTTAAAAGCATATTCTAACACCGCCGTAAAAAGTTTGGAAGAGATCGTATCACCTTGTCTGAGTCCACATTCCACTCGGTATTTACTCATGGATTCATGAGTCTTACAGTTGCTGTTGCGTTATTATGAATGAATTTAATTAACTTTTACTTTCAGATTTCATTATCAACGCCGGTGTACCCCAAGTCTCCATAATGTCTCTTACTCTCTTTCTCATTTATATAACGATCTGCTGGAAAAGACCGAGCATCAAATCTACAGCTTTGCAGATGACAGTACACTTATCTCTTCATTTACTTTGAACGCTCGGACATCGGCTATCCAGACGAATATCCGCACAGAGCGGGAAGTCATTCAACTTAACAAAGACCTGGAAGAAATTCTATCTTGCGGTGACAGTAACCAAGTGGAATTTAACGCTACTAAAAACCCAGGCGACAGTTTTTTCTAAAAAAGTTAACGTTGCTGAACTCGACATAGTTATGTCGGGGCACTCCATTCCTCTAATATCGTCACTCAATCTGTTGGGCGTTAATTTAGGAGCAAATATGTCCTGTCATGAACATGTTACAGGCGTAGCAAGGAGAGCTTCTCAAAAGTTGGGAATATTATTACACTCCACAACAACTATTAATTCTTACAAAGCTCAAATTTGACCTACTATGGAATACTGCTCCCATGTTTGGGGCTCCGCTCCCAAACATACACTGCATTTATTGGATTCTATTCAGAGAAGAGCTGTTCGCCTGATTGGAGACCCGGAACTGACCGGCGGCCTTGATTCGCTGGCACATCGAAAAACGGTTGGTGACTTGAGCCTATTCCACAAGTATTTTCATGGAAAGTGTTCGGAGGATGTGGCCCGTTTAATTCCTCCCAGAGCTGTGCATGTTAGAAATACACGTCGCTCTGATACTTCACATCCGTATGAAGTTCAGCTTGTTACTCCTCGTACAACGATTTTCCAAGCAGTCTTTTATATGGAGAACATCATTCCTTTGGAATAATTTGCCCAGGACTGTGTTTCCCACCGAGTACAATTTACAGCGATTCAAGAACAACGTGAATCGCTTTTTCCGCACACGTGTCGCTCCTGTAGCGCTTTAGGGACCTCCCTGCAACACGTGTGATAGGCCCATAAAAAAAAAAGTTAATTCTGTACGATGAACTTGTCGGAACTGCTCCAAACATAAGCTGAACTTGTCGGAATCTACGCAGAAGTGTACAATGTATTTTACATACTTTTTGAATCTCGACTTCTCTGTCCCTCGACCTTTGAAGTATAT
Organism: Pachyrhynchus sulphureomaculatus; assembly: GCA_019049505.1. Taxonomy (NCBI): domain Eukaryota; kingdom Metazoa; phylum Arthropoda; class Insecta; order Coleoptera; family Curculionidae; genus Pachyrhynchus; species Pachyrhynchus sulphureomaculatus. The sequence continues at coordinate 32,326,898 of CM032449.1, read as the reverse complement.
ATTTTTTAATTAGTCCTTGAATAATTTTTATGACACAGGAGGATTCTTAGTACGAACGTCTGATAATTTTTATCTCCTTGCCCCTTCGTGACGCCCCCATCCACAAGATGTTTTTTATTACTTACAATTGTCAAAAAATGACAATGTGCTGTATTGTCTGTCCGTTCCTGACAGCTATAACTCACAGCTTTTACTTATTAACTTATCTACTAAATAATTGCTTCATAAATGATTTATGAGAATTACGTTTTAACTAATTAATATTAACAAGGAGTTGCCATTGTCCATTTGTTTTGCTTTCACATGATATTCTAAATATTTAAATAGGATTAAATTAGCACTATTTAGGGAACATGGATTATTATTTCTAACTATAGAACATTTAGTTTATGTTTGTTTTTACTACTCCAGGTTATGAAACTTGAAAATTAACTAGATGTTAAACTTTAGTAGCCGAATTAAAATAAGTTAAATTTAAATATTACCGTCCGTGTAAAGACCTCTAGTATTTTATACCCACCTTAATATATTTTATTAGTGTACGGAACACTTCGATGTCTGTCAGACTCGATTTTCTTCGAAACTATCTGACATAGAATGTTGAAATTTGGTCACTAATATATGAATTGATGGCCTCATCAGAGCCGTGTAGTTATGATAGTTAAATTTGGACTTTAGGGATTCGGTTTGGAGGGTGAAATCGGAAGTGAAAAAACAAAATTCTAGGTTGTTCGAGTGGGGTGTAAAATGAAAGCTTGTAAAAACACGAGTTCAAAATAATGTATATATAATGTAACACTTGCGCACGCTTTTCTCTGTATTTTTTTAAAAATTGTTAAAAATCGCTGCCTCACCCCTTACCTCGAAAAATACTGATCAAAAATTTTAAAAAAATTCTGGAATATTCTCCATAGGGTGTATTGAACGAAAATTATCATTACCTTTAATAATTTATCTGGTATATGAAAAAAATTCAAAGTCATGAGTTTTCGGTAAAGATCGGAAACAAACTTTGTTGAAAACTCATTTGGGGTGTCAGTCACTGATAATTTTTTACCTCCGTATCAAAATTTTTTATTTTAAAAACAATCAAGAATAATAATTGCAACTTGCATTTTCTTTTTATTTAACACTAGCCGGGCCCGCGGCTCCGCTCGCGTGGATTGATTCACTACTATCGTCACTGCTTATTCCTTATGTTACCCAACGTAATAAAATATCTCCCATTATTTCTCCTTATCTCCTTATTTTCCATTATCTCTACATAATTTCCATTATCTAGGCTTATCTCTGCTCATCTCCCACTATTTCTCCTTATCTCCCATTATTTCTCCTTATCTCCCATTATCTCACCTTATTTCCCATTATCTAGGCTTAACTCGACTTATCTCCCATTATTTCTCCTTATCTCCCATTATTTCTCCTTATCTCCCATTATCTCACCATAACTCCCATTATTTAGACTTATCTCTACTTATCTCCCATTATCTCTCCTTATCTCCCATTATTTATACTTATCTCCCATTATCTCACCTTATCTCCCATTATCGAGGCTTATCTCGACTTATCTCCCATTATTTCTCCTTATCTCCAATTATCTCACCTTATCTCCCATTATCTAGGCATATATCGAATTATATAGAACATATGTATAAATTTATAAAAACACGTAAATCGGATAAGTGGTTCTCGAATGATAAGCGCACTAACGGACAGACAGACAGACAGAGAGACGTTGCATTTTATATATATTTTATTCTTTGCTACATGATATTGTTCCATATTTAATGCTTTAGGGAGTGTATTGCAAGAGAACGCGCTAGCGGCAAACTTTTCTCCGACTTAATTCACTATTATCGTCACTGCTTATTCCTTATGTCACCTAATAAAATGTAGCCTATAACCTGGCCAGAGAACATACGTATGGTTAAAAAAAAAGCACGTAAATCGTATAAGTAGTTCTGCAGTGATAAGCACACTAACGGACGGACAGACAGACAGACAGACAGACGGACAGAGATATATTGCATTTTATATATATTATAGATATTCTCTGCTACATAATATTGTTCCATATTTAATGGTTTGGACTGTGTATTGCAAGAGAACGCGCTAGCGGCAAACTTTGTCCGACTTCATTTACATTTATTGTCACTGCTCATTCCTTATGCTACCTATCGTAATAAAATATAGCCTATAACCTGGCCGGAGAAGATATGTATGTTTAAAAAAAAAAGTACGAAAATCGGATAAGTGATTCTCCAGTGATAAGCGCACTAACGGACAGACAGACAGACAGAATACGTTGCATTTTATATATATTATAGATGTAATAAAATATATACCTATAACCTGGTCAGAGAACATATGTATGAATTTAAAAAATCACGTAAATCGGATAAGTGGTTCTCGAGGATAAGCGCATTAACGGACAGACAGACAGACAGACAGACAAACATTGCATTTTATATATATTATAGATATAGATTATTTTTATTATTATATAACCTGGCCAAAGAATATATGCATGAATTAAAAAAAGACAGGTAAATCTGATAAGTGGTTCCTGCGTGATAAACGCACTAATGGACAGACAGACAGACAGAGAGACATTGCATTTTATATATATTATAGATTATACATATACAGATACATAATAATGTTCCATATTTAATGGTTTAGGCTGTGTATTGCAAAGGCACGCGCTAACGGCAAACTTATTTGCGACATCATTCACTATTTTACGTCACTGCTCATTCTTTATGCTACCTATCGTAATAAAATATAGCCTATAACCTGGCCAGAGAACATATTTATGTTTTAAAAAAAAAAGTACGTAAATCGGATAAGTGGTTTTTCAGTGATAGGCGCACTAACGGACAGACAGACAGACAGAGAGAGACGTTGCATTTTATATATATTATAGATGTAATAAAATATATATCTAAAACCTGGTCAGAGAACATATGTACGAATTTAAACAATCACGTAAATCGGATAAGTGGTTCTCGAGGGATAAACGCACTAACGGACAGACAGACAGACAGAGAGAGGTTGCAATTTGTTTATATTGTAGGTATAGATTATTATTATTATTATATAACCTGGCCAAAGAATATACGTATGAATTTAAAAAAAGACGTAAATCGGATAAGTGGTTCTCGCGTGATAAACGCACCAGTGGACAGACAGACAGACAGAGAGACATTGCATTTTATATATATTATAGATTCTAGATATTCTCTACTACATGATATTGTTCCATATTTAATGGTTTAGACTGTGTATTGCAAGGGAACGCGCTAGCGATAAACTTTTTTCCGACTTCATTCACTATTATCGTCACTGCTCATTCCTTATGCTACCTATCGTAATAAAATATAACCTATAACCTGGCCAGAGAACATATGTATGTTTTAAAAAAAAAAAGTACGTAAATCGGATAAGTGGTTCTCCAGTGATAAGGTCACTAACGAACAGACAGACAGACAGACAGACAGACAGAGAGACGTTGCATTTTATATATATTATAGATGTAGGCTGAAAAGTTTTTGGTCTAGCTACTTAAAACATTTTTTTTTTTTTGAAAATTCGACTTTATTCATCAATGGTCTCCTCCAAAACCGATACAATCAGTCCAATGCTTTTCTAACATTTCTAAACTTTTCTTGTAGAAGAATTTGTCTTTGCCTTCAATATAGGCCTCATTTGAGCTTCCAAAACGTTCAGCATCATTTGTATCTGTACGACCGTTTTTTAAATTCAGCATACCAGATGAGTGATTTTCCACCGTAACACTTATCAAGCCCTTGCTTTGTTTGAGCGGTATTTTTTTCCCATAAAAAAAACAGTGTTTAATCAACACACGAAATTCGATTTTTTCCATTTTTTTGAAAATATCAAAAGTAGCGTCACTAAAACCACTATAACTTGTAAACTAATCGTCGAAATGTCATGAAATTTTGACACGTATCCTTTGAAGGTAGGTACTTCCTAAAAATTATATGGATTTTTTTGAAAAGGGCGACATCTTTGTGTCAGACCAAAAATTTTTCAGCCTACGTGTTAATATTGAACCAAATAGCATCTGCATCAAATCCTGTATGACGTCTGCCAGATTAAATTTTTAGTCCATTCGAAACAATATCTTCAGGTTCAGTACAATTCATCGAGTAATTTAAAAACAATTATCTTTAAGAAAGTTATGTCAAACGAGTAAAAAAAGTGTCAAGATTGCAGAACTGTTTTGAAAAAACTATATAATTATATAGCAAATATGTATCGTTAAATTAATATGAGTTCTTTAAATTCTAAATCATTACCAGGGAATAGAGAAATTTACATATCTGTATCCCAGAGGTAAAGTATCGTAACTGAATGTGTGTAATTTTACAGGAATGAATTATCAAAATTGTTATTATACTACTTTTTTTTATGTGATATAAACCAATGAGCTTTTCTGTATACGACTCAGTATTTCTATATTCAATGTTTTAACTTTTCCCGGTTTACAACGAGAAAATGTGAACATTTTCATGATGAGGCAATGATAACCCAAAATCACAAATTTTGTACTGATACTTTACCTGTGAGGTACAGATATTTAACAGGTAGGCTGAAAAGTTTTTACTCTAGCTACTTAAAATACATTTTTTTTGCAAAATTCTAGTTTTATTCGTCAATATACTCTCCTTCCAAATAGGCCTCAGTTTCGACGATAATTTCTTCACTGAAGCCAAATCTCTTTCCCGCGTGCATTTTTTTGAGTTCTGCGAATAGATAATAGTCGTTAGAGGGTAAATCTGGAGAACAGGGTGGCTGAGGAAGCAATTCAAACTTCAATTCATGCAATTTTGCCATCGTAACGATTGACTTGTGACACGGTGTATTGTCTCGATGAAAGAGCACTTTTTTCTTGTTCATTTGTTCTACTTTCAAATGCACCAATAACTTTATATAATACTTGCTATTGGTGATTTTTCACTTCTCAGCATAGCTGATGAAAATTACTCTATGCGCATCCCAAAATACAGAAGCCAAAACCTTCCCAGCCGACTGTTGTATCTTTGGTTGCTTCAGGCGGCTTTTACCGGCAGCTGTCCACTCTGCTGACTGCCGATTTGATTCCGGTGTGTAGTGGTGGATCCATGTTTCATACATTGTCACATATCGCTTGAAAAAATCCTTTTTATTGCGCTTAAAAATGTCCAAACAGCGCTCAGAATCATCAACACGTTGGTGTTTTTGATCCATTGTGAGGAAACGCGGTACCCATTTCGACCTTTCTCTCCCCCAAATGTTCATGCAAAATGTGACCACCAACACGTTCTTTTGGTATCATTAGAGTGTCAGCTCACGCAATTTCACTTTACGGTCATCCAAAACAATTTGGTGGATTTTTTTGATGTTTTCCAGTATAACCACCTCATTTGGGGGTCAAGAGGGTTTAACATCATTTGTATCTGTACGACCGCGTTTAAATTCAGCATACTAGTAAATGATGAGTGATTTTCCAGGGGCAGAGTCCCCGAAACATTTATCAAGCCATTACTTTGCTTGAATGGTGTTTTTTCTCATGAAAAAACAGGGTTTAATCAACACACGAAATTCGATTTATTCCATTGTTTTGAAAATATCAAAAATAGCGTCACTACTACTACTGCAAACTGATCATCGAAATGTCGTGAAATTTTAACACGTATCGTTTCAGACCAAAAACTTCTCAGTCTGCGTGTTAGGTTTACAGTTTCTATATAAATATAACAGATACAATCGTACTTCACTAAGAACACCAGCAACAAGGAGATTCGCCAGTTTAAAATTTATTCACTTTTAAATTATAATAAGAACAATATAGAGTTAAATAAACTAAAATAACCGGTCAAGTGCAAGTTGGACTTGCGAAATTAGTGTTCCGTACGTTGATTGCTTTTAAAATAAAAATTTTTGTTACGGAGGTATAAAATGATCAATGGCTTCCCAAATGAGCTTTCAGCAAAGTTTTCTTTCCTATTTTTACTGAAAACTTTGAAATCTACATCCTGTGGAGAATATTCCAGAATTTTTTTCAGAATTTTTTGATCAGTACTTTTCGAGATAAGGTTGGGGGGGACAGCGATTTTTCGCAATTTCTTAAGCATAATACAAAGAAAAGTGTGCGCAAATATTACATTATATATATTTTTGAACTCGTGTTTTTACAAGCTTTTATTTGACATCCTACTCGATGACCTGGTAAAAAAAAATAATTTTCACTTCCGATTTTACCCCCCAAAATCTTCAGAACTACACGACTCTGATGAGGCCATCAGTCCCTATATTAGCGCCAAATGTCAACGTTCTATGTCAAATAGTTTCGAAGAAAATTGGGTGTGGCAGACTGACGGATAGACAGACAGACAGACACCGAAGTAATTTTATAAGTGTATCGTACGGAACACTAAAAACCGCAGTTTTATTGACATTTCTGTTGAGAACTAAAACAAACAAATGAAACAAACAAAGCACATGGGTAATTGAGTCAAATTATTTTCTTCATTTTACTTATAAAAATTAGAGTTTGTATTTCTTTCGCACGAACAACCGCACGTTTTTAAAAAAAGGTTATCCGATAAACATCACATAATTCAATGATGCCCCAGAGAATAAAACCAATTTAGTTCTTTTTATATAAAACGTATTTTTATTAGGGCTGTTCAATAACTATCGATACGTTTAAACCTCGATACTTCTTCCTGGTATATTCAGCTCATATGATATTCAACCGTAAAATATCCGTTTATTGGATAAAAAGAACTGATGCATCAATTTCTCGGTCGTAATTTTATATTAGAACTAGTAATATGTTTCCTACTTACTTACATTATCATCAATTGATTGATTAAGATTTCTATTTTTTAAGCTTATTTTCATTTTGGTCTCTTTTGGAAGACCTATCCAGAATTACGTCCCTTCACTGTAAATTATTTGCGAAATTCAAATTCGTTTCAATATCATGTTTTTCTCTATATAGTTGCAAACAGCAGACGGCAAAGAATTTTAAGTTCCGCCCTAGAATTAACAATATTTCGAATAATAAAACGGGACGTGCGGCAAGAGGTTTTTCGTTTCGTCCAGCATTGGATGGAATCTTATTCCCACCACGTCGTCCTATATCTTGCTTTTATATTTTAGAACGGTACATTAAGGAGGAATGTCTTTCGCTGTAGAATTCTAATAAATTTGAAGAGTAGCATTTTAAAAATGATATTTTATAGGCATATTTTCTCTCGTACCTTCGTTTACCCTATAACTGCGTTAATATAATAACAAATATAGTAATATAAATTAAAATTCAGTCTCGCTTGTGAAAGATGGTCGACCACCAATTTTTGACTGACTATATGATTTAAACAGAATTGCCATATTAGTGTTTTGAATTAGTAGTAGCATTCATCTGAAAAAACCTTATATAACTTCATATCATGTTTATTAGCTGTGTTATAAATTTAAGAAATAAAGTTAGAAAGAGATTTTGAAACATTTTTTATTGAAATGTGTATAATTTAAAATACTAATAATAGTATACGAGGACGTTCAGCGTAATTTCTTTTCAACTTTATAGATTCAGTGCGACAGTTATAAAGTAACTAGCAACGCTCTTCTTTTATGCTAGACAAATTCTGTTTATGGCTCTCATGTTTCCTTAAAGAGCGTTCTTTACGAGTGGGAGTCGATTGATTTCTTTCTAACACCTTCACTATCAACGCCGGTGTGCCATAGGGCTCCAAACTGTCTCCTACTCTCTTTTTCATTTACATTAACGATCTGCTGGAAAAAAAACATGGATTCCTGTTTTGCAGATGGCAGTACGCTTATCTCTTCATTCATTTTGAATGCTCGAACAGCGGCTACTCATGCAAATATCCACAGGCAGCACTCCATTCTTCTAGCACTGTCGCTCACTTTGCTAGGCATTGATTTGGGAGCAAAAATGTCTTGGCACGACCATCTTGCGAGCAAAGCAAAGAGAAGTCTCAACAACTGAGAATATTATTTCGAACTAGAAACTTTTACACACCATAACAACTGTTAATTCTCAAGGCTCAAGTTAGACCAACGATGAAATACTGCTCCCATATTTGGGGCTCTGCTCCCAAACATACACTGCATTTGTTGGATTCTATTCAGAAGAGAGTTGTTCACCTGACTGGAGATCCGGAACTGGCCAGCAACAATCGTTGGAACATCGAAGAACGGTTGGCGACTTAAGTCCATTCTACAAGTATTTTCATGGAGAGTGTTCGATGGATGTGACAGCTTAATTCCTCCCAGAGCGGTGCATGCTAGAAATACACGTCGCGCTACTACTTCACATCCGTATGATGTTCAGCTTGTTACGCCCTGTACAACCCTTTTCAAGCAGTTCTTTATATGCAGAACCTTATCCTATTTGAATAATGTGCCCAGGACTGTGTTTCCAATCGAGTACAATTTACAGCGATTCAAGATCAACGTGAATCGCTTTTTCCGCACACGTGTCACGCTTGTAGCGTTTTAGGGATTTCCCTGCAACATGTGTGCTAGGCCCATAAAAACTCTGGACTTTTAAAAAAAAATTCTTTGTCTTAGTTTGCAAACCAGTCTTCGATAACATTTATTCCTTCTTCATCTAAATAAAATTTATGGCCTTTTAAATGTTTTCAGGTATGGGAGTAGGCAATAGCCAGAAAAAGCTAATTCGGAGGAATATAAGGGATGATCAATCAGTTTCTAAGTTTGATTTGTTTATTTTTTGCAAAACCTTCAGCGATTTGTGATCGTGCGCATGGTTTTCGAAAAACTGTGATTGCTTTACCTCGGCGTTTGTCCACAATTTTTTTGCTAATAGTATAGTCACTGTTTTATCGTGTTCCAAGTAATGTGTAAAAAGTATCCCAACCTTATTCCAAAAAACGGAAGCAAGAAAATTTTCTGCTAATTTCTGTAACCGAAACTTCTTGGGGCGAGATGGGCTAATAGGTTTCCGCTTCTTCGTTCCTTTGTCGCGGAATCATAATGATGGACCCGCGTTTCATCTATAATTACCATTCTAACCAGAAAATTAGATTTTAGTGGATAATTTTCTCATATCCAATTTAAAATGACAATGTGGAAAATACCTTCGTATGAAATGTTCAGAGTCTCTGTTATAAGTTTCAGCTCTTAAACAACCTCAACGTTCTCTCGGGTAGACGCAGAAACGAGTCTTCCAGTACGGTGTTTATTACTGATGTTAGATCTGCCTTTTTTGAAATCCTCATAAAATTCATGGTATCGTGATAGAAAATCGTCACATTAAGTTTCGTGAGATTGCTGAGATGGTTGGCATCTCATATGAATGAGTAGATATTGTCCTACATGTAGTTCTAAAAATGAAAAGCTGAGTACGCGATGAGTGCCTCGTTTGTTGATTCCAAATCAAAAAAAGAAGAGGATGGACATTTCCAAATCGAGTTTGGAAATGTTACAGCATAATCGAAGAACTTCTGGGGTGATTTTCTAACTGTAGACGAAACGTGAATTTACCTTTTCACCCCAGAGGTAAGGCTATAAAATGGGCAATAAAGAGATACAAATATTTTGTAACGCCGACGATACTGTCCTAGTCGCTGAGAATTAAGATGACTAGCAGAGATTATTACTTCAGTTTAATACAACAGCAAAGAAATTTAATATAAAAATATCGGCTGAAGAAACCAAATCAGTATTTATCTCCAAAAAAACCAATTAGGTGCAAGCTGGAAATCGATAATCAATAATCGGATTATAGAGAACGTGATGACAATTAAATATTTAGGAATTTAATTATCATATAAAAACAACATAGAAGAAGAAATAAAAGTACAAATAGTAAATGCCAATAGAATAGCAGGATGCTTGAATGACACTATTTGAAAAAATAAATACTTGAGAACAAAAGTAAAATCTCGTATATATAAATCTGGAGTTAGACCAATTATGACCTACACAGCAGAGACAAGATAAAAAACATGCGAAACTCAGAGATACTTACAAACCAGTGAAATGAAAACATTAAGAAGAATTGCAGGAAGAACACTTCAGGATAGAGAAACAAATGATAACATAAGGCACATATGTGAAGTAGAGGACATCAACACGTAGATAAGAAACAGAAAACAAGAATATAACCAACACATAAATAGAATGTCCGAACGACGATTAGTGAAAATAGCTCGAAATAAATCAGCGGTAGGACGAAGGAGTATAGCACGCCCACGAAAAAGATGGAATGACGACTTGTGGAGACGATACGTTAAAGAAAAACAGGCAGGAATGCCTAATATAAAGAAGAAGAAGAAGACCCCAGAGATAAGACGGGAGTCAAACAGTGGATTGGTGAAGGTGAAAATGCACCGAAAACAGCAAAAGTAGTTTTATCTGCCAGAACTGATCTTAGGCACTCACAGTCACTAGTTCCTAATACGTAAGAGTACTAGACCGTTTGCATAGTGAGTTACAGCAGAAGCAATCGAGTTTAACGCACAAAAAGTGCTCCTTTGCCAGAACAATACACCTGCTCACACTTCGGCCGTTGCAATGGCAAAAGTATACAAGCTGGGCTTCGAAATATTTCCCGACCAACCCTATTCCCCAAATTTAGCCCCCCTGCTTTTTTTCCGAACCTCAAAAATTGACTTGGGGAAGATATTTTCATCGAATGATTAGGTTATCTAATCTGTCAACGAGTATTATATACAGTTCAAAACAATTTTTTTTTTTCTGAGATAATAAAAAAAAATTGTAATTTCGCTAGAGCAAATGTATTTAGCCTAATGCCGATTATGACGAGAAATATTTTTTTGCAAAAAATGTTATTTACCTTATTATTTACAAGACTTTTCAATCCACCCTCGTACAAAATTGCTCTGTCTATAAATTCCTCAAATTCAAGTCTTCAAAATTTTGCTTCTTCTTATAATCCATTACCTTAAAAAATTGTTAATTCAGTGATGGTAACTTTAAATGAAAGCTGTTCACTGCAGTTTTGTTTTTTTCTCCTGGTTATTTTAATCATCTTTTTTTTTTCTCCATTTTTCATTTTTTCTGCTTTTATTTTTCTCCCTTTGCTGGCTTTCTATTTGTTTTTTTTTTTTTTTTTAAATCATTAGTACTAAAGATTTTTAATGCGGACCGTATCAGAAATACCAACACTACGGAACAACAAAGCCAAGGTCGCATATCAAGAATCTACAGAAAAGATATCAAATAGACGAATATTAATTAATGAAGGCAAACGCGAAACAAATGAATATAAGGAACTTAATAAAAAAATTAGGAGACAGATTAAGGAAGATAGAAGAGAGCAACAAGAAAAATATATAGAGAATATATTAGAAAACAACAAAAGTCTAAAAAGCATTAAACCATATTCGGGGAAAAATAAAAAGGTTGTAAACTTAAAGGATAGCCAAGGAAACATCATCAACGACCGAATAGAAATGACAGATGTGGCCAAATTGTATTACGAGCAACTATATAATCCATAAAATGGACCCATCAGATACATCTGAAGAGAATTTAAGAAGAACAATAACAAATGTTAATTCTGAAGAGATCCCTGAAATAAGAGAAAGCGAAATAAAAGAAGTCATAAATACCCTGAAAAAGAACAAAGCGGCAGATGAGGACTGACACTTTACATCGGTTTTGTCGACTATGAGAAGGCGTTTGATAGCATAGAGCATTGGGCAGTAAAAGAAGCACTGATTAACTGCAGAGTGGATTCAAGGTACATAACGCTAATCGAAAACATATATAAAAAAGCAACAATTACAGTACAGCTAGATGAAGATCTGAAAACTAACCAAACAAATATTTTAAGAGGAGTACGACAGGGAAACCCCATCTCGCCTAATCTTTTTACTCTTGCCCTAGAAGATATATTTAAGAAACTGAATTGGGAAAACAAGGGCATATTAATAAATCGCTAAAGCGAAATAAAAGACGTCATAAATAGCCTGAAAAAGAACAAAGTGGCAGATGAAGACCAAATGATTCCTGAACTTATTAAAGAAGAAGGAGAATGTATCGTGCAAAGCTTAAAAGTGTTGTTCAATAAATGCCATCCGAAGGTTCAATCCCTAGAAGTTGGAATAATGCACAGGTTATTTTATTACACAAGAAAGGGGATTTCTCAAACTTGAACAACTACAGACTCATAGCCCTGCTCTCACATTTTCTTGACTTTGCGCATTCTCATTGCGAGAGCTAACAATACCACCTAACATTTTACAACAGTTTTGTCGACTATGAGAAGGCGTTTGATAGCATAGAGCATTGGGCAATAAAAAAACAATTACAGTACAGCTAGATGAAGATCTGAAAACTAACCAAATAAATATTTTAAGAGGAGTACGACAGGGAGACCCCATCTCACCTAATCTTTTTACTCTTGCCCTAGAATATATATTTTAGAAACTGAATTGGGAAAACAAGGGCATATTAGTAAATCGCAGAAGGCTAAACCATCTTACATTTGCAGATGATATCCTACTCATATCTGTTAACTGCGAAGACCTTAGAACAATGTTCAATGAACTACATGAAGCTTCACAGAGTGTAGGGATTAAAATAAATATATCAAGAACAAAACTAATGATTAACTGGGATAACCAAGAAATTATCAAAATAGGAACGATAGCTATAGAATATGTAGATGAATATATCTACCACGGTCAAGTAGTCAAAGCAAATAAAATGAATCAAACTGCCGAAGTGAGTCGAAGAATCAGATTGCGCTGGTTGTCGTTTAGAAAATTACCTTAAAGAATCTCAAGATCCGATTGCATCTCAGAACCCAAGTATACAACTCGTGCACTCTACCTGTCCTGACATACGGCACACAAACATACACATTTACCAAGAAGAATTTAGACAAACTTCGTTAGTGTCAAAGATCCACGGAACGTCAAATGATAGGAATAACTTTAAGAGACAAGAAAAGGAATATCTGGATCAGGAATAAGACTAAAGTCATTGACGTCTCCGAACAAGCTGCCAGACTAAAATGGAAATTTGCGGGACATAATGAGCGAGACCCGGACAACAGGTGGAACAGAGAAATCTGGAACTGGCGCCCATATATAGGAACGAGAAGAAGAGGAAGACCGCAGATAAGATGGGCGGATGATATAAAAAGACACGTAGAACTAATGTGGAGGAGAGTTGCTAGAGACAGGGTTAGACGGAACCAACTGAAGGAGGCCTATATCCAAATCTTGAAACAAGGATAGAAAATAGACTGATGATGATGACTAAAGATTTTAATATTTTAATTAATATACAGTTTTTAATAATTTGCTAATTTAATAGGCGATATATTTTCTGAAAAATTTTTTCAATTGTTTTGTTTAAGAACAGAATCTGCGTCTCGGCTCCGAAGTTTAAATCTGTTAACCTTTCATTTTTTCAAAAAAAAAAAGAAATTAAAGGATAATTGAAAACGGTGTTTAGAGTTTTTTTGGAAATAAAAATATTCATTATTATTATTACAATACTTTCTAGTCCATGTTAAATATACTTTCCTGCTATCTGCGGATATTTGCATGGGCAGCCGCTGTTCGAATGTTCGAGGTAAATAAAGAAGAGTGGAACATCGAATATAAAAAGAAGAAAAAGAGTAGGAGACAGAATAGAATCCTGAGGTTATGCATTAATACTGTAAGCGTCGAGACGAAATTTATCAACTGCGTAAAGCTCATTATAATACAATTGTAATTATCTGTAATATATATAAAATGCAACGTCTCTCTGTCTGTCTGTATGTCTGTATGTCTGTCTGTCTGTCCGTTAGTGCGCTTATCACTGAAGAACCACTTATCCGATTTACGTACTTTTTTTTGAAAACATACATATGTTCTCTGGCCAGGTTATAGGCTATATTTTATTACGATAGGTATCATAAGGAATGAGTAGTGACGTAAAATAGTGAATGATATCGGAAAAAAGTTTGCCGCTAGCGCGTTGCCTTGCAATACACCGCCTAAACCATTAAATATGGAACAATATTATGTAGCAGAGAATATCTATAATCTATAATCTATATAAAATGCAATGTCTGTCTGTCTGTCTATTAGGGCGTTTATCACGCGAAAACCACTTATCCGATTGTCTTTTTTTAAATTCGTACATCTATTCTTTAGCCAGGTTACATAATAATAATAATCTATATCTATAATATATATAAAATGCAACGTCTCTCTGTCTATCTGTCTGCCCATTAGTGCGCTTATCCCTCGAGATCCACTTATCCGATTTACGTGATTTTTTAAATTCATACATATGTTCTCTGACCAGATTATAGATATATATTTTATTACATCTATAATATATATAAAATGTAACGTATATCTGTCTGTTTGTCCGTTTGTGCGCTTATCACTGGAGAACCACTTATCCTATTTACGTGCTTTTTTTTTAAACATGCTAAACCATTAAATATGGAACAATATCATGTAGCAAAGAATGTCTATATTATATATAAAATGCAACGTCTCTCTGTCTGTCTGTCTGCCCATTAGTGCGCTTATCCCTCGAGATCCACTTATCCGATTTACGTGATTTTTTAAATTCATACATATGTTCTCTGACCAGATTATAGATATATATTTTATTACATCTATAATATATATATAAAATGTAACGTATATCTGTCTGTTTGTCCGTTTGTGCGCTTATCACTGGCGAACCACTTATCCGATTTAGGTGCTTTTTTGTTAAAGATACATATGTTCTCTGGACAGGTTATATGATATATTTTATTACGTTAGGTGACATAAGGAATAAGCAATGACGATAATAGTGAATCAAGTCGGAGAAAAGTTTGCCGCTAGCGTGTTCTTTTGCAATACACTGCCTAAAGCATTAAATATGGAACAATATCATGTAGCAAAGAATATATATATATATAAAATGCAACGTCTCTCTGTCTGTGTGTCTGTCCGTTAGTGCGCTTATCACTCGAGAACCCCTTATCCGATTTACGTGTTTTTTTTTTAGTTCATACATTTGTTCTCTGGCCAGGTTATCTATAATCTTTTATCTAGAATATATATAAAATGCAACGTCTTTCTGTCTGTCTGTCCATTAGTGCGCTTATCACTTGAGAACCACTTATCCGTTTTACGTGTTTTTATAAATTTAAACATATGTTCTATATTCGATATAAGCCTAGATAATGGGAGATAAGGAGAAATAATGGGAGATAAGTCGAGATAAGGCTCGATAATGAGAGATAAGGTGAGATAATGTGAGATAAATATAATGGGAGATAAGGAGAAATAATGGGAGATAAGCAAAGATTTTTTTTTTTATTACTGATCTCAAAACATTTCTTTTTCTAATATTTTGGTATTTACGAAAGTGTAACACACTACCACTACAAGTACAACCCCAGAGGGCTCACAAAGTCAAGTCCGAAAGAACAACCGTAGATGTTTGTTTAACTTCGTAAATTACATGAACATACAATTAACAACTTAAAAATTATGAGTTAGACATAAATTTATTATCGAAGGTCCGTAACAAACTAAAATAAAACTTTTCAGCCTAAACAAATTTGATTAGGAAATTCGGCTAAAATTTAGAAGTTAGATATTAGGCTGTTTTGGAAGTTTGCTGTAGACATAAAAATTTAATTTGGAACGATATGGGCAAAGCAGCAGATATAAGGTATAATCAGTGTCACCAAGTACAAGAAATTGAAAACAACATTTAGTTTAGTACTAGTGCAAGTTGGACTTACGCAATTAGTGTTCCGTATCATGATGGTCTTTAAAATAAAAATTTTTGTTATGGAGGTACAAAATGATCAGTGACTCACAAAACACACCCCAAATGAGTGTTCAATAAGACAAAAAGTTCTTGATATATACAGGGTGCCCCATATGTATGGGATAATGATTCCACAGAATTTATTAGTCAGAGTATCAAAAAAATGTTTAAATAAAAGTTATAGGGTCTTATACGGCCCATATGCTGACGTTGGCAATAAAATGTTTTGAACTGTCAGTTCGAAGAAATTACGCCATCATCATATTAATTTAATTTTGAGTTCTACTAAAAATTCTAGATATTATTTGTCTAACATACCATATATCTAAATTGAACTGTTTTGGAATTATTGTCATTTGAAATCTGTTCTACTACATATTGAATTTTTTGTCGTAAATCTTCTACAGGTCGACTTCGGTAAACTTTGGTTCTTAAATGACCCCATAAAACGAAATCGAGTGGCGTAAGGTCGGGACTCCTTGTAGGCCTTTCTACAGCACCTCTTCTATCTATCCACCGATTAGGAAAAATGGCATCTAAATATCTACAACATTGATTTTATAGTGAGGAGGTGCTCCGTCCTGCTGATACCACAGATTCCTGTTAGGGGTATCCAATTTATTTTCATCGGGAAAAAGTCCTGCAGAAGTTGGAGTAACTGTAAATATCGCTGTCCTGTAAGATTTCCTTCGATAAAAAATAATCGATCAAATGCAAGTTGAACTTGCGCAATTAGTGTTCCGTACGTTGATTGCTTCTGAAATAAAAAATTTTATTACGGGGGTACAAAATGATCAGTGACTTCATAAAACAGACCCCAAATGAGTTTTCAACAAAGTTTGATTCCGATCTTTACTAAAAACTGATGACCTTGAAATTTTTGTTTTTTTATATACCAGATAAATTATTAAAGTTAATGCATTCGTGATAATTTTCGTACAATCTACATCCTGTGGAGAATATTCCAGACTTTTTTCAAAATTTTTGGATCAGTGCTTTTCGAGACAGAGGAGGAGATTTTTCGCGATTTTTTTTCGCGATATATTTTTTCAGAAATAATACAAAGAAAAGTGTGCTCATGTAAGACATATATATTTTTGAACTTATATTTTTACCAGATTTCATTTGGTATCCCACTCGATGACCTAGTAAATTTTTTTTTTCACTTCCGATTTCACCCCCCAAAACTAACCCCTTAAGTCAAAATTTAACTTTCAAAACTACTGTGGTCTCGTCAGAAAAAACAATATTATGAATTAGGTTAGGATCATTATTGATCCATTCCACCATGACTTCGCAAAATTCAACGTGTCTATCGTAGTCATCTCCAGATAATTCTTGCAATGAAATGGGTTTGTGTGGATGCAATTTTTCTTCATTCAGTATACAACCTAAGGTACCTGTTGACACTGACGATCGGCTGTATGAGGATTTGCTGTAATTTCCAATAAAACATCTAACTTTTTATCATCGCTTCTTCTAACTTTTGAAAGTTCACATTTAAAATGAACCTTAACATGACCTGATTGACTAAATCGTTTTATAGTTTTGCTAACTACGGATTGGGTAATATGTTCTCGATTTGGATATTCTACGTTAAAAAGATCACATACTGTGTTCTCCTACGGTCTCCATAACTAACCATCATTAACAAAGTGATTCTTTCAGTTTCTGTTAAATGTACCATTATAATATTTCGCTCCAACTGCAGTTTTACGAAATGCAGCAATAAATGTTTTCGTCAATAAATCAGTTTTTAACGAGTCGTTACCTGATACTAAATGTTTGACACAAGCCAGCTTAAAAAAAAATTTTTTTATTTGATCTTCTTAATTTCAAATATCAATAATTCCAAAACAGTTCAATTTAGACATCTATAATATATATAAAATGCAACGTCTCTCTGCCTGTCTGTGTGTCTGTCTGTCCATTAGTGCGCTTATCACTGGAGAACCACTTGTGTGATTTAGGTACTTTTTTTTTAAAAAACATACATTTGTTCTCTGGCCAGGTTATAGGCTATATTTTATTACGATAGATAACATAAGGAATGAGCAGTGACAATAATAGTGAATGAAGTCGGAAGAAAGTTTGCCGCTAGCGCGTTTCCTTGCAATACACAGCCTAAACCATTAAATATGGAACAATATTATGTAGCGGAGAATATCTATAATCTATAATATATATA
Organism: Pachyrhynchus sulphureomaculatus; assembly: GCA_019049505.1. Classification (NCBI taxonomy): domain Eukaryota; kingdom Metazoa; phylum Arthropoda; class Insecta; order Coleoptera; family Curculionidae; genus Pachyrhynchus; species Pachyrhynchus sulphureomaculatus. Next base: position 32,308,897 of record CM032449.1, on the reverse strand, counting down.
GAATGCAATGTCTCTCTGTCTGTCTGTATGTCCATTAGTGCGTTTATCACGCGAGAACCACTAATCCGATTTACGTGTCTTTTTTTAAATTCATACATATATTCTTTGGCCAGGTTATATAATAATAATAATCTATATTTATAATATATATAAAATGCAATGTCTCTCTGTCTGTCTGTCTGTCCGTTAATGCGCTTATCACTCGAGAACCACTTATCCGATTTACGTGATTTTTTAAATTCATACATATGTTCTCTGAACAGGTTATAGATATATATTTTATTACATCTATAATATATATAAAATGCAACGTCTTTCTGTCTGTCTGTCTGTCCGTTAGTGCGCTTATCACTCGAGAACCACTTATCCGATTTAAGTGTTTTTTTTTAAACATACATATGTTCTCTGGCCAGGTTATAGGATATATTTTATTGCGTTAGGTAACATAAAGAATAAGCAGTGACGACAATAGTGCATCAAGTCGAAAAAAAGGTTACCGTTAGCGTGTTCTCTTGCAATATACATACATACAATATACATATGTTCTATATAATTCGATATAAGCCTAGATAATGGGAGATAAGGTGAGATAAGTATAAATAATGAGAGACAAGGAGAAATAATGAGAGATAAGCGGAGATAAGTCTAGATAATGGAAGTTATGTTGAGATAATTGGAGATAAGGAGAAATAATACGAGATAAGTCGAGATAAGCCTAGATAATGGGAGGTAAGGTGAGATAATGGGAGATAAGGAGAAATAATGGGAGATAAGGAGAAATAATGGGAGATTAGTAGAGATAAGCCTAGATAATGGAAATTATGTAGAGATAATGGGAGATAAGGAGAAATAATGGGAGATAAGGGGAAATAACGGCAGATATTTTATTACGTTAGGTAACATAAGGAATAAGCAGTGACGATAGTAGTGAATCAAGTCCACGCGAGCGGAGCCGCGGGCACGGCTAGTATGGTATATTAGAGAAATAATATCTAGAATTTTTAATAGGACTCAAAAATAAAATAATATATTGGGCTTTCCATTTAAAAATATTTAAGATGGCGTAATTTCTTCGAACTAACAATTCAAAATATTTTAATGTCAACGCCAGCATATGCGCCGTATAACACCCTATAACTTTTATTTAAGCATTTTTTTGATACACTGATTAATAAATGCCGTATGTATTTTCAAGGTTTTTTTAGTCAATAATGTGTACTAGTTATACCAATTTGGCTACCTAATAGCCAATAAATATATCTAGCTCTTTCTAGAATCTAGTAATAAAAGTGTAAAAAAAATATTTACTACCTAAATATTTGTTTAATTATAAAAAAAAATAAAATTATTTTGTCTCTGTAGCTATCCGTCGTTCATCACTGTATGTACTGAAAAATATATTTAAAAAAACCTCTACTATATTGTCAATCCAAATTATTTTCTTACACCAGATAAATTTTCAAACCTGATGCACTCGTGATAATTTTGGATCAATCTACATTTAATGGAGAATATTAAAGAATTTTTTCAAAATTTTTTGATCATTACTTTTCGAGATAGGATGAAGATAACGATTTTGGCCATTTTTTTAAAATAATAAAAAGAAAAATGTGCGCAAGTATTACATCATTTATATTTTGGAACTCGTGTATTTACCGGCTTTTATTTGACACCCAACTTGATCACCTGACAAAAGAATTTTACCCCTCAAAACTAACCTCTTACCTCAAAATTTAACTTTAAAATCTACACGACTTTTGCTGGACCACCAATTCCTATATTTGTGCCAAATTTCAACTTTCTATGTCAAATAGTCTCGGAGAAAATCGGATGTGTCAGACAGGCAGGCGGACACCGACCTGATCCCATAAGTGTGTCGTAGGGAACACTAAAAATAATTGAACCCATGCGCAGCAACTCAATATTTCAAATGGTATGTATGTACTTTATAGTAAGAAATTAACCAATTGAAAGTTAAGCAGTTTTGAAATAATGAAACAGTAACACAATTTTCAGATTTCTGTCCTCAACGAACCCTAAAAAGGACATATTACACAACACAAGGTGTTGTAAAAATAGTTTAATATCTTGAAATGGATTTATCTTCGAATCAGTTATTTCTAATAAAATTGCATATTATCAACTTTCATCGTAAAATATTACGACCAAAATTATTCGGCACTGAAGTCAAAAGCCGGGGCATATGTTACTTTAGAATTATGTTATCAAACAGTTCAATTAAGATTCAATTGTTCGACAGTTACTATTATAAATAGCGTTATTTTAAAATAAAAATTTAGGTACCTTACTTTCTCTTATAAGAACTATAGCATAATAAAATATAACGGTTGTAAACAGTATTTTTCGTGTTTTTGTTAATTTTTTGACTTGTCTACGCCACGTCAAGTTGTTCATTGTTTATTCTCGACCATCAAAATATCAGATCAGACAATCATTTTTGAAAGCGAGTATCATTTGAACCAAATATTGAACACCAATTTGAAGCTTCGTCTGTCACATGACCACACTCGAAATTTCAAGTCGATCTGCCTAGTCGTTCATTGTTTATCAGGTGGTTAAATTAGCCGCGTTTGAGTAATTTTTAAAAACGGAAAAAATCGCAGTGGTAAAAATTCTTTGTTTTGGAGGGTTTATCGGCAACTGAAATCCATTCAAAGTTAGCTAAAGGAGTCTGCTCAGTCAACTATTCATAGATGGACTTTACAGTTTAAACGTGGTCGTACAAGCGTCAATGATGATCCACGTTCAGGACGTCCAAAAAATGCAACAACTGAAGAAACTGTTCTGCAAGTACAAGATATGGCAATGGAAGGCCGTTCATTAACCCTGGATGATTTGGCTGAGCCTATCAGCATCTCACATGGATCAGTACATAAGATCTTAACTAATGTTTTGGGTATGAGAAAGCTATTCACAAGATGGGTGCAGCATTTGCTAACATTGAAACAAAAACTCACTCGAGAGAAACTCCGTAAACAACTTTTGGATCGTTGTACAAAGAATAAAACTGATTTTGTAACTACGATGATCCTGAACTGCGTCAATAAACCGTACAGTGCAAAGAGTCCAGTTGTTCAGCTCCAAAGCAGCAAAGGTGGTCAAAGTCGTCCAAAAAAATTATGGGATAAGTTTTCTGGGATCCAAAAGAAATGTTGTTAATTCATTACCTTCAAACTGGTAAAGCAATTACAGGAGAGTATTATTGCAACCTTTTGGACCAGTTGGATGAGAAAATTCGTGCAAAAAGGCCCGGTTTAGAGAAGAAAAACTCATCTTTCATCATGACAATGCACCTGCTCACAAAGGTGCTTTGGCAATGCCAAACAGGTCGGATTAAAGTACAAATTGTTCGAAAATCCACTCTATTTGCCAGATCTGGCTCCGCCTAACTTCCGTCTGTTCCCAAACCTCAAAAAATTTCTACGTTGAAAGCGTTTTTCAACAAATGATGAGATGATAGCATCCGTAGATGAGTATTTTGAACGTCTTCCGGATAACCACTTCAGAAATGCGGTAAATGATTTACAAAATTGCTGGAAAACATGTGTTGAGCTTAAAGGAGATTATACGGAAGAGTAAAAGTGTTTCAACTCATTAATTCATCTTGTTTCATTTCCGCTTTAAAAACTTATTGACTGGCCTTATAGTATTTGGGCCAATAAATACAAAATTAACTTTTAAGGTACGAAAAGGAATTTGTTTGAATAAACTTTTCAACCGTTATTAGAATACATTAAAAAGTTATTAATAAATTTGACATTACGGTATTTTTTTCATTTCGGATATACATTATGCACGAAGTATTAATTTACAAAATGGTTAAAAATTTTAAACATTATAGTATTCTTTTTAATCAATTTAAAATTCTGTCGACTACGCTTTTGTCGGAGTTTTTTTAATGAAAAATTTCCCCTGGAATCCTAAAAAGTGAATAAATCAAATTTTACGGTCTATAATTAAAAAACCGGATTGGCAAGCACATCAAAAGGTTTATTTATACTGTTTACATCTGGTTAAATATATTTATACTTTTTGGTTGGTATAAACCGTAAAGATTAATATTTTACGTTTTACTTTCAATTCACTAAATCCGCTATACCACCAGATAATAATACTGCAATAACACTAATTGAGAAAGTCAACTTGTTACCTGAAATTTTTGTTGCACATCCTACTCTCGACTTCCAAGGAAAAACACCAACCACTATTTCCACAGTGCAGTCAAGTATGCCCGATAATCTATTTAAACAGAGTATTATAAAACTTATTTTAATGAACCTAGACACCAAAACAGCTTCTAATGATAACGAAGTACTTGCCATAGTACTTAAAAAATTAAAAAATGCCCTAGAGAACTAACACCAGTTTTCTATAGACTTTCGCACTTACCCTACAGAAAAGGAATATTTTCTTCCTACTGAAATTGCGCTGCAGTTCAGTCGATACCCAAAAAAGTCAAGAAGACTTTCCATACATCTACCGACCAGTCGCACTGCTTTCAATAATATCGAAAATCATGAAAAGGGCTTTCAATCAGCTGCTTGTAAAATATCTTGAGGAATTGAATAATATTAGCGGCCATCAAAATGCCTTTGGTAAGCAAAGGTCAAGAGGAGATTATTCAACTTATGTAACACATGTTCGAAACAACGCAATTGAACACTCTGGAGAATCTCGAGCGGTTGCACTTGATATATCCAAGGCACTTGACCGTGTTTGGCACGATGGATTGTTGGCTAAGCTACGCTCTTATGGTATGTGACTCTCGTATTTCCTCAGAGAGCGTTCTTTGTAATTGGAAGTCAACTGATTTCGTTCTATCACCTTCACAATCCACGCCGCACTTTGGAAAAAATAAAGCATTTTTTGACAAAAATCGAGACGTGGCTTACGTTTTGACCAATTTGAATAATTTTTTTTAATTACAGGTGAACATTCACTTTACTCTCCAACTGCAGACTTTTAATAAATTGACTTATTCTGGTCCTATCTGATCATTTATCGGTTATATGTAGAATACATATTTACCCCATATTAAGAATAGTACAAGGTGAGTCAACGATAGAGTCAAGTTCATTATCTCATTTGTTCCGGGAATGACGAAAAAATGTTAAATACAACGGTTTTAGACAATGTTAAGATGCACAGTTTAAAATTATTTTTGAGTATACAGGGTACTTCAAAATAGTGTGGCCGATATAACATATGTTTTTTTTAAATGGAACAACATATTTCCTAATTTATTTTTAAATTCTGCGTAAAATTTTATAACTTTTTTATGAATAATGTTATATACCTAAACCGAGTAGTTTTTCTAATATTTCAATTTTTTAAAAAAAAAAAAACAATACTAGTTTTCAGTTTTGTAAAATTTTGCCTGTAGCCCCATTGTTTCTGAAGGTGGAATACTCATAATTGGTACAAGCGTTCTATAGAGATGAAAAGAAAGACATTTGTAAAGTAAGTTGAGTTAGATGCTACAGGGTGTTCAAAATAAATTTATGCATTTCGACTATTTTACATTGAAAAACCTCAATTTTTTTAAATGACACACCCTGTATTTTATTATTTTTTCTGATACATTTCACAAAACCCTCCAACTTTTATTGAATATGTCATATACCTGTTTCTAATAGTTTTAATACACTTACGCTATGACATCATAGTTGCCAAGACAAAACAAAAATGTAGGCATTGTTAAACTTTGACATGTCTAATAAGCACGTAAAAATAGTTTAGTTTGTTGTAGTAAGTGACGTATAAAGGTAATAGTAATGGATTTTCCTAAAAATGAATTAATTGATGTGGTTTATATACTGGGCGAGGCGGGAAAAAAATTGTCTTTTGGCAGTAAGGCTTTACGGAGCGAAGTACCCTAATAGACGTATACCATCTAGAAAATCTTTTCAGTGCTTAATGGAATGGTTTGATGGTAGTGGTAGCGTTGAGTATACGAAACGGAAAGTAGTAAACCAGAATGCTACCAATTAGGAAAAAGAAATGGAGATTTTACTTCATGTTGAAGATAATTCCCAGGTCAGCAGCCGTCACCTAGCTGACTTATCCGACACATCCCAATCCTAATCGCACTACGAGAAAATACAAGTATCATCCCTTTCATATGAAACTACACCAAGAACTTCAAGACTGTGATTTTGAGCGACAAGTAAACTTTTGTACCACCATGAATGGAGCAATAGACGCCGATTCAAATTTTTTATCCAAAATCATGTTTTCTGATGAAGCTACTTTTCCCAGTAATGAAGCAGCCATAACATGCAGTGTTATTCAACAGTTAATCAATTTTGAGTCCGGGAAATTCAAAACCAAAACCATCGCACAGTGTCTCGACTAGTACAAGATAGCGGGACAATATTATTTCTTCACTTATTTCAATTGTTTATGTATATTCCAGGTATCTTAAGCTATTTTAAGAAAAAAAAAAGTTGAAAAATGTGTACTGTATGTGTATTAATCGAAATATGTAGCTGCAAGACGGAAGTGGTTTACTAATGTGTCTCATTTGTTCACTATTATCGCTAATTGTTCTTTAATTAGCTATATACTACTCATTATGTGTGAAAAGCACAATCATGTTTGTTTACAAAGAAATTTCTAGGAAAAAAATAAAAATTATAATGATAGTACCCACAATTTACAAAATATTATTTCTTTTAAAATAAATTAGTACAATAACAGTATCTATATATCAATTATTTACAATAACAATGTGTATAAGTAAAAGAAATATAATATTAAATAACTTATATACTAAGGCAGGAATTATAAGTAACTACAACACACAATAAAATAAGAATAATAATTACAATAAAAAAATACTTAAACCTACTAATCACCATCAGATGAGTCGTCATCACCGCTCTCCCATTCGGTAGAATATTCAGAGAGTAAATAATCCTCCTCATTTAATTCGTGATGATGACTTACTGATGGTGTTTCGGATGGCAATGAAGGTGGGATAATCAACTGCAGAACCTCCGATGGCAAAAAAGTAAATTTTCTTCGCGGTAATTCTCTGTACGAGTTGATAACAGGATCAGACGTAATTAAAAGCATTCTCAAAAGATCTGTATTTGTGGCAATACATGACCGCTTCTTGGTGTGCCGTTCACGGAATCTACGACAGTCTTTATTTCTTGCCTCCGGGGCTTCTTCGGAGAGTTGTCCAATGGGAAGAAGAAAAGACTTTATAACTTCCGCGCTGTGTACAAGAATTTTATGCACAGTAACGGGCATGGAATGCCACGAATACAGATCAAGGTATAATTTTCTAGTATCAACACAAAACTTTTCGAATTCTATATAATTTATGTCATATCCCGATGACAAAGTTCCTAAAATTACATGAAATCTACGAATAAGGTTTACGTCTAATCCTGTAATTTCGCTGCTCAATTCAGCTTTGGAAAAAAATCTACGTGCTGTGTTTCCATCGTTTGTGTTACCATACCCAGGTTTTGGTTTATCTACAATGAGATCCATACGATCTTTAAACACTTTTTGTCTCTCTTGTGAGCGTTGCTTCACAATAGCTTTGTCGTTATCTCCCCTGACTTGCCACTTTTTTATTTCTAAACGATAGCTGATGTGAAGCAAACATTCAAACGTGCGGATCCATGCATGTAAAGTAGATAGACCAAATGCAAGGCGTTTTTCGTTGTTGGGATATTTCTTTGACTCCTCGTTCATAGTAGACGGGGTGGCACCGCAAATATAACACTTTTGTGTTGAACTTGTGTCTGTTAAGGCATTGCACACTTTGCCATCAGTCATTGTCAACAACAAATCGTGTTTAACAGAGATTTGAGATCCAGCAACGTTAAATAATGTTGGAAGAAGCTGACTTACTTCATCTAAAATTTTAGAAGTTTCTTCTTTCGTAAACTCTTTTGTCTCCTTGGCAAAAATTAACTTAATAGGCGGCAATATAAAGTAGAGGAAGGTCTTGGATTTTGCCAGATCACAGTTTCGCCATCAAGCAGTCTCAAAGGGACAAATGAGTATACGAACAAAAATTCGTCTGTAGCGTTAGTGTTCTCAAATTTCTGCTTATAAGTGCTATCCCCGAACTCCCATCACAGCCCCATTTGCTTACCAACGTATAATATGAACGCGGTAACACACTTCTAATGACTTCCGTCTGAGCTTTAACTAATCGTTCAGCCGTTTTTATCCAAAATCGCGTGAAGTTTAATTTCAGCTCGAGATTTAGTCACAGAAATATATTCGCCAGAAAGACAACAAGAAGCTTTGGACTTACCTAAACTATAAAACGATGGATACACTTGATGTCCCGCTTTCATTGACCATTTTCTTGTTTGTTTATATGAGTGAGAAGTCGATTTCGAGTCCACATAATAATTCGTCTGGTGTTAACTGCCGACTTTGTTCAGAACGCTTATTCTTTTCTCTAGTTTCACTGACCGCGACGTTATGGATCTGTTTAGCAACACTTCGATGCCCTTCTTTTCGAGTAGCTAACTCAGCTGCTGTAATAAGCTCACTTGCACTTCGCGATTCCAAAAGATCTTCTACTCTCCGTCTCTTCGTTTTCGTTGATGAGTCTTCAAATGATTTTCTGGGTCGCCCTACGGAAAGAGCCGCTAATGATGTTGAAGTGCACGGCTGGTTAACACACATCTTTATTTCGATTCCGGATCCCTCTAACCAATCTTTATGTTTGATTAGAAACATTTCTTTGTTACACTTTAAAGAAGTCCACTTTTGATTGAATTTTGCTGAAAGGCTGGATATTTTCATTTTGAGTCGTTTTAGAGAATCGTCAGAAACATCAGACATATTGAATTTTTCACTTATATAATAAAAAATGCCACTGTTTAGTTCAGTTTTGTCATGTTTTACCCATTCTTCAAAAAACTCCTTTTTTGGTCATAGTCACGACTCGTTCTGAAAAAAATAAAATAATTTTACTTTCGGGCCTTTTCGGGGTCTATAATATATATGAATCTGTGCCTGAATGTTGTAGGTATTACATCTAGGTGGATATATGTGGATAAAAAAAGTTGCTACTTTTAAAGTTTACAATTAATGTAAAATTTGCTGGATTTATCTATACATTTACAAATTGATATTACACCAAAAGTATACATATTTTTTACAAAAAATATAAGTCATAATAGAGTACATACCTTCAACAGAATATTCCATCACAAAATACTCGTTTCACTTTGCTACCAATTTTAAAATATGTTATCACAAGTGTGCATAAAATGCAACTGATTTGCAAATGAAAATGACCTCTCTTATAAGGGTTACTTTGACCCCCTGATAAGATACCTTTATGAGGTGATAAATAAATTAATTCTTGGAATTCGTTATATTGGGGGGGGGGTTGTTTACAAGTCGTTATCAGTGGTTCCTGGAAATTACGTCATGAATATTGTCCCGCTAGCATGTTCTTGCCGAATCACTGTGGCATCGGTCGCTTAATGTATGGTGTGGAATATTAAATTTTCGAATTATTGGTCCATATTTTTTCCGCGAATCGCTTAACAGGCCTAGATATCTGAATTTTTGCAAAACGAATTACCCCAGCTTCTTGAAGAAGTTGGTAAATTTGAAAGGGAACAAACGTGGATTCAACAAGACGGAGCTCCTGCTCATTACCACCGGGAAGTTCGGGAATTTTTAAACGATCGTTACACACAAAAATGGATCGGTAGGAATGGATTCATTCAGTGGCCCCCTTAATCATGTGACTTAACACCTTTAGACTTCTCTTTGTGGGGCTACTTTAAAGATCGTGTTTAGGTAAATCCCCCTTCAACATTAGTAGATATAGAAAATAGGATACGGGATGTATGCAGGACAATAACGCCCTTTATGCTAAGGAAAGTGAAGGAAAATATAGTAAAACTGCTGAACATGTGTATTCAAGTAGACGGGCATATTTTTAAACATTTTTTACGTCATAATAATTGTCATTACATAAGTTAAAACTATATTAAAATTATTATTAACTATTTGTTTATGTTTTCACAATAGCGTAAGTGTATTAAAAACAATGGTAAAAATTGAAAATAAATCGAACACTATTAAGCTACCAGTACACTCTCGCCGAGACATGCCGAGACCGAGAGTGTACTTGTGCTCTCGCCTCGTGTTGGCCAGTCTCGTGTGCTCTCGCCTGTCTCGCCTTGGCCTCTCGAACCAAGAATGTACTGGGTAGGCCTCGGGTCCCCTCGCCTCGTCTCGCCTCGCCTCGTACTCTCGGTCCACTGTCGGTTTTTTGACACGAGTCAAAGGAAACGGAGGGCGAGACAGAGAGGCAAGAGCACCTCCAGTTCACTCTTGTCTTGACTTGCTTTCAATTTGTTTTGTTGCAATCTTCTTTAATTAGCAATTATTTTAATTTAAAACTTACTTCTAATATATTAATATTAAATAATTCAATTATTTTTATATATATATATATATATATATATATATATATATATATATATATATATATATATATATATATATATATATATAATGGATTCGTCAAATGATTTCAATTTAAAATTTATAGAAGCATATCAGAGGGAACCATGCATTTGGGATCCTGCACATTTTCATCATAAAAATAAAAAAAAAAGTTAGTGATGCTTGGCTGCGAATAAGTAATGATCTTGTTGAAGGAGTGGATGATTTAAAAAAGAGAAAAGAATCTCTGATGGCGACTTTTAGGGGTCATCTACGTAAAAAAAAGGCCTCCATAAAATCAGGAGCAGGAGAGGAAGATGTCTATAAGCCAATTTGGTGTGCTTATGATCTTATGGAGTCTTTTCTTGGACGGATATACGACTGCAATCCAACGATTAGCACACAGGAAACGGTAAGTAAAGTTAAAAGTTAATCATCAGTTTTTTAAATTTTGTTTTATTGCTAATATAATTTATTAAGTACAATATAGTTTATTAAGTACAACAAAAAACTATAAGTATTAAACGAACTAAAAAATTATAAAAAATCAGTAAAATTACTTACTGATTATCCAAATTTAAAAAAGTATGAAGTAAATTCTTCTCTAATTTTTATAGCATTCGTTGCTGGTCTTCGTGGGACTGGTTTAATCGGCCTTATGGCGCAAGTATCTGACACTTCCTGTCTCCAAGAGCCCTCGTGCAAAATGCCATTGACGTCATACTCGTCAATGGTGCCCGGAGGGGTATAAATATTGTGAGAGCTTTTGCTATTTATTAGAAAATTGTGAAGTAGAATGCATGTCATTGTAACAATGTTTACTTTTTCTGGGCATAGAGCGATTGGTTTTCCAAATATTCGAAATTTAGCAGCAAGTATTCCGAAAGTGTTCTCAACTTTCACTCGAGATCGTGATAATGTCTCATTAAATATCCGCATTTAATTCGTGATGATGACTTACTGATGGTGTTTCGGATGGCAATGAAGGTGGGATAATCAACTGCAGAACCTCCGATGGCAAAAAAGTAAATTTTCTTCGCGGTAATTCTCTGTACGAGTTGATAACAGGATCAGACGTAATTAAAAGCATTCTCAAAAGATCTGTATTTGTGGCAATACGTGACCGCTTCTTGGTGTGCCGTTCACGGAATCTACGACAGTCTTTATTTCTTGCCTCCTGGGCTTCTTCGGAGAGTTGTCCAATGGGAAGAAGAAAAGACTTTATAACTTCCGCGCTGTGTACAAGAATTTTATGCACAGTAACGGGCATGGAATGCCACGAATACAGATCAAGGTATAATTTTCTAGTATCAACACAAAACTTTTCGAATTCTATATAATTTATGTCATATCCCGATGACAAAGTTCCTAAAATTACATGAAATCTACGAATAAGGTTTACGTCTAATCCTGTAATTTCGCTGCTCAATTCAGCTTTGGAAAAAAATCTACGTGCTGTGTTTCCATCGTTTGTGTTACCATACCCAGGTTTTGGTTTATCTACAATGAGATCCATACGATCTTTAAACACTTTTTGTCTCTCTTGTGAGCGTTGCTTCACAATAGCTTTGTCGTTATCTCCCCTGACTTGCCACTTTTTTATTTCTAAACGATAGCTGATGTGAAGCAAACATTCAAACGTGCGGATCCATGCATGTAAAGTAGATAGACCAAATGCAAGGCGTTTTTCGTTGTTGGGATATTTCTTTGACTCCTCGTTCATAGTAGACGGGGTGGCACCGCAAATATAACACTTTTGTGTTGAACTTGTGTCTGTTAAGGCATTGCACACTTTGCCATCAGTCATTGTCAACAACAAATCGTGTTTAACAGAGATTTGAGATCCAGCAACGTTAAATAATGTTGGAAGAAGCTGACTTACTTCATCTCAAATTTTAGAAGTTTCTTCTTTCGTAAACTCTTTTGTCTCCTTGGCAAAAATTAACTTAATAGGACGGCAATATAAAGTAGAGGAAGGTCTTGGATTTTGCCAGATCACAGTTTCGCCATCAAGCAGTCTCAAAGGGACAAATGAGTATACGAACAAAAATTCGTCTGTAGCGTTAGTGTTCTCAAATTTCTGCTTATAAGTGCTATCCCCGAACTCCCATCACAGCCCCATTTGCTTACCAACGTATAATATGAACGCGGTAACACACTTCTAATGACTTCCGTCTGAGCTTTAACTAATCGTTCAGCCGTTTTATCCAAAATCGCGTGAAGTTTAATTTCAGCTCGAGATTTAGTCACAGAAATATATTCGCCAGAAGGACAACAAGAAGCTTTGGACTTACCTAAACTATAAAACGATGGATACACTTGATGTCCCGCTTTCATTGACCATTTTCTTGTTTGTTTATATGAGTGAGAAGTCGATTTCGAGTCCACATAATAATTCGTCTGGTGTTAACTGCCGACTTTGTTCAGAACGCTTATTCTTTTCTCTAGTTTCACTGACCGCGACGTTATGGATCTGTTTAGCAACACTTCGATGCCCTTCTTTTCGAGTAGCTAACTCAGCTGCTGTAATAAGCTCACTTGCACTTCGCGATTCCAAAAGATCTTCTACTCTCCGTCTCTTCGTTTTCGTTGATGAGTCTTCAAATGATTTTCTGGGTCGCCCTACGGAAAGAGCCGCTAATGATGTTGAAGTGCACGGCTGGTTAACACACATCTTTATTTCGATTCCGGATCCCTCTAACCAATCTTTATGTTTGATTAGAAACATTTCTTTGTTACACTTTAAAGAAGTCCACTTTTGATTGAATTTTGCTGAAAGGCTGGATATTTTCATTTTGAGTCGTTTTAGAGAATCGTCAGAAACATCAGACATATTGAATTTTTCACTTATATAATAAAAAATGCCACTGTTTAGTTCAGTTTTGTCATGTTTTACCCATTCTTCAAAAAACTCCTTTTTTGGTCATAGTCACGACTCGTTCTGAAAAAAATAAAATAATTTTACTTTCGGGCCTTTTCGGGGTCTATAATATATATGAATCTGTGCCTGAATGTTGTAGGTATTACATCTAGGTGGATATATGTGGATAAAAAAAGTTGCTACTTTTAAAGTTTACAATTAATGTAAAATTTGCTGGATTTATCTATACATTTACAAATTGATATTACACCAAAAGTATACATATTTTTTACAAAAAATATAAGTCATAATAGAGTACATACCTTCAACAGAATATTCCATCACAAAATACTCGTTTCACTTTGCTACCAATTTTAAAATATGTTATCACAAGTGTGCATAAAATGCAACTGATTTGCAAATGAAAATGACCTCTCTTATAAGGGTTACTTTGACCCCCTGATAAGATACCTTTATGAGGTGATAAATAAATTAATTCTTGGAATTCGTTAAATTGGGGGGGGTTGTTTACAAGTCGTTATCAGTGGTTCCTGGAAATTACGTCATGAATATTGTCCCGCTAGCATGTTCTTGCCGAATCACTGTGGCATCGGTCGCTTAATGTATGGTGTGGAATATTAAATTTTCGAATTATTGGTCCATATTTTTTCCGCGAATCGCTTAACAGGCCTAGATATCTGAATTTTTGCAAAACGAATTACCCCAGCTTCTTGAAGAAGTTGGTAAATTTGAAAGGGAACAAACGTGGATTCAACAAGACGGAGCTCCTGCTCATTACCACCGGGAAGTTCGGGAATTTTTAAACGATCGTTACACACAAAAATGGATCGGTAGGAATGGATTCATTCAGTGGCCCCCTTAATCATGTGACTTAACACCTTTAGACTTCTCTTTGTGGGGCTACTTTAAAGATCGTGTTTAGGTAAATCCCCCTTCAACATTAGTAGATATAGAAAATAGGATACGGGATGTATGCAGGACAATAACGCCCTTTATGCTAAGGAAAGTGAAGGAAAATATAGTAAAACTGCTGAACATGTGTATTCAAGTAGACGGGCATATTTTAAAACATTTTTTACCTCATAATAATTGTCATTACATAAGTTAAACTATATTAAAATTATTATTAACTATTTGTTTATGTTTTCACAATAGCGTAAGTGTATTAAAAACAATGGTAAAAATTGAAAATAAATCGAACACTATTAAGCTACCAGTACACTCTCGCCGAGACATGCCGAGACCGAGAGTGTACTTGTGCTCTCGCCTCGTGTTGGCCAGTCTCGTGTGCTCTCGCCTGTCTCGCCTTGGCCTCTCGAACCAAGAATGTACTGGGTAGGCCTCGGGTCCCCTCGCCTCGTCTCGCCTCGCCTCGTACTCTCGGTCCACTGTCGGTTTTTTGACACGAGTCAAAGGAAACGGAGGGCGAGACAGAGAGGCAAGAGCACCTCCAGTTCACTCTTGTCTTGACTTGCTTTCAATTTGTTTTGTTGCAATCTTCTTTAATTAGCAATTATTTTAATTTAAAACTTACTTCTAATATATTAATATTAAATAATTCAATTATTTTATATATATATATATATATATATATATATATATATATATATATATATAATGGATTCGTCAAATGATTTCAATTTAAAATTTATAGAAGCATATCAGAGGGAACCATGCATTTGGGATCCTGCACATTTTCATCATAAAAATAAAAAAAAAGTTAGTGATGCTTGGCTGCGAATAAGTAATGATCTTGTTGAAGGAGTGGATGATTTAAAAAAGAGAAAAGAATCTCTGATGGCGACTTTTAGGGGTCATCTACGTAAAAAAAAGGCCTCCATAAAATCAGGAGCAGGAGAGGAAGATGTCTATAAGCCAATTTGGTGTGCTTATGATCTTATGGAGTCTTTTCTTGGACGGATATACGACTGCAATCCAACGATTAGCACACAGGAAACGGTAAGTAAAGTTAAAAGTTAATCATCAGTTTTTTAAATTTTGTTTTATTGCTAATATAATTTATTAAGTACAATATAGTTTATTAAGTACAACAAAAAACTATAAGTATTAAACGAACTAAAAAATTATAACAAATCAGTAAAATTACTTACTGATTATCCAAATTTAAAAAAGTATGAAGTAAATTCTTCTCTAATTTTTATAGCATTCGTTGCTGGTCTTCGTGGGACTGGTTTAATCGGCCTTATGGCGCAAGTATCTGACACTTCCTGTCTCCAAGAGCCCTCGTGCAAAATGCCATTGACGTCATACTCGTCAATGGTGCCCGGAGGGGTATAAATATTGTGAGAGCTTTTGCTATTTATTAGAAAATTGTGAAGTAGAATGCATGTCATTGTAACAATGTTTACTTTTTCTGGGCATAGAGCGATTGGTTTTCCAAATATTCGAAATTTAGCAGCAAGTATTCCGAAAGTGTTCTCAACTTTCACTCGAGATCGTGATAATGTCTCATTAAATATCCGCTGAGGCGAGTTTAATGCATGTGTGCCTGGGTAAGGTTTCATGATGTTTGTAGTTAGTGCAAAAGCACCATCGGCCAAAAACACGTAGGGCAAAGGAACATGTGACCCAGGTAAAGGTCGCTCGGTTGGCAAGTTTAGGTTATTATTACAAATCTGATTCCATAAATTGCAGTTGCGTAAAACACCACCATCACTAATTCTACCTTTGCAACCAATGTCAGCAAAAATGAATCTACATTTGCTGTCTGCCACAGCCAATAGGACAATACTAAATGTCCCTTTATAATTATAATAATCCGTTGCCGTGTGAGGAGGAGCCCGTATCGTGACATGTTTTCCATCAATCGATCCTATAGCATGTGGAAAATTATCGCTAAATCCTTTTTCCACCTCTAACCACTCCTCTTGACTTGAAGGAAGCTGTAAAAAATAAACATACAATTTTAATGGAGAGTTTTGGTGTCGGTGGAAAAGGACACACTAGCAAACTTCAAGAATTGTTTGTATTTTATTTCGCTTTTTTATTCTGTTATAGACTGATCCAACGATTTCACTTGACAAAGATAGTCAGCAAGGGGGAGCAAGATGCCCTTCAACAAATGGTGATAATGAACCATCAAAGTCTCAGCAAACTCCATCAAATTCTCAGCAAACAATTCGCCACCGCAAACAACCCCCTGAACTTCAGGAAGCGGGAAATCAAATGAACAATGCACTTAATATGCTAAGCCATGTTATCACTCAACAAAAACCACTTCAGGAAGAAGATGATTGTGATCTATTTGCAAAAATGCTGGCTAAAAAGTTGAGAAAACTACCAGAGCATGAGAGAGAATCACTCATGTATCAAATGCACGGGATGCTTGTGAATAGAAACCAAAATTTGCCCCGGTATTCCACCCCTCCTACTCCCATATATCATCAGGCGGTATCACCTCACTCCTCAAGCTCTGGAACTGTTGACTACCAACACGGTGGTTATGCAGTACAGAGTGAGGGGAATGATAATATCATTGACCAAGCAATGATAATGACATTTTTACCATCAAAATAATAAATAATAATTTTATTTGATTTGAACCTATTATGAACCTCTGTTCATGAACTCTAGTTTATTTTGTCAGCTTTATTTCCTTGTGTGACGTATTTTTAATAAAGAACAGTGTACAAATATTTTCCTACCTTTATTTGATCCTTGAGTACTTTGTTCAGAGCAGAACATACTTCAGGTATGATTTTCGAAATAAGTTCGCTGGAAATTTTGAACAGGAAGTGTAGACTCCTGTAGCTGTCTCCAGAGGCTAAATATCTTAAAGTAATTGCAAGTCGTACTCTTGCTGGTATTGCCTCTCTCATTTGGGTATCTTTTTTAGAAATAATATACGTGACTTGATTTAATAAATACTCGAAGTCGATATATGACATTCGCATGAAATTCTCAAAGTCCCCAGAATTCTCGACAAGTAATTCAGACAATTGTTTTTTCCATGCTGAGCCTACAAATCCAAATTAAATAAGTTCTTAACTGTTTTTAATTAATTATTAATTGAGTACATTAATAATGATTAGTAATTACCTTGTTCTATTTCGATGAATAGCAGTAATCCACCATCTTCTTTTTTTCCACGAGTTTTTGGTCTTTTTTTTATGCAAAATACTCAAATAATTGTAATGTGCATACGCACATACAGCTACGGAGGCAGCGAATTTGGCAACTTCCATTTGCAATGGAAGTTGCTTTTTTAAAAAATACAAACAATTAATAAACAATCCACCGCAGCCCTCTCGGGCGAGACTAGTAAAGAGGCGAGGAGCGAGAGTGTACTCAACACCACTCGAGTCTCACCTTCTCCGCAAATTTTTTGTCTCGAGGACATTGGACGAGGTAAACAAGAGAGTGAATGGACCACCCCTCGCGTCTCGCCGCCTCGGCGAATGTCTCGACGAGTGATCTTGGCAAGAGTGTACAGCTAGTTTTAGAAATAGGCATACAACATACTTAATAAAAGTTGGACAGTTTTGTAAAATCTATTAGAAAAAATAACAATATACAGGGTGTGCCATTTAAAAAATTTGGGGTTTTTCAATTTAAAATAGTCGAAATGTATAAATTTATTTTGAACACCCTGTAGCATCTAACTCAAATTTCGTTACGTAGGTCTTTTTTTTTCATCTCTATAGAATGTCCGTATGGATTATGAGTATTCTACCTTCAGAAACAATGGCGCTGCTGGCAATTTTTTACAAAACTGGAAACTAGTATTGTTTAAAAAAAATTGAAATATTAGAAAAACTACTAGGTTTAGGTATATAATAAAACTACTTAATTACTTTGTTAACTGTCACTAAATATATTTGTAAAGATTGTACAATTGCGTTATCGCGATTTCGTAGTACAACTACATTGTAACAAAGTAATTAAGTAGTTTTATTGTTATAATGTACTGTCACAAGGTAACGGACCAATCAATCAACTCTTTAAAAGAAGCAAGTACTGCAGACAAGTCCAAACTCTACTTTAAATTAAGACTCAAACACCGTATATCAGTTCAAAACGCATGGTTCAACCAAGAATGTCTAAGAAACAACGTCTTCCCAAAATACACACAGGTAAAATGCAACTCATCATCAACCTCGGCCCGGAAAGTTATCCATTCCTGCAAGATCACATGGCTGAAGGAAGAAGCTAAGAAATGGTTCTGCAACAGGGACAACCTCTTACTCCATATCAAGGTATTGCACTCTGAATTAGCTTATAAACTCCACCCAATAGAATTCGATATCTTTGATGATAATACTAGATTAAAAATTAGCCAAATTATTCATAAAATTTATTTAACTCAATCAAAAAAACTTAAAAAACTAATAGAGAATAAAAAATATACCGAAACTTCAGATAATACCCAACAAAAAACCTTCTAGAATAGATTTATCAATATCTCTAATACAAATTTCACAGAAAGTGAGAAAAACTGCTTGAAAAACGACCAAAATATAATCCTAACTTTAATATAAAAAATACTACCGAAACACTAATATCCGAAATTGAATCAGCCACAAAAACATAGGTGACCCAAATATTAAAAAAGAAAAAAATAAAACATATAATGATAAACACAAAAAACACTACTTGCAGTAACCAAGAACAATTAAAACAATTAACGATAGCGTCCATTCAGTCTAAAATAAAAGATAATAACTTACTAATAACAAAAGCAGACAAAGGTAACTCCATCATAGCTCGATAAAAACCATTACATTCAAAAAGTAAATGATTTTTTGGAAAAAGAAAATCCAGTAAAACTAAAAAAAGATCCAACGGATAAAATTCAAAAACAACTCAAGACCCTGCTAAATGAAACCCTGAGCATTGTGGATGAAAGAGAAAAGTTTAAAATAATAAACCAAAATCCTACATCACCAAAACTTTATGGCCTGATAAAAATACATAAAGAAAATTCGCCAATAAGACCAGTAGTATCGTTGTAAGGTTGAAACTTGCCCGCACGTTGTGGTGTCATTTTGTAACCTGCTAAACTGTCCTCAGTTTGAGGCATCTTTTTTTTTTGTACCCTGTGAGAAGTTGTTTGTCCCACGCTTGAGCGCAATTTTGTACCGTTTGAATATTGGATGCCCCGAGCTTGAGCACAATTTCCTTGCAGCCCCGCTTTAATTTCTGATAATGAATTGAGTGAATCCTGATTTTAAAAGAACTAAAGAAATTAAACACACACTAGCTCAGTTTTCCTTGGTAGAGAAATATGGGTAAGAGATAATTGTTTTACGTCTTTTTGGAATTATTTTCTATTTTTAAAAAGCTTCAGTTGTACAAATTTTTTGGGCACCATTCATTTTAAAATAGAAAGGATCTAACTTCAGTTAAAAAAAATGAAAAAATACTGAAGGGTTTTATGGTTATTACTGAAAAGAATTAGTCTAGTACAACTTTTCTTATCCTGAAAAGAAAAATAGGTATTCAGTGAGACACTAGCTTTAATCAACTAAGAGAAAATTTATTCATGATTTTAAAAATAAAAAGTTCTAACCTTTGCAGTTCTACAAAAAAATTCTAGCCTAACTAGTAGTTATTACGTTTAAATTCTGAACTATGACTACCCCCGAAGACGAAAAATAGTGCTTTTCACTTCACTTTTTAGTCTGTTTAAATTGCTGTTAAGGCACTACTCAGGGATATGTCTATTGAAGGATGTTTTGGTAACTTACTGTTCCTATTCCGGCTTCGATGGAACACGACCGATTTCACACTTTTCTAGTAGACACTTAGAGAGCCCACTACGGCTTTTCGTTAAGAAACTGGTGCTTTACTTAGCTCGCATGATGGTTGTTATGAGCTTTTACTGTAGCTCAGTCGAGGAAGCCTACTTGGCGGCTCCGATGAAAATTAGTCTGGCTGCGGCTTGATGGTATTCCGCCTACTCGGCGGCTGGATGGAAATTAGCCAAGACAGTCGTTTTCGGGCCCTTAAATAAACCGTGCAAACTCTGCCGGTAATATGGCGACGCCGGAACCAAAACTGCGGATACACACATTTCACCAATCGCGGCGTAGCGGTAGATTCGGTCAGGAACCCGCACTGCACAGTATATACCGAACGTCTTGGAATCTCTGTTTAATATACCGTTCGATACAAAAATGAAAATAAGTACAATTTGAAGTGAAAAATCAGTAACATTACATGGTCTTAAAATCTAGGAAAAAATGAATGTTACATCGTACAGCAACACCCCCCTAAAAAATCTGGCAACACATCTCAACACCATCTTCAAAGAAAATACACAATTTAATCCAAAATACAACACAAAAACTCTATAGACCTCACAAATAAACTTAAAAATATCTCCATCCCAAATAACGCCCTTCTAGTTTCATTCGATGTAACAAATATGTTCTCCAATATCCCAAATAAAGATTGTTTAGAAATTATAAAAACTATGTTACAAAAAAACAACGTCAATATAACAATACAACAAGATATATTGAAACTGTTCGAATTTTGTATATCCGGAAATTATTTTCAGTTCAATAATCAATTTTTCAAACAAAGAGATGGACTTGCCATGGGGTCTCCACTTAGTCCTTTGCTAGCCGAAATCTTTATGTCAGAATTGGAAAACAGTTTTCTAAAAACTCAACACGCGAAAAATATTCTCTTTTGGTTTAGATATGTGGACGACATCCTAGTATGTTTCCTTGGAAATGATACTGAACTAAATTCCACTTTAAATTAGCTAAATAATTTACACCCCAACATAAAATTCACACTTGAAAAGGAAACCGATAATAAAATAAATTTCTTAGATATTACAATTTTGAAAAAGAGAAATAGACTAGAATTTGATATCTTCCGCAAACCAACCTTTTCAGATGTCACCATCCCAGCTGACTCAATACACCCTAACTCCCATAAACTGGCAGCCTATAGATCTATGATCCATAGAGCCTTCAATATCCCCCTTAGTAAAAATAATTTAAAAAAAGAACTGGACCCAATCAAAAATATAGCACTCAATAACGGCTTCCAACCTAAAATAATTAATACCTTAATAAGCCGTAAACGAAAACAAATCACTTTCAGCTTAATCTACCCGTAAAAGAATACCGAGAAAAAAAAACATTCATACCTCTGACATATTTTGGTCCCATCTCGGATAAAATATCCCAAGTTCTCACGACCGAGAAAACAAGAATAGCTTTAAAACCCGCTCGAAAATTATCCAATATATTTTTTAATGCCAAAGATAAAACTAATAAATACAATAAATCAGGAGTTTATAAACTTAATTGTCAAGAGTTCAATAGCTGTTACGTAGGCCAAACGGGACGGAATTTCAAGACAAGATTCGCAGAACACAATGCCTCTTATAGGCTAAAAAATGAAAAATCACACTTTGCTAAACATTTCTTAGAAACAGGCCATACTTTTCCCAATATCGATTGTTTACAAATACTCCATATGGCACCTAAAGGGTCAAAACTCAACTTCTTAGAATCTATAGAAATTTACAGACATTCAAAGGACCATAATATAAATTTACTGAATAGTCAATTAGACGTAGCAAATTCTCTTTCGTTCCAACTTTTTAACATATAATAGACCCACATCTGTTCATCATATAAACATAAAATACCAAAAATCTGTTTTAGTCTTAGTTAAGCGTTTGACAATGTAGTTGTACTACGAAATCGCGATAACGCAATTGTAAAATCTTTACAAATATATGTAGTGACAGTTAACAAAGTAATTAAGTAGTTTTATTGTTATAATGTACTGTCACAAAGTAACGGACCAATCAATCAACTCTTTAGGTATATAACATTATTAATAAAAAAGTTACAAAATTTTACGCAGTTCCATTTAAAAAAACATATGTTATTTTGGCCACACTTTTTTGAAGTACCCTGTATACTCAAACATAATTTTAAACTGTGCACTTTAACATTCCCTTAAACTATTGTACTCGTATTTAACATTTTTTCGTCATTCCCGAAACAAATGAGATACTGAACTTTATTCTATCGTAAATTCACCCTGTACAAAATTCGACTGTAAAGCTTGTGGTATATACCTTTCTGTCCTTTTATGTCTCTAACCATTAAGTTGTGTTAGATTTAAAGCTTGTGGTATATGCTTTTCTGCTCTCTTATGTCTCTAACCAGCAGGTTATGTTAGGTTTAAATTTCGTTATATAGGCCTATCTGATCGACTATGACTTAATGCCTTAGGTTATGTTAGGTTCAAGGCTTGTAGTATATGCCTTTCTGCACGTTCATGACTAGACTTATTAGGTTATTTTAGGTTCAAACTACCATACTTAGCTTTTTGTTCGCCTATCAGCAGTGGCGTACCTAGGGCGGAGCGAGTAGTTCCTGTGCCCTGAGCGCTATTCAAAGGGGCGCGCCAAATTCGCAAATTATTAAACTTAAAAATCAAAATAAACTAACAATATAATTCATATTCAAATAATTTTGCGATTCACGCGCGTGGTGAACTTTCGCAAACGAGCGAGAGGGAATGAGTGGTGCGACGGACGGCGCGGCTTTAATAGATTCCTTAATGCTTTCACTCGCTCGACTATTAATTGCAATATCCATCGCAAATCACGAGCGATCTTTCAGTAAGCTAAAACTCGAAAATGTTCTAAATCTATCTGCGTCGAAGAAGGCAAGGAAGGTGCAATTTTAAGTTTAAGACTATTAAAAGCGCACTTTTACAGTTCTAAAATAGAAAATAAAAATGTTTTGTAAGATTTATGACTATTTTATTTAGTGCATCTGTTTATTTTATATTTAGATAATTTGCGAAGGGGGCGCAACTTCGATTTTTGCCCTAGGTGCCATTTCCGATTGGTACGCCTCTGCCTATCAGTCAATCTACATATAAAAAGTTATTGTATTTTAAGTACTTTTATGAACTACATAAAAGAAATGTCCTACTTATAACAAAGAATATTGATGTAAAGTTATTTACAGGGACAATTTTGATGTCAGTCCTTTATCAGCTGGATCAAAATGCACAAAGTATCATATTCAGATTAATTTGTACAATAAAGAACTGTTTCATTCACACGATTAACAATGGTTACAACTGGAAGCTATTTTTTGAGGTTAAAGTATCATAATTTTTTTTTTAAATTATCTTCGAATTCGAATTGAGAAGTATATATGTTACGTTAAAATACCAAATTTAGTCGATTTTTTTTTACTATTCTTAATATGGGGTAAATATGCATTCTACATAAAGGGTGTCCCAAAATTCACGCAAGAAGTAATTTTGATAGAAAACACAGGTTTTTAATTAAAAATTGTAATTTTTTTATTGATTCATAAAGTGTACAGTATAGGGTTATGTATGGATGAACATATCGGGTAAATGGCCTCTACGGTTTTCCTGGCACATACGCAATCTTTTGTCGAAATTTTCCATGACCGTTTTGCATAAATGTGGCTGAAATTCGTCGATACAGGGCCTAATTTCCTCCTTCAAGTCATGGGTGGTCGTGGGCTTGTTGGCATAAACCTTAGACTTTAAAAAAACCCCAAAGAAAAAAGTCCAACGGCGTTAAATCGCATGATCTGGGCGGCCAATTCTGATCACCAAAACGGGATATTACAAGATCAGGAAATGACTCATGCAGTAATTGAATTGTTTCTCGGGCTGTATATCATATGGCACCGTCTTGTTGAAACCACATGTCGTCCAGGTCCATATTTTGCAATTTAGGCACAAAAAACTGGATTATCATATCGCGATAACGATCACCATTAACTGTTATTGCCTGGCCAATAGCATTTTCGCAGAAGAATGGTCCGATAGTAGCTTCAGCCCAAAATACGCACCAAACAGTGACATGTTGTGGATCCATTTGTTTCGCAACAGTCACATGTGGATTGTCTGAACCCCAAATGTGACAATTTTGTCGATTAACGAAGCCATCAAGATAGAAATGAGCCTCATCGCTGAAGATGATTTTCTTCGAAAAAATCAGTATCCACTTGTTTTGTTGTTCCATAATCCATTCAACGAACTCTCCTCGTTGTGCGTGGTCAGTAGGCTTCAGTTCTTGTGTCAACTGAACTTTGTAAGCATGAAGATGCAAATCTTTCGTGAGAATAGAATGTAGAGAGCTTCTCGAAATGCCCAATTCTTGACCACAGTGCCAAATGGATGTTCCTGTAGTCTCAGCAACACTCTCACGAACTGCTTCAATATTTTGTGTCGAACGATTTGTTGAAGGACGCCAGAGCGTTTAAGATCACTAACTGATCCAGTCTCCTTGAATTTTTCAATTAATCTCTTCACAGTTGATGAGGTTAAATCACTATTTCGACGATATTTTATATGAAAATTTCGAACTGTAGCTGCCAAACTTTCATTATTTTTAAAATATTGCTCAAAATGAAAACACGTTGTTCTCTCGTGTAGCGCTTCATTTTTAATAACTCTGAACTGTATAATAGATGATATAATCATAGTAAGTCTGCTTTCTTTCTCGTTTATATTACAGATCTGCTGGAACGGACCAAGAATCCAATCTATAGCTTTGGAAATGACAGTACGCTTATTTCTTCGTTTCCTCGCAAGGCTAGTATCATCAGAGAGCAAGAAGTCTTAACAAAGACCAGGAAAAGTTAACGTTGCTAAACCCGACATACTTATGTCATTAACTTGGAAGCAAATATGTTTTGGCATGAACATATTGCAAGCATTGCAATGAGAGCTTCTCACAAACTGGAAATATTATTTCGAACCAGAAAGCTTTACACTCCAAAACAAGTGTTAGTTCTGTACAAAAGTGAAATGCGACCAACGGTGGAATACTGCTCTCATGTTTGGACTTCTGCTCCCAAACATACACTGTATTTGCAGGATCCAATTCATAGAGAGCTGTTCGCTTGACTGGAGATCCAGAAGCAACATAGATTCATTGGAATGTTGAAGATTAGTTGGCGACTTGAGTCTATTCTACAAGTAGAAGTATAATATTTTTCATGGAAAGTGTTCGGGAAATGTAGCCTGTTTAGTTCTTTCCAAAGCAATACATGCTAGCAATACACGTCGCGCTAATACTTTATATCCGTATGAAGTTCAGCTTGGCACTACTCGTACAACCCTTTTCAGGTAGTCTTTTATATCAAGAACCTCATCCCGTTGAAATGATTTGCCCAGGACTGTTTTCCACCAAGTGCAATTTACAGCGGAGTTAAGCTTCGGATCGCGATGTGTGTACACGGTAGTGTTTCGAGCTATTTAATTATTTTGTCGATTGCGAACGAGAGGGACTAGAAATAAGCAGAGTGTAATGGTAGATTAAAACAATAAGTAAAAAATTTGGAGATTTATGAGAATAATTTTGTCAAATTGTATGAAGCTAACGAAACGATAAGCGACGACCTTGATCATTTTACTTTTTACGGTGATAAGAAATATAAACAACAATTTTTTTTTCATTTTCTCCCGTGTTTGAAAATGGACTATACGAAGGACACACGTAAAGTTTTTATAACAGAAAGAACAATGGATAGCGATGATTATACCTCAGGAGACTCGAAAAGAGGAAGAGTCGAAGAAAAAGAAGAGCCAGTGGGATTATTCAAGAAGAGTAAAAAGGTGATAAGAAGACCACAGAAAGAGAAAAACGAAAGAGTAGATAAGATAGACAATTTGATAGAAATGATCAGAGAGCTAATGTCAGATATAAAGGATATGAAACAAGATCAGAAGAGATATCAACAAGAGTTGAAGGAACTAAGAAAGGAGAATGAAGTATTGAAAGAGGAAAATAAGATAATTAGAGAAAACATAAGAAGTATGGATTTGAAGATGAGTAGACTGGAAAAAGGCAACGTAAGGAATAATATTGTAATATAGGGAATGAGTTTTGAAGCGAATAGCCAACCAGATCTGAAAATGGGTGTAGAAAAGTACAGATTAAAGATGTGATAAAAATGGGAGCGACTATATACAAGATAGAACTTGGAAACACGGGAGATAAGGAAGCTGTAATGAAAAATAAAAACAAACTGAGAAACCTAAGAGAGAGAGAGAGTTCATATAAATAACGATTTAACAAAAGATGAACGCGAAATTCAAAAGAAATTGAAGCATATAGCAGAGAACGAGAGAAAGAATGGAAAAAGGGTGAAAATAGGATATCAAAAAATCGTAATCGAAGGAAGAGAATATAAATGGAACATTGAGGAAGAGAAACTGAAAGAACAAACAAAGAATACTACGGCCATTAAGTCAAAAAACTGAGAAAAAAGGAGAGAGATAGGTAGATTGACGACGAACACCTGGCAAAGATAAAGAATACGGAAAAGAAGACTAGTAAAATAAATACAAATAAGAAAATAATCAAAAAAATAGATAGGAAGAAAGAAATAGGAAATAATTATAGAGTTTTTAGATTGAGAACACGGAATAATAGGGGTATAAACGGAAAGGAGGATGAACTGACAGAAGAACAACAAATGCACTATGTAGGAAGCAATAAAACAGAGAGGAAAGGAAATGAATGCAAAAAATTAGAAGGAAAAGCATACAAAAATCAACATAGAGACATAATACCGGAACAAGATACAGAACTCATACAAACAGAAGAAACTAATACAGAAGAAACAAAAGATGCAATCGGCAATTTAAACAGGATGGAAGGATATAGAAGGAAATATGGAAAAGACAGACATAGATTAACTTAAATCCACACACTCCTAACAAGGGGTAGAAAGGCATAAGGATTAAGTAAGTAATAATTTACAGCGATTCAAGATCAACGCAAATCGATTTTTCCATAGTGCTTTATAAATTTCTCTGCAGCACGTGTGCTATGTCCATAAAAAAAATGTATTTTACCTTTTAATAGCTAAATTGTAAAATTACCCCGGTATTACTAAGTAATTTTAAAAAAAAACTCGTTATTGTAAGTTATACCCCAAGAATTTTCTAAAATATTCTAAAAAAAAAAGTTGTATAATGTTACATGATATATTAATCTATCAAAATAACGACTGTTTCCTTTTCTTTATTCTGTACCATTATTTTTTTTTTCAAGCCAGAAGAAAAAACAATGTTTTGTATATATATTCTTTAAAGAAGCATTAATCAGAGTTTTGACTCTTTAGATAAACGTCTTTATTTTTTTTGCAAATTAGAACATTCTTAGTGTTCCTCATGGAACACTTACGGGATCACTTCCGTTTCTGCCCGTCTGTCACACCCGATTTTCTCCGAAACTATTTGACATACAAAGTAAAAATAAAAGTATTGATGGCCCAGTCAGAGGAGGGTAGGGTTTTTTTTGGGGGGGGGGGGGGGGGGGGGGGGGGGGGGGTTGGGGGGGGGGGGGGTGTTTTGGGGTTTTTGTTTTTTTTTGGGGGGGGGGGGGGTTTTTGGGGGGTTTGTTTTGGGGTGGGTTTTTTTTTTTTGGTTTGGGGGGGGGGGGGGGGGGGGGGGGGTGGGTAGTTTTGAAAGTTAAATTTCGTCTAAGGGGTTTAGCTTGTGGGGGAAGTCATTTTTTTTTCTAAAGTAATCGAGTGGGGTGTCAAATGAAAACTTATGAAAACATGAGTTAAAAAATATAGACGATCTAATACTTGCGCACACTTTTCCTTGCATTATTTTTTAAAAAATTGCCAAAAATCTCTGTCCGCCCACCCTATCCCGAAAAATACCGATCAAAAAATTTGGAAAAGTTCTAATTATTCTACTTAAAGTCTAGATTAAGCGAGAATTATCATCAGTGCATTACGTTTGATAGTTTATCTGACGTAAAGAAAAAAAACTATGAAAACTATGTTTCTTGACTTATGGTGGAGGTTTTTGTAAAATACCTTTAAGTATATTACTATGATTCAGTGGCGAGTCGCTCTTGTACCGAGATGTAATTTTATTTTATTTTTAAGGTAATCACGGTACGGAACACCCATTACGCTTAACCAACTTGCACTTGATGGTTACTTTTATATATATATATATATATATATATATATATATATATATATATACATATATATGTATACACACATATATATATATATATATATATATATATATATATATATATATATATATATATATATACACCAGGTTTACAAGTATGAAATGCGGATTTCAGACAACAGATGGTGCACCAATGCAGTTTATGCTATAAAGATTTGACACTGCGCCATTTTGTTGTGTCATCAACAAGTGTCAGACGCGCAGGAGTGATAAATTGGAAAAGTGTGTGCATATTGTTGTGTTGTTGTGTTCAATATGTCGAAATTTATACCGAACAGAGCATTCGCGGACAGCATTAATTTTTTGTTTTCATTTGAAAAAAATTGCTGTTGAATCATACCGATTACTTCGAGAAGCTTATGGTGCATGCTCCATCGCAAAATACGTGTGAACGATGGTTTCGGCGTTTCAAAAGTAAGGACTTCGATGTTGCAGACAAGGAACGTGGAAAACCACCAAAACGAAGATGTGGAATTGCAAACATTGTTGGACGAAGATGATTCGCAAATACAAAAGCAACTCGCCGAGCAATTGGGCGTTAGTCAACAAGCTGTTTCCAATCGGTTATGAGAGATGGGAACGATTCAGAAGACCGGCAGATGGGTACCACATGAGTTGAACGACAGGCAAATGGAAAAGCGCAAAAACAGGTGTGACATTTTGCTCGCTCGGTACAAAAGGAACTCGTTTTTGCATCGTATAGTTACAGAGGATGAAAAGTGGATTTATTATGAGAATCCCTGGCGCAAAAAATCAGGGATAGACCCAGGCGCACCACCCACATCGACCGCAAGACCAAATCGCTTTGGCAGAAAGACGATGTTCTGTATTTGGTGGGACCAGAGGGGCGTGGTCCATTATGAGCTGTTTAAACCTGGGGAAACGGTTAATACTAAACGTTACCAGCAACAATTGACCGATTTGAACCCTTCGCTGCTTGAAAAAAGGCCAGAATACCGAAAAAAGGCAACATTTTTCTTCATGACAATGCTCCATCACATACGGCACAACCAGTTCGCGACACGTTGGAAGCACTCAGCTGGGAAGTTCTACCCTATGCGACTTACTCACCAGACTTGGCTCCTTCCGATTACCACTTGTTTGCATCGATGGGTCAGGCACTTGCTGAGCAGCGCTTTGGTTCGTACGAAGATGTGAAAAAATGGCTTGATGAATTGTTCGCAGCAAAAGGGAAGATTTTTACTGGCGTGGTATTCACAAATTGCCAGAAAGATGGGAAAAATGTATAACAAGCAATGGAGCATACTTTGAATAAAGCACTTTTTATCATTCTTCCGAATTTAACATGTTTTTTTAAAAAAAAAAATCCGCATTTCACACTTGTGCACCTGGTATATATATATATATATATATATATATATATATATATATATATATATATATATATATATATATATATATATATATATATATATATCTAACCGTAAATCTCTTCTACCATATGGTGTAGGGCAGTTATACATTCTCCTTTTTTCCCTCTCAATCTCCACATATAAACGTCTTCCATCTGTCTCTATTCTTTGCCATTTTCACTGCTTCTTTCCAGGATTTTCCCTTCTCCTTAAGTATACCTGCAATCCTCCTATTCCAGGTCTGTCTAGGTCTTCCTCGCTTCTGTTTTCCCTGTATTCGGGCTTCATACACTTGTTTTATCTGTCTATCATCTTTCATTCTCTGTATATGTCCCCACCATCCCAGCTGTCTTTGTTGTATATATTCCATAATTGCTTGTACTCTCAGCCTTCTCCTTATTTCTGTACTCCTTATTCTGTCCTTCCGTGTAAATCCTCTCAGGTATTTCATTTTGACGGCTTGTATCTTGTTTTTCTGCCTGTCTGTTAAGGTCCATGATTCACATCCGTATGTTAGGATTGTCCTATAAATTGCTTTGAACACTTTTATTTTTGTTTGTTTCATCACGTCTTTCTTCTTAATGAATTTATTACTTATTGCATAGTAAAGTTTGTTAGTTTTTTAGATTCTTTCATTAATTTCTTTGTCTTGTTTTCCAGTTTCATCCATTATCACTCCCAAATACTTATACTGTTCCACTTGTTGTATTTTATTCCCTTCTATGTAAATGTTCGTTTGTTGCTTTTCCATTGTCATTACTTTTGTTTTATCTATATAAATTTTCATACCTTCTTCCTTAAACGCTTTATTCCAAATATCAAGGTTTCCTTATAATTGTCTCTCATTTTCCGCCATTAGCACAATATCATCAGCAAAAGCCGCTTTAAATATTTTTATTCTTTTTAGCTTCCAGTATCCAATTGTCATTCTTTTCACTTATATTTCGCATTTCTTGATTATTTCATCCATGTATGTGAACAATGTTGTGCTCAAGCTTTCTCCTTGCCTCAAACCTTCCTGTGTTGTCAATCTCTCCGACTTCATGTTGTTTTTTATTACATACTGCACATTGTTGCTGTATATTCCCTTTATGAATCTTATTGTCTTTTTGTTTATTCCCTTGTTTTCGAGGCTCTTCCACACTTTATTTGTCGGCACACTGTCAAATGCTTTTTCTAAGTCTATGAAAGCAAGGTGTAGACTTTTATTTTGTTTTGTTTTTTTTTTCGATAATCTGTTTCAGTGTAAATATGTGGTCTCGTGTACTTCTTGATGGTCTAAATCCACTTTGCGATTCCGATATTTGTGTTTCTATTACTTTCTTTTTCTTATTATTAATGATGCCTTCATAAATTTTGACAATTGTGTTCAGTATAGTAATTTCTCTGTATAGATTGGTGTAATAAACGTTACTTTTTTATTGGCATTTATTTAGGTCAGGTAACCTTTGACCTCTATCCATGTGGTGATCATTTTTAGACGCCCGGCCCCGATTTATGGAAAATTGTTGGATATTTATTTATTTTTTTAATGTAGAATGGTAAAGAGTATGTCAAGGACGTATTTGACATTTGGTAGTGAAAACGACGCTGGGCCGCGACGCCAAACAATTTTTTTTCCATCGACATACCTTTTATAAAACGGCGTTGGAAAGCCCTATTTTTTTCCAACTTTTTTCCTTTAACTGTTTTCTTCTAATATATCTTTAAAAGTCCATCACAAGAAAAAATCTAACGAAGTGAGGTCTAGTGATTTAAGTGAATACCTGGGCTGCGAACCCCTATCCATCTTCGTTGAAATCGTTCATGCAAATACTCTCTAACAGCAGTAATTGTATGAGGTGGTACTCTGTCATGTTGATACCACATATGCCTTCTTAAAATAAGGGGAACATTCTCTAATAAAACTGTATTAACTAAGAAATTAAAGTATCTATTTCCAGTTACTGTTCCCTCAAAAAGTATGGTTCAACCAAATATCTGCCAATTATCCCACACCATACATTAACGCCATAATGGCCTTGATTCTGAATTTGGTTAACATTGCATGGACTCTTGTCAGCCAAGTAATGATAATTTTTTCTGTTAGGTTTGATGTTGCTGACAAAATAATTTTCATCTGCCATAATATATGATTCAGAAAATAACCTTCTTCGTCATATTTAATCATTATTTCTGCTACAAAACTCAGTCATCGTTCCGAATTAAATTGTATTAATAAACGAAGATTATGCATTTTATAGTCAACGTGTCTGTTAGCTTTAAGAGATTTCTGAATAGCCCCATAAGATATATGCAACTGCCTGCTTGCTTGTCTAATTAAATTGTATAAATAATTTCAAAAATATATATTTTTTTTATGAGTCTAGCACACGTGCTACAGGGAAGTCCCTAAAGCGCTCCAGGAGCGGCATGTGTGCGGAAAAAGCGATTCACGTTTTTCTTAAATCGCTGTAAATTGTACTCGGTGGGAAACACAGCGCTGGGCAAATTATTTCAAAGGGATGTTGTTCTTGATATAAAAGACTGCTTCAAAAGCGTTGTACGAGGAGTAACAAGCTGAACCTCATACGGATGTGAAGTGTTAGTGCGACGTGTATTTCTAACATGCACCGCTCTGGGAGGAATTAAGCGGGCTACATCCTTCGAACATTTTCCATGAAAATACTTGTAGAACAGACTCAAGTCGCCAATCGTTCTTCGATGTTCCAGCCAATCAAGGCCGCCGGTCAGTTCCGGGTCTCCAATTAGACGAACAGTTCTTCTCTGAACAGAATATAACAAATGCAGTGTGTGTTTGGGGGAGGAGTCCAAACATGAGAGCAGTATTCCATAGCTGGTCGAATTTGAGCTTTGTAAAGAATTAACAGTTGTCGTGTAGTCTACAGCTTTCTGGTTCGAAATAATATTCCCAACTTTTGAGAAGCTCTCCTCTAACATGTTTATGCCAGGACATATTTGCTCCCAAATCAACGCCCAACAAATTGAGTGACGCTAGGGGAACGGAGTGCCCCGACATGACCATGTCGGGTTCAGCAACGTTAACCTTTTTAAAAAAAAATCACCGCCTGGGTTTTTGTAGCGTTAAATTGCACTTGGTTATGGTTACCCCAACTTCTTCCAGGTCCTTGTTAAGTTGGACGACCTCCTGCTATCTGCGGATATTCGCCTGAGTAGCCGATGTCCAAGCGTTCAAAGTGAATGAAGAGATAAGCGTACTGTCATCTGCAAAGCTATAGATTGGATTCCCGGTCTTTTCCAGCAGATCGTTAATGTAAATGAGAAAGAGAGTAGGAGACAGTACGGAGCCTTGGGGCACACCGGCGTTGATAGTGAAGGTGTCAGAAAGAAATCCGTCGACCGCCACTCGTAAAAAAACGCTCTCTGAGGAAACATGAGAGCCACAAACAGAACTTGTCAGACATACCATAAGAGCATAGCTTAGCCAACAGTCCATCGTGCCAAACACGGTCGAATGCCTCGGATATGTCAATTGCGTTGTTCCAAACATGTGTTACATAAGTCAGAAGATCTCCTGTTGATCTATGTTGATGGAAGCCATATTGGTGATCGCTAATAATATTGAATCCTTCACGATATTTTAGAAGATGCTGATTGACCTTCTCCATGACTTTCGATAATATTGAAAGCATTGCGACTGGTCGGTAGTTATTTGGCAAGGTCTTCTTGCCTTTTTTAGGTATCGGCTGAACTGTGTCACATTTCCAGCAGGAAGGAAATATTCCCTTTCTGTAGGATAGGTTGAAAAATCTACAGAAAACTGCTGTCAGTTCCCGCGCATAGTTTTTGAGAACTATGGCAGGTATTCCATCAGCGCCAAAAGCCTTTTTGGTGTCTAGCTTCATTAAAATACGCCTTATGATACGCTGTCTGAAGATAACATCGGGCATCCTTGGTTGCAATATGGGAATAATAGGTGGTGTTTTTCCTTGGCAATCGACAGTAGAATGTGAAGCAAAGAGTTCAGCC
Organism: Pachyrhynchus sulphureomaculatus; assembly: GCA_019049505.1. Classification (NCBI taxonomy): domain Eukaryota; kingdom Metazoa; phylum Arthropoda; class Insecta; order Coleoptera; family Curculionidae; genus Pachyrhynchus; species Pachyrhynchus sulphureomaculatus. The sequence continues at coordinate 32,275,183 of CM032449.1, read as the reverse complement.
TAGTTCACTTTCTCAGCAGTGTGTAGGCAAGATATTTAGAAGCACCAGCTTCTTTGCATTTTCGGTCAAACCAAGGCTTGCCGTTGGAGGGGCATTTCTTCAAAAAAGGGATGTAAGCTTCCATTCCAGTCAAAATAACATCGCAGATCTCCCTGGCGCAGATGGGTTGTCGGATCGAAAACAAATGTCCATCCAAGGGGAAGTTCGAAAATATTCCTTGAGAACTTCCCATTTAGCGGCCTAGGCGCCTCTCTGTCACTGATTGGTAGGATATTCGATGTCGAAAGCAGTTTATGGTCGAAAGAGCCTAACAGCGGATTTACGGTGACCGTGTAAATCCCCCGATTGGTGGTTAAAAACAGATCAAGAAGACTGGCGAACTTCCCGTCTCGATCAGGGATCCGTGTTGGTTCGTGAATAAGCTGAGTTAAGCCACAACTGATTGAGAATGGTTCAGATTCACGACCTGGTTCGTCGGTAGTATTTGAATATTTGAATGAATGATTTCAAAAATATTGCATACTACTTTTTAATCTGTTAAAGCAATTCTTCCTTTAGAAATACCTTTCTGTCCAGAAAATGCATCCATATTGCTAATCAAGTTTCGTTCTAATCGACAAAACATAGTGTGATCCGAGATAACGTTCTCGATACAGTCTTACGGCTCCCGAGAATTTCTTCTTGCTTCTCTATAAATAAGAGTCATATCTACTTTTTCAGCATGGGAAACCACTTCAACCAGAAGCTATTAACACACTGTTTACTTAGTTTAACTCTATTGAATCGAATAGTTGTGTAAACAAGAGCTGTCAGATTAAACTATGATAGCCGCCTACTAAATAAATTGTTTGAAAACCTCCAAACGTGGCATACGATCCATGGCAACCACGATGACCAAAAAAAAATAATATTTTGGAGGGTTTTTGCTACATAATTTTTTTGCAAAACAAATTAGAAAAAAAAAACAGTTTAAGAAAAAAATGTTAAGGGCTTTCCAATGCCTTTTTACAAAAAGTATGTCGATGGAGAAAAAAGTTGTTTAGCATCGCGAAGCCCAACGTCGGACGTTTCACTACGAAATGTCAAATACGTCAGTATATTCCTTGACATGTACTATACCACTCTACATTAAAAAAAAATAAATATTCATCAATTTTCCATAACTCGGTGCCGGGCGTCTAGAAATGATCACCCTGTACGTGGTCTATCATTTTGAGGATTTTCTATAATATCTGAAAGTTTTTAAAGTTGATTCTACTTAAAATCTCCGAAGCTGGTATGCCAGAAGTTAAAATTGATTTTACTAGTATTGTATATAGAACAACCTCGCTTTAAGGTTAAGCTTACCTTCACAATTTAGTAAAGGGTAGACAGCTAAAAGTTTAGCATTTACTTTTTTTAACAGATTTGTTTTTAAATTCCAATTACCTTTTTTATCGAAATGGATTCCAAGCTATTTGATGCCATTAGGCCAGTCGATTTGTTTATTACGAACCCTTTGTTTCTGGAAGATAAATTATAGATTTCGAAAAGTAAACGGGTTCAGTTTTATCTGGATTTAACTTAGTCTTCCAATTTTTCATCCACTTTTCTAGTTGGTTAATAGTCCGATGAAGATGTTAAATTACAATCCTAGCTTCTTTAGATTTTATTGTTACCGCTGAATCATCAGCGAGAATATATAAATTTATTAAATTGGATTTGGGAATATCAGATATAGATACTGAAAAGGATCTTTTTGCACGGTAAGAGATTGTATTTTCTATAATATATATAAAATGCAACGTCTCTCTGTCTGTCTGTCCGTTAGTGTGCTTTTCCCTGGTGAACCACTTACCCGATTTACGTACTTTTTTTTGAAAACATACATATGTTCTCTGGCCAGGTTATAGGCTATATTTTATTATGATAGGTAGCATAAGGAACGAGCAGTGACGGCAATAGTGAATGAAGTCGCCAAAAAGTTTGCCGTTAGTGCATTCCATTGCAATACACAGCCTAAACCATTAAATATGGATCAATATTATGTAGCAGAGAATATCTATAATCTATAATATAGATATATATATATATATATATATATATATATATATATATATATATATATATATATATATAAAATGCAATGTCTCTTTGTCTGTCCATTAGTGCTTTTATCACGCGAGAACCACTTATCTGATTTACATATCTTTTTTTAAATTCATACATATATTCTTTGGCCAGGTAATATAATAATAATATTAATCCATATCTTTAATATATATAAAATGCAACGTCTCTCTGTCTGTCTGTCCGTTAGTGCGCTTATCCCTCGAGAACCACTTATCCGATTTACGTGATTTTTTAAATTCATACATATGTTCTTTGACCAGGTTATAGATATATATTTTATTACATCTATAATATATATAAAATGCAATGTCTCTCTGCCTGTCTGTCTGTCCATTAGTGCGTTTATCACGCGAGAACCACTTATCCGATTTACGTGTTTTTTTTTTTAATTCATACATTTGTTCTCTGGCCAGGTTATCTATAACCTTCAACCTATAATATATATAAAATGCAACGTCTCTCTGTGTGTCTGTCTGTCCCTTAGTGCGTTACGTGCTTTTTTTTTAAATATACATATGTTCTCTGGCCAGATTATAGGATATATTTTATTGCGTTAGTTAACATAAAGAATATGCAGTGACGATAATAGGGAATCAAGTCGGGAAAAACGTTACCGTTAGCGCGTTTTCTTGCAATACGCTGCCTAAACCATTAAATGTGGAACAATATCATGTTGCAAAGAATATAATATATATATATATATATATATATATATATATATATATATATATATATATATATATATATATATACATACATATATATATATATATATATATATATATATATATATATATATATATATATATATATATATATATATATATAAAGTGCAACGTCTCTCTGTCTGTCTGTCTGTCCGTTAGTGCACTTATCACTTGAGAACCACTTATCCTATTTACGTGTTTTTATAAATTTATACATATGTTCTATATAATTTGATATAAGCCTAGATAATGGGAGGTAAAGTGAGATAATGGGAGATAAGGAGAAATAATGGGAGATCAGCAGAGATAAGTCTAGATAATGGGAGTTATGGTGAGATAATGGGAGATAGGGAGAAATAATGGGAGATAAGGAGAAATATTTCGAGATAAGTCGAGATAAGCCTAGATAATGGGAGATAAGGTGAGAAAATGGGAGATAAGGCAGATATTTTATTACGTTAGGTAACATAAGGAATAAGCAGTGACAATAGTAGTGAATCAAGTCCACGCGAGCGGAGCCGCGGGCACTGCTAGTTAATTATATAATTTGAAAAGCCGTGCTTTATGTTAACAGTCACACCACTATGCTAAACTCGGTCCAAGGTGTGGTTAATCTGGTGAACAGATATACCGTTTTCTGATTTGCTCTAAACCCAAATTATTCCAGTAGTAAAATATAACTGTTTAGTATCAAATCATTTATTTTCACCCGAATAAATTTTTCCACTATTATACCAAGACCAGACAATAAGATTACACAGGCAGACAAAATTGAACAAAACTCCAGACCCTGAGACCAGAGTATACTAAAAATATAAAAACACTCTAGTCCCAATACCCAATTTATTTATTTTAACAACTTAACAATTGTTTCAAACACACAGAGTCCTCTTCAAAAGTGTATTTAGAGTAACTAAACTATTTTAAATGGTAATGTATATAAGTAATATGTTCCTTAAACTATTATTTATACCTGTTTTAGGTTAGGTATTTTATTAAGTTATGCAGAGTTATATTTATAATATATATAAAATGTACGTCTCTCTGTCTGTCTGTCTGTCCGTTCGTGCGCTATATCTATATCTATAATATATATAAAACGCAACGTCTCTCTGTCTGTCTGTTCGTTAGTGTGGAGAACCACTTATCCGATTTACGTGTTTTTTTTTAAACATGCTAAACCATTAAATATTGAACAATATCATGTAGCAAAGAATATCTATAATATATATAAAATGCACCGTCTCTCTGTTTGTCTGTCTGTCCGTTAGTGCGCTTATCACTGGAGAACCACTTATCTGATTTACGTGCTATATGGAACAATATCATGTAATAAAGGATATCTATAATATATGTAAAATGCAACGTCTCTTTGTCTGTTTGTCCGTTTGTGCGCTTATCACTGGAGAACCACTTATCCGATTTACGTGCTTTTTTTGTAAACATGCTAAACCATTAAATATGGAACAATATGATGTAACAAAGAATATCTATAATATATATAAAATGCAACGTCTGTCTGTCTGTCCGTTAGTGTGCTTACGTGTTTTTATAAATTTATACATATGTTCTATATAATTGGATATAAGCCTAGATAATGGGAGATAAATATAAATAATGGAAGATAAGGAGAAATAATGGGAGATAAGGAGAAATAATGGCAGATATTTTATTACGTTAGGTAACATAAGGAATAAGCAGTGACGATAGTAATGAATCAATTCCAGGCGAGCGGAGGCACGGGCACGGCTAGTTGTTTTTTATAAAATCTATGATAGAATTTCTGAGAACTAATATAAATTGAGTAAGGGAGAATGATTTAAATCTACTTGTTCGTTTAATAACTGGTTGCAATTTTTACGTTTATTAATTTCGAGTCTTTCAAGGAGATTTAATTTTTTGGATTTATCTTCGATATGTAGAATTTTAAATTCATCACTGAAATTATGTGATTCATTAATTATATGGGTTGTATAATGTGAGTTGTTATTGTTTTTTAAATAACTATATTTGTGTTCATTAATACGGGTTCCAAATGGTCTACCAGTTTGCCCACCATAGTTTTTGGTACAAGATCCACAATTTAATAAATAGAGGCCTGATTTTTTAATTTTATTATATTTTGATTTGTTATTCAGAATTATATTCCCTAGAGTGTTATTGGTTTTAAATCTTACTTTTTGTTATTTTGTGGATTGTTTGGAGATTGTTTGGAGATTTTTCTAGTAATTTTTCCTGTGTAAGTAAGTGTACTGTGCTTTACTTTTTTGTCAACTGTCGTAGGGTATATAAGTGAGACTGCTTGTTTAAATAATTTTTTATATAGAATCTTATCAATAATGTTAGGGTGGTATCCGTTATTGACTCCTATTTGTTTAATGATGTTTAGTTCTTTGTTAAAATTAATTTTTGACATGGGAATGTGTAATAACTTATGGATAACGGAATTGAATGCTGCCATTTTGTGAGTGTAAAGATGTGATGAACTATTAGAAATAACTGTGTCCGTATGTGACGGCTTATGAAAAATAGAAAAAACATGCAAATTATTTATTTTTGATATGGACAGATCTAAGAAATTCATCGAATTATTGGTTTCTAACGCAATTTTGATTAATTAAATTTATGTTAGAACTGGAATGATTTTTATATTTTTCATAAGCTGTAACATACGGACACAGTTATTCACAATAGTTCATCACATCCTTACATTCACAAAATGGCTGCATTCAGTTCCTTTATCCATAGATAATTTTGTCAAAAATTAATTTTAACAAAGAACTAAACATCATTAAATAAACAATAAAATTCTATGACGACCGGTGACCAACGGATAGGTACCGATACAAAATAATTTTATTTTATTTATTTATAATTAAACAAATATTCAGGCAGTAAATATTTGTTGTACACTTTTACTACAAAGATGTCATGCTTTTAATATATTCTTGGAAATTCTTATATTGAAGATGAATGAGTGACTGAATTTCATAGAATACTTCAGCAATCACGTTACGGAACACTAACTGTGCAAGTCCGACTTGCACTTGACCAGTTTTTAATTTTTAGATTTAATATTTTAGGGTAAGTTAGAAGTAAATTAAACTTTGTTTAGTTTAGTTTAGAAATATTAAACAAATCTGTATTGATCAAGGATGCAAATTTTTTTAAATCGATGAAGCAAGCTAAAAGATTTTTAAGATTAGTAGGAACATGAAAGTTAAAAATATGTAACACGAATAATATTAGGCTAACAACATAGTCTTGAGCAATGCCTTTAGATAATGGTAGAAAAATTGATTTAACAACATTTATATTTAATACCTAATATTTCCTGTAAACATGATTTATGACTCTTGCCAGCTATGTTGTCAGAGTTTTCAAAATGAAAAAAAGTTTCCATTGGAAATTTGATTACTCAATTCAAACGTAACAAAATTACAACAACAAGAAAAACTAATTTTCCCGAATTTCGTTCCATTTCACATTTATTCAAGAAATCATTGACACAGCCGCAGCTCAGAAAAGTTCTAAAAACAGAATGAACCAAATTTTACGGTCAATAACCGAAAGCGTAAGATTTTTAAAAATGTTAAGAAGGCAATTTTGGGGTAATTCCTACTGTTTTTAACTGTCTATTTTACTTATTCTTTTCTGCCGTTATACGCCCCAAGATTAATAAAGTACTTTTATTTCCAAGTGTACTGTTGTAAACGTTCTTTATTTGATGCTGCAGGAAAATACCTAAAGCTCTTCAGGAGCGACACGTATGCTGAAAATGCGATTCAGGTTGTTGGTCTTGAATCACTGTAAGTTATACTTGTTGACAAACACAGTCCTGGACAAATTATTCCAAAAGGATGAGGTTGTCCATATAAAAGGCTGCTTGAAAAGGGTTATACGAGGAGTAACAAGCTGAACCTCATACGGATGTGAAGTATTAGCGCGACCTGTATTTCTAACATGCATCGCTCTGGGAGGAATTAAGCGGGCTACATACATCGAACATTTTCCATGAAAATACTTGTAGAATAGACTCAAGTCGCTAGCCGTTCTTCGACGTCCCAATGAATCAAGACCGCCGGCCAGTTCCGGGTCTCCAATCAGGCTAACAGCTCTTCTCTGAATAGAATATAACGAATGCAGTGTATGTTTGGGAGCAGGGCCCCAAACATGGGAGCAGTAATTCATAGTTGGTCGAATTTGAGCTTTGTACAGAATTAACTGTTGTTGTGGAGTGTAAAGCTTTCTGATTCGAAATAATATTTTCAGCTTTTGAGAAACTCTCTTTGCTATACTTGCAACATGTTCATGCCAAGATATATTTGCTCCCAAATTTATGCCGAACAAATTGAATGACGATGCGACAGGAATGGAGTGCCCCGACATAACTATGGTATGTCGGGTTCAGCAAAGTTAACTTTTTTACAAAAAAAAATGCCGCCTGAGTTTTTGTAGCTCCAAATTCCACTTGGTTACTGTTACCCCAAGCTAGGATTTCTTCCAGGTCTTTGTTCAGTTCGATGACTTCCTGCTATCTGCGGATATTAGTCTGAGTAGCAAATGTCCGAGCATTCAAAGTGAATGTAGAGATAAGCTAACTATCATCTGCAAAGGTGTAGATTGGATTCTCGGTCTTTTCCAGCAGATCGTTAATGTAAATGAGAAAAAGAGTAGGAGACAGTATGGAGCCCTGGGGCACACCGGCATTGATAGTGAAGGTGTTAGAAAGAAATCCATCGACTGCCACCCGTAAAAAACGCTCTATAAGGAAACATGAGAGCCACAAACAGAACTTTTCAGATATATCAACAATCCATCGTACCAAACACGATCCAATGCCTTAGATATATCAAGAGTAACTGCTCGAGATTCTCCAAAGTGTTCAGTTGCTATGTTTCAAACATGTGTTACGTAAGTCAGAAGATCTCCTGTTGATCTGTGTTTACGGAAGCCATATTGATGGTCGCTAATAATGTTGAATCCTTCAAAATGTTTTAGAAGATGCTGACTTTGAGCCTTTTCCATGACCTTCGATATTATTGAACGCAGTGCCACTGGCCGGTAGTTATTTGGCAAGGTCTTTTTAGCTTTCTTATGTATCGGCTGAACTGTGGCATATTTCCAGCAGGAAGGAAATATTCCCTTTCTGTAGGATAGGTTGAAAAGTCTACAGAAAACTGCTGTTAGTTCCCTCGCACAGTTTTTGAGTACTATGGCAGGTGTTCCGTCAGCGCCAGAAGCTTTTTTGGTATCTAGCTTCATTAAAATACGTTTTTATGACACGCTGTCTGAAGACAATATCGGGCATCCTTGACTGCACTATGGGAATAGTAGGTAGTGTTGCTGGTAGGCTGTGCTGCTTCCCATTTTTTTTTTGAATTCGTACTTAAAAACTTAAATTTGCATTTAAAGACACTGACTTTAGTTGGGGGACAATTACAAATTTGTTTTAAAATATTTTCAATATATTCTATTTTTGTATCAATGAAACAGCCTAATTTAATTAAAAAGTTTTTCTCTCATAGTCTCCTTTTCATCTAGTCAATTTCGGCAAGGAAACAAATAGTTTAATGAAATTTCAAAATTTGAACTTAGAAAAGAAAACAAAAGAAAGTTTATTAATTAACATGGCAATTTCAAGCTAACAAAAGTAAGACAAAAAACTGATTCATTCGTAAAATATTACATTCAAGATAAAGTATTCCTTTTACTCCTCACTTTCAAAATAAATCATTTCTGTCAGTTTAATAGCTAAGATACGAGAGTGGATTGAAAAGTTTTGTAAAAAACACGGTAACATTTTTTGCAAAAACAAAAATGTATGTCTCAACATAATCTCCATTGAGATCAACATATTTCGTCCAGCGAAATTCCAAGATGGACTTGCGTAATTAGTGTTCCGTACGTTAATTGCTTTCAAAATAAAAATTGTTATCGCGAAGGTATAAAATTTTTTAAATATGATGGATAATATGCAGTAGTTAATTACTTGGGTAATGTAGGATCGCAAGAGAGGCAAACAGTAGACATATAATCCCTCCACCATCCCCAATAATTCTAGACCTTGGCGAACACATCAGTTTCAAGGACAGTCCGTTTATAAACAACGCTAAAAAACCTAAGAAGTTAACAAACCGGTCAAGTGCAAATTGGACTTGCGCAATTAGTGTTCCGTACCGTGACTGCCTTGAAAATAAATTTTTTTTAGACTTCACAAAACACACCCCAAATGAGTTTCCAATAAAGTTTGTTTCCGATCTTTCTACTGAAAACTGATATCCTTTTTGTTTTATATATATATATATATATATATATATATATATATATATATATATCAGATAAATTACTAAAGGTAGTGCTCTCGAGGTAATTTTCGTTTAATCTACGCCCTGTGGAGAATATTCCAGAGTTTTTTTCAAAATTTTTTGATCACTACTTTTCGAGATAAACGGGGAAAAGCGTACGCTAGTATTACATTATATATATTTTTGAACTCGTGTTTTTTACAAGCTTTCATATGGCACCCCACTCGATGACCTGGTAAAAATTTCTTTTTCAATTCCAATTTCACCCCCCAAAAACTAACCCCTTAAGTCAAAATTACACTTTCAAAATTACATGGCTCTGATGAGGCCATCAATTCCTATATGAGTACCAAATTTCAACTTTCTACGTCAAATAGCTTCGGAGAAAATCGGATGTGACAGACGGACAGACAGATAGACAGACAGATGATCTTATAAGTGGTCCGTACGAAACACTAAAAATGTTTACAGTACAGATAACCTCTTCATTCAACGAAAATTTTTTCTCTCCAAGCCAATTTTAGAGGTAAGGAAACAAAAAAAGTATCTTGGAGCCAAATCTGGGAATAGGATGAGTGGAAAACTATTTAAAAACGCAGCACTTTTACCATTGCAACGACCGATGTGTAAACAGGCACGTTGTCCTGATGAAAGAGTATTTTTTTGCATGCTAATCTTGGTCGTTTCTGTTTCAATTCACTATGCAAACGGTCTAAAAATTACCCACTCACTTAAGCCAAAAAAGAGGGTCAACCTCGGAATGAGAGGTAATAAGCTATAAACTTGTATAAACCTTTATTTTGGCATTCTAAAAGTTGCCTCAAAAGTCTCATAAAATGTCGTGTCCGCGTCTTAAGATATTCAAGGTCACAAAAAATCGGTTTTTTGAAAATATCTCGCTTCCTATGGTTTCAATGATATTTATATTTATTATGAAAATTATAGAGCATAAAATTCTCTACAAATTTTGTTCTAAACATTTTTTTATACGCTTAACCGTTTTTGAGACAGAGCGCGGAGAACGCGCAGCACGTAGCCATACATAGAATAATGTAAGGTCAACCGTGAGTCCCGGTAAATAATACGTCATATAAAGTTAATTAACCACTAAAAAATCCATAATTATGAATAATTTGCATTATTTATTAATTAATACATTATATTTAAAAATATTTTTCATTTATCAAATATATTCGTTTAATAATACTTACCTACTTCGTGTAATTAAAAAATTGTTATGTGAAATACTTTAAGTATATTTTAATTATTTTCTAATATATCTAAATTAGATTTTAAGTAGAAAAGGAATAGAGTAAATACATTTAATTATATCTTTATTTAGCTCTCCGCGCTCTATCTCAAAAACTGTTAAGCGTATAAAAAAAATATTTAGAACAAAATTTGTAGATAATTTAATGCTCTACAATTTTCGTAATAAATGCAAATATCATTAAAACTATAAGAAGCGAGATATTTGCGAAAAACCGATTTTTGTGACTTTTGACCTTGAATATATTAAGACACGGGCACGAGATTTTATGAGGGTTTTGAGACAACTTTTAGAATGTCAAAATAAAGGTATATAAAAGTTTACAGCTTATTATCTCTCATTCCGAGGTAAAACCCTTACTGTGACTGGACAATAAAGTTGCTTAATACGAGTCAGTCGATGTTTAATCAAGATCCAAATAGTCAATCATGATGATACCGTGTGAGTCTCAAACAACGTTTGATATCACTTTTCTCGCCGATAAAACTGTTTTCGCTTTTTATGGTGCACTTCCATCTTTGTCAACCCACTGTTTCCCTATGAACTTCCTTTTGTTCAGTTTCTATCTGTGCCGCAGTCCACTTTTTTAAATAAAAATGTTTTATCAATGCACTATACTCAGCTTATCCATTTCTACGAAACCTGTCACACCAATCACTTACGATAGCTGCCAGCATCTCTTTGAAACTTTAAACACAACCGTTACAAGAATCACGCTTACCAAGAGTCATGCTGCTTAACAAAATTTCTCGCCATCCTAGAAATTTGCCAGACCTATTAATCCACCCTGGTGTGCAGACTGATAGCAACTGGAATCAGATTGGTATTCCAAACGGCACAAAGATACACTTCAATAACGCAAGTAAGTATTATTGCCACTTTTGACCAAGTTTTTAGATTAATTATGGGAATGACTAGACTTCTAATGGAAAAAATATCTTAAACTGCTGATACAGCGGTAATGAAAGTTAGCTATTTCCATAACAAAGAGATACAATAGCTGACACAATTATTTTCTCCTGTTTCCGAAATGTTTGTTTTTTTTGAGCTGAGGGTATATTTACTGCGCTAGGTCAAATTACACAACTTAAGTAAATAATCTATGCCTGGACACAGCTTACATTGAGGAGGAACTTCGAACTAAGTCGAGGTTTTTGAGTACTCGATGTAAGATAGATCTGGAACGGGAAGTACTCAATCCCGACACGGAGCGTCCCAATGGCTAATAGGAAACTTCCCTATAGATATGTAGGATAGATGCGAATAAGGTGGACCAAATAAGCACCCTCGGATCGACTGAGGACATGGCATAGGGCAGCAATCATATCATTACCGGGTCAAGGCTATTGAGAAATGATCTCTTTAAGGCTTGACACCCTACATACAAGCACATTATGTTTCAACCGGCTGTGAGATTGCGATGAAGAAAGCAACGGCAAACTACTTCATTATATATCCCAAGACAAGTCAATATGGTTAGAAAGAACGAGTCAGAAAATGTACTGATCACGTTGTTCGGAAACCAAGATCCGGCAGGAGCGGATATAACAGAGCCGCTCAGCTCACAAAAACCTTGTATTAAAACCAACAACAAGATATTGACAGTGAATACTCCGATGGAAAGAATCGGCACGTGGAACGTCCGCCCCATGTGCCAGGCCGGAAAGATACATAATGTAATCCAAGAGATGGACAGACTGGGGCTCGGAATATTGAGAATCAGCGAAATACGTTGGCTAGTCCAGGATGAATGTACAGTAAACAAGCACAGAATTATTACTCTGGAAGCAGCATAAACCACCACCAACATGGAGTGGGAATGATCCTAAATAAACATTTGTAACGAATTTTATGCCAGCGTCGGAGATACTGTTAGTAGTGGAGATAAATATCAGTCTAAAAAAATTAACCATCGTTCACTTTAGATAAAAGTGATAATGAGGAGAAAGAATTTTGTGATTCCATAACTAAAATGATAGGCACACTTCACAAAAACGAAATATTAATTATAATGGGGGACTTTAATTCCAAAGTCGGAAAGGGAAGAAGAGGACAGCTCATAGGATCTCACGGACTAGGCATAAGAAACGAAAGAGAAGATCGACTTAACACATTCACAGAAGAACATCAACTAGTGGTATTGAACACCTTTTTCCAACTGCCTTCACGAAGGCTGTATACATGGAAATCACCAGCCAATAAACCAAATAACATAATACACAACCAAACAGACTTCATACTAGGTAACAAACGATTTCGAAACAGTTACCGGTGGTCAACAACATTTCCAGGTGCAGACATAAACTCCGACCATATTCTGCTGGTTGGCAGCTTCAGATTGAAACTAAAGAAAATAATAAAGAAGAAAAAAACTGACAGCTGTAAATATGGAAAAACTAAAACAGAAGACCCAAAAGAACGTATTAAGGAAACGCTAAACCGAAGAATAAACCAAAGGGATACAAGCCAAGAAAAATTGGCAACATTCAAAACCCCATAGCATCATGTACAGGCGAATACCTTAAGGAACAACAAAATAAATCCTGGATGACAGGCTACATACTAGAAATTATGGAGAAACGTAGACGAGCACAAACAAACAAAACCGAGCACACGGAGGATTTCTAAAACTACTAGATGACAATAATAACATACGAAGGCTCATGAACTAATTCAGTAAAATATACAGTACCTGAAGGGTTCCTTCTGAATAGCTTAAATCCACATTCATAACCATACCCAAGTAAACAGCTCCGAAAACCTGCAGCGACTTTAGAACACTAAGCCTTATTAGTCATCTATTAAAAACTTTTCTGAAGATTATACACCAAAGACTATATACAGTTTGTGAAGAACACATGGGATATACCCAGTTTGGATTCAGGAGGGCCACAGACACCCGTGAGGTGATATTCTGCACAGTTTCTATTTCAAAGATGTAAAGACGTCAGTTGTTATATACACGCGCCTTATAGACTACCAGAAAGCATTCGATAGGCTCCAACACCATAAACTCATAGACATATTAAAAAGAATAGAAATAGATGACAAAGATCTACGCATCATAAAGAATCTCTACTGGGAACAAACAGCGAATATCAGAGTCAAAGGGGAAATATCCAACGTGGCTTACGCCAAGGATGTATCTTGGCACCACTCTTATTTAATGTATATGCAGAAGAAATATTTAGTATAGCACTCCATGATATCTCAGCAGGAATAAACATTAATGGCAGAAAAAGTAACAACATTAGATTCGCTGATGATCCTATAATATTCGCAGACAATTCACAGGACCTACGAATGCTGATGGACAGAATAACACATATCAGTCGAGAATACGGAATGGATATAAATACAAAGAAGACTAAACACATGATCATAAGCAAAAACTCGGTATTTCAGGGATAACTCTACATTAGCAACCAAAAGATCGACAGAGTCAATACCTTTTGCTACTTGAGTACTACAGTAAATCAAGAATGGGACCACCCACAGGAGATTCGATATAGAATAGAAAAAGCGAGAGCAGCCTATACAAAATGGCCAAAGTGTTCAGAAGTCATGATCAGGGTTCAAATATCAAAATAAGACTTCTCAAATACTACGTCTTTCCGGTACTTCTGTATGCGGCCGAGTCTTGGATTGTAATTGCATCATTATGTAAAAGGTTGGAAGCATTCGAGATGTGGCTCTACAGGCGCATGCTTAGAATATTTTCTACAGAACACACTACCAACAAAAGAGTACTATAACTCTTGAACAAAGATCTGGAAATTGTTAATACGATTAAAAGAAGAAAACTCGAATACCTGGGCCACATTATGAGAAACAAGGAAAGATATGGTCTACTCCAACTGATACTGCAGGGTAAGATGAACGGAAGAAGGAGACCAGGTAGGAGAAGTAAATAATTCTAAACGGTATTTAGTATGGCCATTAGTAATACGTAGAGGAAATTGCTACATTGCAACAAATGTTCGGGATAAAGCAGTTGTTTATTACGTCCTAACTGTAATAACTCTAAAACTAAAATAATGCTCGTGAGTTTAAATAACTTGTACAAAGGACAAACTCCTGTAGCTCTTAGGGTAAAATATCTGAATCTGGTGTGATAACTAGACATTTGTCTTGAAGGGTTGAGACTCACCCTTACATAGGATGTAAAAACCACCTCCACCTACTGAGGTATCCCATAAGTTTCAATAACGAAGAAAAAAGTTCAGCCTTTTGTAGTTTTAGGCAGGGTGAACAAATAGGGAGCAGATACATGACTATAAACTACCCTTCGAAGGTTGTAAAACGTACCCCTTTGCTCTAATGATGCACATAGATGTTATTGAAATTCGGAAAGGATAAAGTACTTCTATCTCATTGTGCCAAACATTCAAGACAACTAGATCATTTTTCTAATAAGGTCGAAAATCATCCCTAGGAGGGGGGAACCACCCTCTGAGATTGATGGATCTTAGAAGTTCTAGCATCTTAGAATAAAAATACAGGCTGTATTTGTCCATCCTGCCTGAGACTACGAAAGCCTGTTTTTTTTTTCTCAGATACTAGAACTTCTAAGGTCCATCAATCCCAGAGGGTAGTTCTCCCCCCTTCTAGAGATGATTTTCGACTTTATTGGGAAAATAATCTAGTTGTTTTAAATGTTTGGCACAATAAGATAAAAGTACTTGATCCTTTCCGAATTTCAATAACATCCATGTGCATAGAGCGTAGAGCGTAGGAATAATTTCTACCACCCTCTAAGGATAGTTTATAGTCGTATATCGGTGGTTCAAGCGAATCCACTTCATATTTGTTAACTCTGCCTAAAACTATAAAAGCCTGAACTTTTTTCGTCGTTATTGAAACTTATGAGATACCTCCATAGGTGGGGGTGGTTATTACAGTCCTAGCCCTTTAAGGGATTCAGATTCATTTTTTTTTTTTTTTGAATTGTTGTGGCTGCTACTTGATGGAAATTCATAACGAATGTAATGAAAGACTGATTTTGTCAAATTTTCACTGACGCGTTTCGCTATACTATAGCTTCGTCTGATACAAAATGATATTTGAATATTAGTGTTGTTACACTTATACAAATACCCTAAGGTAGATAGGTAATAAAATTAATACTATATGCTAATGAATATTGCTGAGAAATCCATTCTGAATATTAATTGTATAAATTGAGTAAAGGTGAGTTACCATGGGCCAGACAGGTATCTTTTTATTCGTTTAAGATGATGTCTGAATTTTTAATTCTATTTATTTCTAAACTTTCTAATAGGTTTAATTTTACGCCTTTGTTTTGTATGTGTAGAATTTTAAATTTATCGCCAAAAAGATGATTTGATTCTGTTAAATGATTACAGTACGCTGAGTCAGTTTTGTTTTTTAAATAGCTTCTTTTATGTTCTAAAATCCGAGTTTCGAATGAGCGACCTGTCTGACCTATGTAATTTTTATGACAAGAACCACAATTCAACTGATACACTCCAGATTTTTTTTTAATCTATTTTCTTTTCCCTTTGCGTTTTTAATGAATTTTCCTAACGAGTTGTTTGTTCTAAAAGCTATGTTGATATTATATTTGTATAAGTGGTTTTTAATTTTCTCTGACGTGTTACCAAAATAGGTTTAAAACATTATATTTTTTCCCTGTTTTCTTTCGTGAGGTATACTAAAGAAATAGCTTTATTTTTTAATTTTAATTTTAATTTAATTTAAAAATAAAAAATAAAGCTATTTCTTTAGTATACTCCACGAAAGAAAACACAGGGAAAAAATATAATGTTTTAACCTATTTTGGTAACACGTCAGAGAAAATTAAAAACCACTTAAACAAATATAATATCAACATAGCTTTTAGAACAAACAACTCGTTAGGAAAATTCATTAAAAACCCAAAGAGAAAACAAAATAGATCAAAAAAAATCTGGAGTGTATCAGTTGAATTGTGGTTCTTGTCATAAAAGTTACATAGGTCAGACAGGTCGCTCATTCGAAACTCGGATTTCAGAACATAAAAGAAGCTATTTAAAAAACAAAACCGACTCAGCGTACAGTAATCATTTAACAGAATCAAATCATCTTTTTGACGATAAATTTAAAATTCTACACATACAAAACAAACGCGTAAAATTAAACCTATTAGAAAATTTAGAAATAAATAGAATTAAAAATTCAGACATCATCTTAAACTAACAAAAAGATGCCTCTCTGGCCCATAGTAACTCACCTTTACTCAATTTATACAATTAATATTCAGAATGGATTTCCCAGCAATATTCATTAGCATATAGTATTAATTTTATTACCTATCTACCTTAGGATATTTGTATAAATGTAACAACACTAATATTCAAATATCATTTTGTATCAGACGAAACTATAGTATAGCGAATCACGTCATACAGTTTCAGTGAAACTAAATAAAGTGGAAATTTGAGAAAATCAGTCTTTCATTACATTTAATTTAGATTCAGATATTTTGTCCTAAAAGCTATAAGAATTTGTCCTTTGTACATGTTATTTAAATTCACGTGCGTTATTTAAGTTTTAGAAGTACTTTTCACCACCTAATGCATTTTGGTTTAATTAACAGAAATAGCTTGCTGTGGTTTGAATGCATATTCTCTTCTCTAAACTATAAAATATCTACCATTTTTCATCCTTCATTATGAGTCATTACGTTACCACTGTAGTTTTATCCCATTTCAAGGCATGTTTTTGACAAAAAAAATGACACGATAATTTTTTTTTTAACTACGGATTCGAATTCAGCGTCGAAAAATTCACTAGATCCATGTATTTTGGCTCGTGGTAATGAACTTTTTTTGTGTGTGGCTGTGTTATGAAATCCAAATTAATGAAACTTAAGAAAATGTTTATTGTACCTAAAATTTAGATGATTTGTAGAATTCCATATGCATTTTTACGTTAATTAAAAGTAAACAAAGTTGCGCTTTTGTGGTCAGTATGTAGGTTTATTTATCAAATCGTCCAATTTTCTGGATGCCTTTAATTACAACTGTAACTAAAAACCGTTAAGTAAACTAACAGTTCATTGTGGCCAGAATCATTAATTTATTTCCGTAAGACCGTTATGTACAAATTGCTTGTTAGTGCGTTTTAGTAACTTAGTTCATTCATTGTTGATTAACTTAATTTCACTCCAGTTAATGGTCCTACATTAAAATTATATTTTGTTAAGACCTACTTTTTAGATAAAGTAGCTGCTCTAAATACACTCAACATTATAACATGTAGGCTGAAAAGTTTTTGGTCTGACACATAGATGTCGCCCTTTTCAAAAAAGCCATATAATTTTTAGAAAGTACCAACCTTCAAGCGATACGTGTCAAAATCTCATGACATGTCGACGGTTAGTTTACAAGTTACAGTGGATTTGATATTTTCAAAACAACGGAAAAAATCGAATTTCGTGTGTTGATTAAGCACTGTTTTTTGATGGAAAAAAATACCGTTCAAGCAAAACAAAGACTTGATAAGTGTTACGGGGACTCTGCCCCTGGAAAATCACTCATCATTTACTGGTATGTTGAATTTAAACGCGGTCGTACAGACACAAGTGAAGCTGAACGCTCTGGACGCCGAAATGAGGTGGTTAAACCGAAAAACATAAAAAAACTCCATAAAATTGTTTTGGATGACCGGAAAGTGAAATTGCTAGAGATAACTGACACCCTAAAGATACCAAAAGAACGCGTTGGTCATATTTTGCATGAACATTTGAGAATGAGAAAACTCTGCTCGATATGGGTACCGCGTTTGCTCACACTGGACCAAAAACAACAACGTGTTGATGATTCTGAGCGCAATTTGGACCTGTTTTAAGAGCCGTTAAAAGTATATTTTCATGCGATATGTGACAATGGATGAAATATGGATCCACCGCTACATACCGGAATCAAATCGGAGTCATCTGAGTGGGTAGCAGCCGGTGAAAGCCGTCTAAAGCGATCAAAGAGACAACAATCGGCTGGGAAGGTTTTGGCCTCTGTATTTTGGGACACGCATGGAATAATTTTCGTCGGCTAAGCTGATAAGAGCACACTATCAATAGCGAATATTGATAAGAAAGAAACAGCTCTAAGTGAACAAGAAAAAAGTGCTCTTTCATCAAGACAATGCACCGTGTCACAAGTCGATGGCAAAATTGCATGAATTGAAGTTCGAATTACTTCCTCATCCACCGTATTCTCCAGATTTTGCTCGCAGCGACTATTATCTATTCGCAGACCTCAAGAAAATGCTTGCGGGAAAGAGATTTGGCTCCAATAAGGAAGTTATCGCCGAAACTGAGGCTTATTTTGAAGGCAAAGACAAAGCCTGCCACAAAAAAGGTATAGAAATATTAGAAAAGCGTTGGACTGATTGTATTGCTCTTGAAGGAGACTATATTGTTGAATAAAGTCGAATTTTCCAAAAAAATAAATGTGTTTTAAGTAGCTAGACCAAAAACTTTTCAACCTACTTGTTAATTATATTTTGTTAAAATCTACTTTTTAGGCAAAATATCTGCTCTAAATACATAAAACATTTTGCCTTGTAAACCTATGTTCAAGGGGGAAGGCTTATGTAAAAAAAAAAAAAATTTTGACGATTTTTTTTTCCATAAAAAGTTAGTTTTAATATCTGAATAATGTCTTTATTAACTTTTAAATCGAAATTCGAACTATCGTCTCATGTTTTCTGAAAACTTAAAAATAAA
The DNA here is from genome assembly GCA_019049505.1 of Pachyrhynchus sulphureomaculatus. Classification (NCBI taxonomy): domain Eukaryota; kingdom Metazoa; phylum Arthropoda; class Insecta; order Coleoptera; family Curculionidae; genus Pachyrhynchus; species Pachyrhynchus sulphureomaculatus. The sequence goes on along the minus strand of CM032449.1, from coordinate 32,256,058 downwards.
ATAATAATAATAAAACAAAAAATAAATCATGGATTTACTTGAAATTTTATACAGATATTCATTAATCTATTGACCATTAAATGAATGTACAAAAAAATCTAAAAAGGTAATTATAAACATTATTTTTTGACAATTTTTTATAAAAAGGAGGGTTAATATTTTCAAAATGGTCCCAAACTTGCAATTTTTTATTCTTTTCTGGAAAATTTAAATTCATGCAAAGTGTATAATCTCTAATGAGTTTTTTTTAATGCGCTATAGTGACGTGAGCTGCTGCTCCGCCATTTTGAATTTTTTTAAAAAGTTGAGGCTAAAAGTTGTTCTTTTTTATGTACTTTTTCTTTTTTGTATAAATATTATAGTTTCTTAACAAACGATTCACAAAAAAGCGGTTGTTTACACAAGCCTCCCCCCTTAATAAATCAACTTTGAAGAACATTTTTGAATACGTATTTAGCTGAATATCAGTGGGAAAATTTATTTTATCCTATACAGTTCAAATTCTATGTTGTTACCTGAAAACCTAGACCGCCCCTTGTATCATGTGTGCTAACATGGAGTGAAAAGTCTCAAGATGTTCCACGATATGGCAGCACAAACAAGAAGACCATATGATTCTTACAAGGATCGTGTAAAATTTTCATCACATTTTGTCTGTTAGTTTGCGAGTTACACCAGTGACGCTACTTTTGATTTGTGCAAAATGATGGAAAAAAAAGAATTCCCTGTGTTGATTAGAAATTGCTGTTCAATGGGAAATTAGTGTTCCATACGTTGATTGCTCTTAAAATAAAAATTTTTGTTATAGAGCTATAAAACGATCAACGACTTCACAAAACACACCCCAAATGAGTTTTTAACAAAGTTTGTTTCCAATCTTTGCTGAAAACTGATGACCTTGAAATTTTGGTTTTTTTATATACCAGATAAATTATTAAAGGTAATGCACTCGCGATAATTTTCGTTAAGTCTACAACCAGTGGAGAATATTCCAGAATTTTTTCACATCCGATTTCACCCCAAAAGTAACCCTTTAAGTCCAAATTTAACTTTCAAAACTACACGGCTCGTCGAATAGTTTCGGAGAAAATCAGGTGTGACAGACAGATGGACGGACGGACGGACAGATACCGAAGTGTTCCTATAAGTGTTCCGTACGGAACACTAAAAATACAGCCACAACCTAAGAATAGAATGGAATGAAATTATAAATATTCAAAAGTTAGTATGATTAAATAACAAACACTTACCAAGTTTAACAGGTACACATTAGTGACAGTCCTCATCCTCTTATTTCTAATAAGCGTGAATAAAACTAACGCATTCCCAACCACTGACAAAATAAAAATAATGATATATAAAGGTATCATTAATTGACTTTCAAAAACACTTTGTGTCCGAGGAACAGTCGTAGTGTTCGTGATAAACTGCACATTTGAAGGTTCAGTAATATTCTCGCTATTAACAAGGGTAAAAAAAACCGGTTGGAAATAGATTGATTACCGTTGTGTTGGCCGCAGTGTCCATTCTAATAAACGTTTGCATGCTAATGGCACTTTTTCCGGAGATTTTTCTGAAACAAAAGAAAATTAAATACTACTAGTTTTACAAGCACTATAATACTAGAACAAAATATTTTTAAAACTAACACTAGATCAATTACACAGATAACAGGACCACGTGACTACCATCGAGTTAGTAGCTAATATTAAAGTTAAATTTCAGTTAAAACCAATAATAGAAAAATTTCCCATACGATGCGACTTTTTAAGAGGACATTGCCTAGAGGTATATAACGTATTATGTTCCAGTACAGTGAACCTCTATAATACACTTTAAATATTTGTCTTCAACTTCCCATTTTTAGTACAAATGGAAAATTTACTTCCTGCGCCCTTACAAGAAACCTAATGTTTATTTAAAATTACTTCCGTTTACCATATATTTTGATCTTTGATTTCTCGTATTCTACCAACTTATTTACTGGTTTTTTTTACATAATAAATTTTTCTTTTTTGTATAGTAACTAGAATACATTTCCAAATAGGAACTGGTGAATAAAGAAAGGAGCGATATTTATGAATAATTATTGACTGTTAAGGAAATGAACTTTTAGAACCCAATCTGGTCATTTGTCCTAAAAGTTTTGTTTATATCTGTGGAGATTCTTCAGAGAACGTTCCTTACAGGTGGCAAATGATGGATTCAATATTAATGTTGCTATACCCCATACTGTCCTACTCTTTTTTTTTTCTTTTTATTAACTAATTTTATTAAAACAAAAAGAAACAAATAAATTCAAAATTAAAAGAGAATAAGAAGAAATGCTGAAGAATTAAATAACAACTCTCAAGAAATAGGTCTAAAAATAAACGTAATCAAAACATAATATTTGAACAAGAGAAGTGAAGATAACAGCCAGGAATTATTGTTGTTGTTGTTTTAGTTGGTCAGAGCGCATCGACAGCTAAGGTCATTTAGGGCCCCACATTAGATGTGTAACTGTTATATAGATATTTTTAGGTCTTTTAGGTGTTTGTAGATATTTTGTTTGGTTGATGAGAATTGTTCAATGTTCTGTTTAATTGAGTGTGGGATGTTATATTTGTTTCTCAGATGAGAGGAATGGTTTGCCTCAAAGATGTGTTTGACCGTCAGGGTAGAATTGCATACATCACACTTTGGTTCTTTTTTTAGGAGATATGAGTGAGTGTGGTAAGTATGACCTATGGCCAATCTTCTCAGTAATACATTATCTGATCTTTTATCGTTTGGGTTATGAAGAGAAGGGAATACTTGAGGCTTTATAGGCAATAATTTATTTTCATTATACTACAGGTCCCACTCCATTTGGAATAAATCTCTTTTTATTGAGTAAAGCATCTTTATAAAATCATAACCGTTATTTTCTCCCGTGAAAAGAGTTCCGCTAGTTACTGCCCGTTTAGCAGCTTTGTCATTACCTCTAATGTTCATGTGTCCAGGGATCCACAGGAATGAAATTTCAATATCTCTCAATAGCCATATATAAGAGGTCGCTGATTTGACTTAGGTAAGTACTATTGGCTTTATTGGAGATAATGTACTTTAGCGAACTCAAGGAATTGGAAGCTATGAGAAATTTATTTATCCCTTGGGTTGAGACAATGACAGACTTAAGTGTTTCCTTGATGGCAAGCAGTTTTGCTGTAAAGATGTGGTTGTAGGGATGAAGGTTATAACGCCTAATGACTCTGTCATGAACATAAGCGGCTCCCACTCCCTGTTCCGATTTAGAACCATCATTAATTAATATGGAATGATCAGGGTATTTAGAATGAATTCTTTCGAGAAATTCTGACTTAATTTCTATTGAGGTTCTTCTCTTTAACATTGTTGGAATGGAGATGAAAGTCTACCTTTGGGGTTGGAGAATTCCAAGGTGGGAAGTTTTTCCAGAATGAGTAGTCAAATTATGGCGGAGAGAGATTATGCAGTAACATGAATTTGTTTATTCTGTCATGGATTGAATCTTTAGGAGCTATCGTGTTGGGGCGATGAGAATTTGTGAAGTTAATTGTTCTTTTTCTATGGGATTTCTGGAGTGAGGATGCATAGAATTTCATCAAAGAAAATTGCCTATCTAGGTAGAGTGGTGGAGTTGATGATATACACTGAAGACTTGCAACTGGCGATGTTCGGAATGCTCCTGTGGCCAGTCTCAAGGCCTGATTTGGAATAGGATTTACTGATCTCTTTATTTCTTGAGATGCTGAGTCATAAAGAAAATCACCATATCTCAGTTTGAGTAATATTAACGATTTATATAGTATATTAAGCGTAGGAAAATCCGCGCCCCATTTAGTACTACACAAATTTTTTAATAAATTTAGGTCTTGAGTGGTTGGGATCTTTAGATTCTTAATGTGAGGAGTCCAGTTCAATTTATTGTCAAAGGTTAGTCCAAGAAGTTTGACTGAATTCATTGTGGGAATAGGAAGGTTGTTTAGTGTGAATACGTTTATTTTTGGGCAACTTCGTACTTTGCAGAAATGTATGCTAACAGATTTAGGAGGGGAAAAAGAAAGATCATCGTTTCTAGCCCATACATTAACTTTTGCTATTGCTGATTACAAGTCACGGGTTATATTAGTCGAGAATGAATCAGATTTATAAATAATGAAGTCATCGGCAAATAGCTTGAAATTAATTGCGGGAGAAATCTCTTTTGTTAAGGATAGAATAGCTATATTGCCAGGAACTATTTATAGAAGGTGAAAGAATAAGAAGGTACAAACATTCATATATTTAGGACAAAAAATCGAAATATCAAAAAATATTTTAAAGGCTGACTTAAATAAAAGAATCTCGTTAGCTTGATCTTCGTTCGGACGGTTACAATCTACATTTAAATTGGACATCCCAATTAAAATAAAAGCCAGAATTTTGGATCAATATTTACTGGTGGTATTCATATATGGCATTGAAACGTGGGATTTAAATAAGAGTGTAATAAAACAAACTCCAGATAACCCAAAGAGCAATGGAAAGGAGAATGCTAAATATTAGACTCCAAGATTGTATTCTTAACATCAAGATACGAAGACGATCAAAAGTAACCGATCTAATACAACGACTATGTATATTAAGTTGGGATTGGGCGGGACATATCCCAAGGATGAATGACAACAAATGGATACGCTGTATAGTTGAATGGAGACCTAGAGAATATAAAGATAAAGAGATAGAATACAGACAAAATTGATGTATGACATAAAAAGATTAGCGGGACACGATTGTATACAAAAAGCAAATAACAGAGCTCATCGTATCCGTAAGTTTGCTTATCACAGCACTTTGGTTTCTTTATTTTCATTAATTGCTTGAACACCAGTTGCGCATGCAAATATCCGCAGCATAGTAAAGAGTTTATATATTCCCAATATTTATCGTCAAGATATAGGACCTTTACAAAAGCGACTCAGCTGACTTCGAGTTGTGCTAGTTGTGTCATTTCTGACCAGGTTTTTGGCATTTGTTCAGTTTCCTCTAAGATGGTTCTGTTCTCCTTTAAGACATTGGCCTTGAGGGTTCTACTTTAGAGCCGTTTTGACGATGTGGCGATATTCTAATTCGATTTGCAAAATGTATGACCAAGGTAACCCCGTTTTCGTTTTCTAATTTCTATTTCTATGGATTGATTTATTATCGGCTTTAATAAAATTTAGTTCTTCAAAAATCTAGGTACCATTTTTTAAATTAAGTTTATAAAATCCGACAGAGTCTGATTCTAATGGAATCATTCCTAGACTTGTTCGGCCAGTGATATCTTGAGGAGCTGCGATATTCTCAAATATTTGGAAATTTTTATAATTTTGTTTTTATTTTCAAATCAGTTTGATAGGACGCCACATTTACCGAACATAGTGTCAACCGTACTAACTGCTTACAAAATTTGATATAGGGCATCTTGAGAAAACCTGGCTTCAGCAAGGGCGCCGAGAATCGAAATTTTGGCACACCTAGTAGTGGTGTTAATTTGGGAACAAGGGCAGGTGTTACTGAAAGGGTTTTAACTCCTTATAACCTTATTATTTTTTAACCCATTAAAATCAAATATTCAGTACTGTCAGCTATATACCCTTTAATTTTGCAGTCTTAGTAAAGAGCTCCCAACTGGCAATATTTTAATCCTATACAGAGTGAGTCAACGATAGAGTAAAGTTCATTATCTCATTTGTTTCGGGAATGACGAAAAAATGTTGAATACAATAGTTTTAGGGAATATTAAGGTGCACAGTTTAAAATTATTTTTGAGTATACAGGGTACTTCAAAAAAGTGGCCGATATAACATATGTTTTTTAAATGGAACATCCTATTTTCTAATTTATTTTCAAATTCTGCGTAAAATTTTATAACTTTTTTATTAATAATGTTATATACCTAAACGTAGTAGGTTTTCTAATATTTCAATTTTTTTTTAAAATACTAGTCTTCAGTTTTATAAAAAATTGCCAGTAGCGCCATTGTTTCTGAAGGTGGAATACTCATAATTGGTACGAACGTTCTATAGAGAAGAAAAAAAAGACATATATATATATATAAAGAAATTTGAGTTAGATGCTACAGGGTGTTGAAAACAAATTTATACATTTCGACTATTTTAAATTAAAAAATCTCAAATTTTTTAAATAACACACTCTGTATATTATTATTTTTTCGCATAGATTTTACAAAACCCTCCAACTTTTATTAACTATGTCATATTCCTATTTCTAATGGTTTTCGATTTATTTTTAATTTTTCAATTTTTACCCTTGTTTTCAATACACTTATGCTACTGTCAAAACATAAACAAATGGTTAATAATAATTTTAATATAGTTTAACTTATCTAATGATTAATTATTATGACGTAATAAATGTTCAAAAATATGCCTGTCTACTTGAATACACATGTTTAGTCGTTTTACTATATTTTCCTTCGCTTTCCTTAGCATAAAGGGCGTTATTGTTCTGCACGCATCCCGTATCCTATTTTCCATATTTACTGGTGTTGTAGGGGGATTCACATAAACACGATCTTTAATGTAGCCCCACAAAAAAAAAGTCTAAAGGTGTTAAGTCACATGATCGAAGGGGCCACTGAATGAATCCATCCCTACCGATCCATTTTTGTGGGTAACGATCGTTTAAAAAACTTCCCGAACTTTCCGGTGGTAATGAGCAGGAGCTCCATCCACATTTGTTCCCTTTCAAAGTTATCAATTTCTTCAAGAAGCTGGGGTAATTCGTTTTGCAGAAAATTTAGATATCTAGGCCCGTTAAGCAGTTCGCGGAAAAAATATGAACCGATAATTCGAAAATTTAATATTCCACACCACACATTACGAGACCAATGGTTTTGGTTTTGAACTTCCCGAACCCAAAATGGATTAACTGTTGAACAATAATGCATGTTATGGCTGTTAACTGCTCCACTACTGGGAAAAGTAGCTTCATCAGAAAACATTATTTTGGATAAAAAATTTGGATCGGCCTCTATTGCTCCATTCATGGTGGTACAAAAAGTTTGCTCGTAGTTCAAAATCACGGTCTTGAAGTTCTTGTTGTAGTTCCATATGAAAGGGATGATTTTCTCGTCGTGCGATTCGTCGTAGATTGGGATGTGTTAGATAAGTCAGCTAGTTGACGGCTGTTGACCTGGGGATTATCTTCAACATGAAGTAAAATCTCCATTTATTTTTCCTTATTGGTAGCATTTTGGTTTACTACTTTCCGTTTCGTATACTCAACGCTACCACTACCATCAAACCGTTCCATTAAGCACAGAAAAGATTTTCTAGATGGTATACGTCTATTAGGGTACCCCGCTCCGTAAAGCCTTACTGCCAAAAGACAATTTTTTCCCGCTTGGCCCAGTATATAAACCATACCAATTAATTCGTTTTTAGGAAAATCCATAGCTATTACCTTTAGACGTCACTTACTACAACAAATTAAACTATTTTTACTTACTTAATAGACATGTCAAAATTTGATAATGCCTACATTTTTGTTTTGTCTTGGCAACTTTGATGTTATAGCGTAAGTGTATTAAAAACAAGGGTAAAAATTGAAAAATTCACAATAAATTGAAAACTATCAGAAATAGGTATATGACATACCTAATAAAAGTTAGAGGGTTTTTTGTAAAATCTATCAGAAAAAATAATAATATACAGGGTGTGCCATTTAAAGATTTAAAATTTTTCAATTTAAAATAGTTGAAATGTATAAATTTATTTTAAACAGCCTGTAGCATGTAACTCAAATTTCTTTACAAATATCTTTTTTTTCATCTCTATAGAATGCTCGTACCATTCTACCTTCAGAAACAATAGCGCTACTGGCAATTTTTTACAAAACCGAAAACTAGTATTTTTTTTGAAAAATTGAAATATTAGAAAAACTACTAGATTTAGGTATATAATGTAATGAAAGACTAATATTGTCAAATTTCCACTTTATTTAGTTTCACTGAAACGTTTCGCTATACTATAGCTTCTTCTGATACAAAATGCACCATTTTGTATCAGAAGAAGCTATAGTATAGCGAAACGCGTCATACAGTTTCAGTGAAACTAAATAAAGTGGAAATTTGACAATATTAGTCTTTCATTACATTCGTTATGAATTTCCATCAAGTAACAGCCACAATACAAAAAAAAAAAAAAAAAAAAAAAAAAATAGGTATATAATATTAATAAAAAAGTTAAAAAATGTTACGTAGAATTTAAAAATAAATTAGAAAATAGGATGTTTCATTTAAAAAAACATATGTTATAACTGCCACACTTTTTTGAGGTACCCTATATACTCAAAAATAATTTTAAACTGTGCACTTTAACATTCCCTAAAACTATTGTATTTAAAATTTTTTCGAAAATGAGATAATGAAACTTTACTCTGTCGTTGACTCACCCTGTGCAAAAGCCCCAGTTCGACCGTCGATGGAATGCTGCTTGCATGCTTGGGGTTCTGAACTTAAACTTAATCTACATTTTTTAGATTCTATCTAGAAAAGAGCTATACCTCTGAGTTACCACCAGAAATCTACCAAAAAATCTTGATTCTTTAAAATATTGTAGAAACGTGAGTATATCTAGAAGTACTTTTTCGAGAAGTGTTCAATGGAAATTGGCGCTTGATTCCTCATGGACACTAGGAATACACATCGGTCTAAAAATTGCCACTTAAAAGGTTACAATTTCTAAATTTTTTGAACATTTAACAGCAGTTTTTGCATCTATATCATAGTGGAAACAAACATTAAAGTGACAAATTATTTACTATCGATACATGCTTTATATAAGAGTGACCTACTACTACATGTTTAGTGATGTAAGGAGAGGACCTGTCAGTGCATAAAAATACTCCGCTGTCACCTTGATTGTCAGACACGTAAATAATTATTTCTGCATTTTTCGTATTTCTCTAAAAATAGATTTCCCTTATAAATACATATTTAAAAATATCCCGCTGTAGATGCGAATTTAATAAAATTTAAAGTCAAACCAGTGATTGATTATTATACTAATCACTTCATGTAATACTTGTAATGTCGATTGCAAAAAATAAATTGCTTTTTAACTGATACGAAGTTAATCTACTATATTAAATAATTTTATATCAGAATATCAATTTTTTGCCCTTTACAAACACGTAAGTTTAAAGCAAATACTGAATTTGACTTTCCCACAAAGAATAACCTAATACTACAATTAAAACTGAATATAAGGAAAAAACGAATAATTTGCAGATTCCTGAAAATCATTAGCAAATTGACAATTAATAGAGCGACAACCAAAGTAATAATTGTTAGTCGTCATGAAGATCTATCTCATAAATGAAATTGCTGGTTTCACTGTTATACACTATTTGGGATCCCTCATAACTAACAATAATCCATGTGAAGCGGAAGTAAGAAGACGTTTGGCTACGGCTAGAAACTCGGCGATTAAACTCATTAAGGTCTGGAAAGATCCAGCTGTCACAAAAAAACACAAGGTTAAGGCTAGCCTTATATTCCCCATAGCAACTTACGTATGGAAAATATGGACCATTAAAAAAGCTGACAAGAGACGAATCGATACGTTTGAGATGTGGGCATATCAAAGAATTCTCAGAGTATCATCATATACCAAACACCGTACTAATGTATCTTTTCTTGAAGAGCTTAGTATAAATGACCGACTTTAAAAAGGAATTAATAGACAGTACCTGAAATATTTTGGACACATTATGAGGAAAGTGGATGCCATAAAAAAGCTTGTAGTAACTGGGAAGGTAGAAGGTAAAAGATCAGGAGAACGGTCTCGAACAAGATGGTTCGACCAAGTAAGATTTGTCCTTGGTATAAGTATGCACGTGTCAAGTCAGGTCGCGCAGGATCGAGATGCCTGGAGAATGACTGTTGAGACAGCAACGGCATAGTGTCACTAATACTCCTATTGTGGTGACAGGATTGAGAGAGAGAGAGAGAGAAAGAGAGAAGATTTTAAGAACCCTGAAGTGGACTTATAATATATTCACCTTAAGAAATCATGGGTCTTGAGATTATACCGTGTCAGTTTGGAGTAACCTTCCAACATCTCGCCAACGTGTGGCATGGTACTCTTCGAGAACATCTTCAGTGTGAAAGCCTCTATCCGTCCTTCTAACCCTCTTATTCACTACAACAATTCCTCATATGTGCCACTGTTAATAATTGCTCTTCAAACTTGCCTATTAACACTGAAAAGTTTTTGGTCTAGCTTCATCAACATAGTCTCCTTCAAGAGCGATACAATTAGTCTAACGCTTCTTCTTTGGAGTCAAATCTCTTTCCAGCAAGCATTTTTTTGAGGACGATTCTATGCGATTTCTGCTTTCAAACGTACTAATAACTTTATATAATATTCGCTATGGATGATTTTTCCCTTCTCAGCATAGTCGATGAAAATTATTCCATGCGCAACCCAAAATACAGATGCCAAAACCTACCCAGGCGGGCGGCTTTCACCTGTTGCTATCCTGTCAGCTGACTGCCGATTTGATTCCGGTATGTAGTAGTATGTTTTACCCATTGTTACATATCGCATGAACAAATCATTTTTATTGCATTTAAACAGGTCCAAACAGCACTCAAAATAATCAACGCGTTGTTGTTTTTGATCCACTGTGAGCAAACGCGGTACCCATTTCGGACAGAGCTTTCTCATGCTCAAATGTTCATGCAAAATATGGCCAACACATTTTTTTGATATCTTTAGAGTGTCAGCTATCTCATGCAATTTCACCTTACGGTCATCCAAAACAATTTTGTGGATTTTTTTATGTTTTCCGGTATAACCAACTCATTTGGGCGTCCAGTGCGTTCAACATCAATTGTTTCTGTATGACCGCGTTTAAATTCCGCATACGACTAACTAATGAGTGATTTTCCAGGGGCAGAGTTCCCATAACACTTATCAAGCCATTGCTTTGTTTGAACAGTACTTTTTCTATCAAAAAACAGTGTTTAATCAACACACGAAATTCGATTTTTTCCATTGTTTTGAAAATATCATAAGTAGCATCACCAAAACCCACTGTAACTTGTAAGCTAACCGTCGACATGTCATGAAATTTTGACACGTATCGTTTGAAGGTTGGTACTTCCTAAAAATCTTATAAATTTTTTTAAAAGAGCGACATCTATGTGTCAGACTAAAAGCCTTTCAGCCTACGTGTTATCTAATCAAAAATTAAGAAAAATTTTCATAACTCCATTGAATATACAAAATTTATCAGTTTGCTCCCTTTTAACCATTTTTTTGACGTCATATCGCTCGAGAATGACAGGCTTCTTCCCTGCATGAAATATTATAAGTACACAAAACACATCTTTAGGTAGATTGACCGACAGATCGACAGCCAGATCTAGATCAAACAGAAGAATAAGAGAACAGTGGGTAAACTGGTGAAAAATGGGCCTAGTCTGTTTTCAGTTATTTCATATTTATCATTTACTAGCCGGGCCCGCGGCTCCGCTCGCGTGGACTTGATTTACCACTATCGTCACAGCTTATTCCTTAATTTACCCAGCGTAATAAAATATCTCCAATTATTTCCCCTTATCTCTCAATATTTCTCCTTATCTCCTATTACCTCTACATAATTTCGATTATCTAGACTTAACTCTGCTCATCTCACATTATTTCTCCTTATCTCCCATTATTTCTCCTTATCTCCCATTATTTCTCCTTATCTCCCATTATCTCACCTTATCTCCCATTATCTAGGCTTATCTCGACTTATCTATCAATATTTCTCCTTATCTCCCATTATTTCTCCTTATCTCCCATTATCTCACCATAACTCCCATTATCTAGACTTATCTTTGCTTATCTCCCATTATTTCTCCTTATCTCCCATTATTTATATTTATCTCCTATTATCTCACCTTATCTCCCATTATCGAGCCTGATCTCGACTTAACTCCCATTATTTCTCCTTATCTCCCATTATTTCGCCTTATCTCCCATTATCTAGGCTTATATCGAATTATATAGAACATATGTTTAAATTTATAAAAACACGTAAATCGGATAAGTGGTTCCCAAGTGATAAGCGCACTAACGGACAGACAGACAGACAGACAGAAAGACGTTGCATTTTATATATATATTCTAGATAGAAGATTATAGATAACCTGGCCAGAGAACAAATGTATGAATTAAAAAAAAAAACACGTAAATCGGATAAAGGGTTCTCGAGTGATAAGCGCACTAACGGACAGACACACAGACAGAGAGACGTTGCATTTTATATATATTATATTTCTTTACTACATGATATTGTTCCATATTTAATGCTTTAGGCAGTGTATTGTAAGAGAACCACTAGCAGCAAACTTTTCTCCGACTTGATTCACTATTATCGTCACTGCTTATTCCTTATGTCACCTAACGTAATAAAATATATCCTATAACCTGGCCAGAGAACATATGTATGTTTACCAAAAAAGCACGTAAATCGGATAAGTGGTTCTCCAGTGATAAGCGCACTAACGGACAGACAGACAGACAGAGAGACGTTGCATTTTTATATATATTATAGATATTCTTTGCTACATGATATTGTTCCATATTTAATGGTTTAGCATGTTTAAAAAAAAAGCACGTAAATCGGATAAGTGGTTCTCAAGTGATAAGCGCACAAACGGACAAACAGACAGATATACGTTACATTTTATATATATTATAGATGTAATAAAATATATATCTATTACCTAGTCAGAGAACATATGTATGAATTTAATAAATCACGTAAATCGGATAAGTGGATCTGGAGGGATAAGCGCACTAATGGACAGACAGAGAGACGTTGCATTTTTATATATTATAGATAAAGATTATTATTATTATTATTATGTAACCTGGCCAAAGAATATATGTATGAATTTAAAAAAAAAAGACACATAAATCGGATAAGTGGTTTTTCGCGTGATAAACGAACTAATGAAAAGACAGACAGACAGAGAGACATTGCATTTTATATATATTATAGATTATAGATATTCTCTGCTACATAATATTGTTCCATACTTAATGGTTTAGGCGGTGTATTGCAAGGCAACGCGCTAGCGGCAAACTTTTTTCCGACATCATTCACTATTTTACGTCACTACTCATTCCTTATGCTACCTATCGCAATAAAATATAGCCTATAACCTGGCCAGAGAACATATGTATGTTTAAAAAAAAAGTACGTAAATCGGATAAGTGGTTCTCCAGTGATAAGCGCACTAACGGACAGACAGACAGACAGAGAGACGTTGCATTTTATATATATTATAGATATTCTTTGCTACATGGTATTGTTCCATATTTAATGGTATAGCATGTTTAAAAAAAAAGCACGTAAATCGGATAAGTGGTTCTCCAGTGATAAGGGCACAAACGGACAAACAGACAGATATACGTTACATTTTATATATATTATAGATGTAATAAAATATATATCTATTACCTAGTCAGAGAACATATGTATGAATTTAAAAAATCACGTAAATCGGATAAGTGGATCTCGAGGGATAAGCGCACTAATGGACAGACAGAGAGACGCTGCATTTTTATATATATTATAGATATAGATTATTATTATTATTATGTAACCTGGCCAAAGAATATATGTATGAATTTAAAAAAAAAAGACACATAAATCGGATAAGTGGTTTTCGCGTGATAAACGCACTAATGAACAGACAGACAGACAGAGAGACATTGCATTTTATATATATTATAGATTATAGATATTCTCTGCTACATAATATTGTTCCATATTTAATGGTTTAGGCGGTGTATTGCAAGGCAACGCGCTAGCGGCAAACTTTTTTTTTCCGACATCATTCACTATTTTACGTCACTACTCATTCCTTATGCTACCTATCGCAATAAAATATAGCCTATAACCTGGCCAGAGAACATATGAATGTTTAAAAAAAAAAGTACGTAAATCGGATAAGTGGTTCTCCACTGATAAGCGCACTAACGGACAGACAGACAGACAGACAGAGAGACGTTGCATTTTATATATATTATAGATTATATTATATTATTTTACATTAGTCAGTTATTTTACATTAATTATTTATATACTACGTGTCTCGCAGTTTTTTGCAAGAAAAATTATTTACGTTGTTTTTTGCAAGATTTTTTAATCCACCGTCGTATTTCTGTTAAAATTATTCTCTTTATTTTAACAACTACCGCTAAACTATGTATAGCCGTATGCTTTAGTAATTTTTCTTCTGTGAGCCTTCACTGAGATTTTAAGTTTTAGCAATTCAACCTCAAATGGCGCTAAGGTTTATTGGCTGCTAATATCTTTTGAGACATACTTCTTAAATCTTGGCTTGTATAACGCTTGTGCTGCTAGATATCGAACTTTGCCATCTTCATCTAGTCTAGCCGTCGATTTCTAAAGTGGAGAGAAAAACATGGTATGTTTTAGATTACCGATTAATATACGGCGCGGCGCTCTTTTACTGTCCATGTTTCTTAGGTTCCTGTAGTTTTAATGAGGAGTTTAAAGAGGAAATTCCTTCTGAACTTTCTAAGTAAAAAAATATCCAGAATATTCTTCTATAAAACAAACTTGCATATAAATATTTTGTATACATGGATAACGTATGTTCTACAATAACAGACACAAAGACAACAAGAAACAAATGTCGAAAGCCCTACAAACCTTTTTTATATCGTATATTTTTGCTACAATACCTTAAAAAAGTTGTCTTTATATTTTAGCCGTCACGTCCTCTAAAGCCGTGGATCTGGCATACGAAATTATTTTAAAAATATGTATTTTATTCCTGACTAGCCTACTTAAGAGCAAGATATAGAAATGAAGCCAAAATTTTGTTATAAAAACAAAAAAATAAGAGCTACAGTCCGTTTTTATTTTATATTTTTAGCCTTAATAGACTTTTTGCATGTTAATGTCCTTAAAAATTTGAGTTTTACACATAGTAAAATTTGATTTTTTTCAGTTAATGTCAATATGTGAAAAGAATTATCGCATAAAGTATAATTTTCAAACCCAAAATTGGTTTGTTTTCTCCGCAAAATATGGCTAGAATTCCTTTTACTGACCAATTTACAACTTCATATTTGGCGTAGTTAGGTTTAAGAGATGATGGAGGAACATATATATGAAAAAAATCGTTTTTAGTACGGAAAACTTATGGGATCACGTGTCCGTCTGTCACTCCCGATTTTCTCCGACACCATTTGACATAGAAAGTTAAAATTTGGCACAAATATAGGAAATGACGGCACAATCAGAGAGGTGTACTCTTGAAAGTTAAATTTTGACTTAAGGGGTTAGTTTTGGGGGGTGAAATCGGAAGTGGAAAAATAAATTACTAGGTCATCGAGTGGGATGTCAAATGAAAGCTTGTAAAAACGCGAGTTCAAAAATATATGTAATGTGATACTCGCTCAAATTTTTCTTCATAATGTTTTTGAAAAACCGCTAAAAATCGCTGTCCATCACCCTTACCTCGAAAAGTACTGATCAAAAAATTTTGAAAAAATTGATTAAATAAAAATTATCACATCCTTTGATAGTTTATCTAGTATATATAAAAAAAAGATTTTTAAGGTCATTAGTTATCGACAAAGATCGGAAACAAACTTTGTTGAAGACTTTTTTCGGGTGTGTTTTGTAAAACTACTGATCATTTGATACTTCTGTAACAAAATTTTTTATTTTTAAAGCAATCAATATGCGGAACACTAACTGCACAAGTCCGACTTGCACTTGGCCGGTTTTTTTAACCAAAAGATAGGGAACACTAAAGACGAAACTACTTATAGAGAGAGAAAAGGCGTCAATCGCCTAATAGGGGAGCATCAATCAATTAATATGTTAGCGTCGAACGACAATCGGGGAGGAGGACACTTTGAGGAAAAAGAATATTTCCTGTTGAATTCTGAAAGCTTAAAACTCTCCTAATACAATAAACTAGAAAATCGCGGCCTGGGGTAGGAATTTTTTACACAAAACAACCGTTACCTAGACTGGAACTCTACTGGCTGACACTCACTTAAAAAAGCCGATGATAGGGTGAAGAGGGAGGTTTTTCACAAAAAAAAATATCCCTTACCTAAAATGGAACCCTAAAAATTAACGATCACTTTAAAAATCAATGATCGGGGAGATTTTCTTCGTAAATTTTGTTGTTAGTTTATTTATTGCATGGTATTTATATATATTCTCTCTTAGAGCTGTGGTGACCTTGTTTAATTTCTCTGCTTTCCTACCGTCGTAAGTAGGGCGGACTAGTCTGGAAGCTAATGTATTCATCATAGCCTGTAACTTTCATCCTACATAATTGATTTATGGTAAGATTCCACATGCAGATATACATTTGTATGTGTTGACTTCTTGTATACCGATGTTTCAAAGGTTCATCTTGACTTTTGGTGACACGCACGTCTAGGGAGAGTTAGCTGGTTGTTTTGTTCCATTTCTAAGGTGAACTAGCTATACACTATAAAAAATAAGACCAATGATATCCTATAAATTCGTAGTCTGGTGAAGAAAGTGGATACAATGTAGAGCCCGAGCCAAATTAAACGGACTGCATAAACAAGTCTGCTTAGCGGGAACGGGGACCATTCGCTCCACACCAACGGCAGCTTCTTTCTCTTCAAACTTTCTCTCCTCACTATATATTTCTATTAAGCGAGGCAAGGCGAACAACCTATATATTCTACCTCTCTACCTCGGCAATGGAGGAGGGAATCGGTCAGATATTGTTTGCTGCTACGCCAGGGACCATTCAAAATAACAGTGTATTAAGAAAGCCCAATAACTTGATTCCAAAAACTATTAGGAACTACATACTGTAACTATCCCAGAAAAGACCCGGTTTAGTATCGAAAAACTGTTATTATGATAAAGACTTGTCAGATGGATTTGTTAGTCAGCTTAAGGAAGAAACTTAAGCACTGGCAATAGGACGGCATAAAAGAGAGCAGTGCAGTGAATACGTCATTTTTTTTCCTTCTTCCTGAACGAACCATCTGCCAAGTAGGTTAGATTATAATAAATCTAGTAATAGAGACCACTCTTAGTCAAATATAGTTTTATTTTTTAATATAACGTTAAGAAGAAACACAAGGGGAACCAGTGATACCGACCTTCTAGAACGGACGTATCTATTCACGGATAGCTCTAACACCATTAAAGGTGATGGTGCCAGAGTGAAAAAATGGTGCCCAAAAATCTCGCCTTTGGTGAGCCTGGGCATTCTACCTAAAGAGTTGCGGTTGTGATTAATTACATCGAATTGCATCATTATCCAAAGACGTTAACATTCAAAGGATACTTTTTGAAGCAAAATGGCTTTTATGTCTCCATTTTAAATTCGATTGAGCCACCTTCCGGTTTAACATGTAGAATTAATTTTCTTATTGAAAGTGACTGAGTGTCAAAAAATCATAGTTCCGAATTAGTCATAAGTTGATATTTCTTGGAAGAGAAACAAAAATGCATTTTTGAGTACCATAACCGGTCAAAATATAAAACATATCGTGTTTGACATTTTTTGATTCGAAAATAAGGTACGTTATATAAAGGATATTTAGAATCGACCAAATAAACCAAGTATTCAAAAATATGCAGGGGATTCCGTATTGAAAATTGTTGCTCCTACACATATTTTTGAAATATTCCGTATATACAAAAAACACTTAGAGAGGCAGTTACTCGTCAACTTTTATATAAACCTTGTTTTTCTGGAAATAATAGCTTCCGGTAAATATTTACAAGTAAATGCAAACAAGTAAAATTGTTAATGTAGTGATTTATTTATGAACTTAAATCTTGTACGTATATCAAAAATATTATTTAATGTCCTTAAAAAACAAGCAAAAAATATATACCTAATATAAGTGCAGCAGACATAAATAATTTTGAGATTGTTTTGAGAGTTGTTTTTACAGTGTTGCTAGGCAACCTATATAAAATGACTACATCAATAGTGATTTTAATTTCATTGCATATATTTTTCTTAGAGGTCAAAATTACTCAAAGGACTTAAGATGAATAAAGGTAAGACAAAAATATTAACCAACACTAATAACAGCGTAGTTATAAATTTGAAACGAACAGCTCGCGAGATTGTTAAGAATTATGAGTATTTGGAGCAAAACATTACTACGACAAGAGACAGTATCTCGGATGAAGTTTCAAGGTGCGCAGTCGGGAAATTAAGTTAAATATTCAAAGGTAAAACCCTCCCAAATAAGTTAAAGGCCAAAATTTGCAACCAGTGCATCCTACCCGTAATTATATATGGCGCTGAAACTTGGACACTGAATAAAGCCGATATACAAAAACTAGACCCAAAAGGGAGTTGATCGGGATGAAACTTAAAGAGAGAAAAAGTGAATACGTGAACAAATGAAATTAAAGGTTATTATAGAGCACGTAGCAGAAAGAAAGTGGCACTGGACTGGACATGTAGCACGCACGACCAATGATCGATAGATCAAGCGAACATTAGAATGGAGACCACTAGAACAGAAAAGGAGCGTAGGACGTCCCAAAACTAAATGGCGGGATGATATATGTTTTGGGTATTGGATGAATGACAACAGCTGCAAAAAGACTGACGGAAATTCAGGGGCAAGGGCTGCTTTAATTGGAACTTGGCTTATAGTGATAATGTGTAAAATTAATCCTAAGTCAACAGCCCCCTCATAATTTGATATAGGGTTATAGTATGATATGTAAAGTGTTCACAATAAATTTATATTATTTTGGCCTAATACCATCTCATAAATGCTTTAAAGCAAAAAATGTCACTCATTTCTTTAAGTTCTATTCCTACTTTGTTACAGAAAAATGATTGTGATGTACGGATGTAATTAAATAATTACATTTCTTAACTCAATTTTCTTTTGCTCTTCCGCAAAAATGAAATGCAGAAACTAGTTTGAGAAAACCTGGGATCTTGAACCAAAAGTGGTGCTTTGGCTATACCACGGTCATTGGATACACGGTGAACGAAAACAGAGCAGAAATTGATAGCCACGGTGCTAAATCGGTTACAGCGGTTGGCTTGTCTATGTTCCACCAGGTCTATAAGTAGCACCCCCACCATAGTTATAACAATAATTGTAGAGTTAATACCCTGAGATATATACATAAAAAGTAAGCCTATCGATAGCGCTGATAGAATCCGGACAAATAAGAAATGGAAACAAAAGTTTGGATACACATGAGTTATGGATCTAATCAGTTACAAACTCTTGGATATGTAATCTGACTATACGACATCATAGTATAAGTTGGAATTGGTTGCGATACGATAGAGGTGGATATTCCTACAAACTGGTCTATTACACAGACGGATTAACAACTTCAAGCGAAATAGGCGCTGGCATATATACAGGGTGAGTTAACGATAGAGTAAAGTTCAATATCGCATTTGTTTCGGGAATGATGGAAAAAAATGTTAAATACAATAGTTTTAGGGAATGTTAAGGTGCACAGTTTAAAATAATTTTTGGCTATACAGGGTACTTCAAAGAAGTGTGGCCGATATAACATATGTTTTTTTTAAATAGAACATCTTAGTTTCTAATTTATTTTTAAATTCTGCGTAAAATTTTATAACTTTTTTATTAATAATGTTACATACCGTAATTTTTGCTAATATTTAAATTTTTAAAATGAAAATACTAGTTTTCAGTTTTGTAAAAAATTGCCAGTACCACCATTGTTTCTGAAGATGAAATACTCATAATTGGTACGAGCATTCTATAGAGATGAAAAAAAGATATATGTAAAGAAATTTGAGTTAGATGCTACAGGGTGTTCAAAATAAATTTATACATTTCGACTATTTTAAATTGAAAAAATCTCAGATTTTACAAAACCGTCCAACTTTTATTAAGTATATCATATACCTATTTCTAATAGTTTTCGATTTATCTTGAATTTTTCAATTTTGACCCTTGTTTTTAATACACTTACACTATTATGACAACATAAACAAATAGTTAATAACAATTTCAATATAGTTCAACTTATCCTATGATTAATTATTGTGACGTAATAAATGTTCAAAAATATGCCCGTCTACTTGAATACACATGTTTAGTGGTTTTACTATATTTTCCTTCATTTTCCTTAGCATAAAAGGCGTTATTGTTCTGTACACGTCCCGTATCCTATTTCCATATCTACTGGTGTTCTAGGGCGATTCACATAAACACGATCTTTAATATAGCCCCACAAAAAGAAGTCTAAAGGTTGACATGATCGAGGGGGCCACTGAATGAATCCATCCCTACCGATCGATTTTTGTGGGTAACGATCGTTTAGAAATTCCCAAACTTTCCGGTGGTAATGAGCAGGAGCTCCCTCTTGTCGAACCCATATTTGTTCCCTTTCAAAGTTATCACCTTCTTCAAAAAGCTGGGTAATTCGTCAGTGGGGTAATTCGTTTTGCAAAAAATTTAGCTATCTAGGGCCGTTAAGCGGTTCGCGGAAAAGATATGGACCAATAATTCGAAAATTTAATATTCCACGTCATTCATTAAGCGACCAATGGTTTTGTTTTTGAACTTCCCGGGCCCAAAATGGATTAACTGTTGAATATTAATGCATGTTACCTCTGTTAACTGCTCCATTACTGCGAAAAGTAGCTTCATCAGAAAACATTATTTTGGATAAAACGTTTAGATTTGCCTCTATGGCTCCATTCATGGTGGTACAAAAGTTTACTCGTCGTTCGACATCAGGGTCTTGAAGTTCTTAATGTAGTTCCATATGAAAGAATGATACTTGTATTTTCTCGTGGTGCGATTAGCCGTAGATTGGGATGTGTCACATGAAATAAAATCTTTATTTCTTTTCCCTCATTGGTAGCATTCTGGTAAACTACTTCCCGTTTCGTATAATCAACGCTGCCTCTACCATCAAACCGTTCCATTAAGCACTGAAGAGATTTGGTATACGTCGCTCCTTAAAGCCTTCCTGCCCAAAGACAATTTTTTCCAGCCTCGCTCAGTATATAAACCATATCAATTAATTTATTTTTAGGAAAATTCATAACTATTACCTTTATACGTCAGTTACTACAACAAATTAAACTATTTTTAATTGCTTAACTGACATGTCAAAATTTGATAATGCCTACATTTTTGTTTTGTCTTGGCAACTATGATGTTATAGCGTAAGTGTGTTAAAAAATTCCGCACACATGCCGCTCCTGGAGCTCTTTAGGGACTTCCCTATAACACGTGTGCTAGACCCATAAAAAAAACAAGGGTAAAAATTGAAAAATTCAAAATAAATCGAAAACTCTTAGAAATAGGTATATGACATATTTAATAAAAGTAGGAAGGTTTTGTAAAATCTGTAAAACAGAAAAAATAATAATATACAGAGTGTGCAATTTATTTTAAACACCCTGTAGAATCTAACTCAAATTTCTTTACATACATCTTTTTTTTCATCTCTATAGAACGCTTGAACCAATTATGAGTATTCCATCTTCAGAAACAATGGCGCTACTGGCAATTATTTACAAAACTGAAAACTAGTATTTTTAAAAAAAAATTGAAATATTAGAAAAACTACTAGGTTTAGGTATATAACATTATTAATAAAAAAGTTATAAAATTTTACGCAGAATTTAAAAATAAATTGGAAAATAGGATGTTCTATTTAAAAAAAAACATATGTTATATCGGCCACACTTTTTTCAAGTACCCTGTATAGTCAAAAATAATTTTAAACTATGCACCTTAATATTCCCTAAAACTATTGTATTTAAAATTTTTTCGTCATTCCCGAAACAAATGAGATAACGATCTTTACACTATTGTTGACTTACTGTGTACATATAGAAAACTCAAAGTGGAGCTTTAGCATTCCACCAGAAGCGAGCCCAACAACATTTTGGGCAGAAATTCACATAATGCAAGCATGTGCTCACGAGAACATTAAACTGGACGTCCTCAACCAAGAAATATATATTCTACCAGACAGGCAAGCTGCCAACCCCAAGATCGCGATGGAATGTAAACGTGACCTGTTAGAACTATCCACCAGGTTGAACAAGTGTAGGTTCAGGAGTTTCGCGAGTACAAGGTAATTAAACAGCAAACCAACGGTATACCAAAACAGGTGGTAAAAGCGACAATCAAGAGATGGTCATATCAGCGACAGCTAGATAGTTGGCTCGCAACATCTAGAGAAAGATATGCGAGGCACGTAACTGGTGGCCCCTCAAAGAAACTAAAAACTAACATGCTTTGTTTAACAAAGACCAGACTAAACTAGTGGTGGGACTGATTACCTGAGGAAACATTTAGAGCAAATAGGTAGCTGCAATGGTTCCACGACATGCAGACTACGTGGAAGAGAAAGGAACCTCTATGGGCATACTAAACGAATGTTAACTGTTGCCTAAACTCGAAACATAAACTGTTCGGAAATCTACAACGTCGCTATAAATTATCACACGAAAGGCTTGCAAGGAAGCTAATAAATCTTCTGAAAGAAACGATGCTGCTGTAATTATGAGAGGGGAGCACAATAAGACAAGAAGCTACAACATACCAACAGGCACAATCACCTACTCTGTCATCAAGCAACCAACCAAAAACTCTTCGCTCTTCCGTTTAAAGAATAACCTTTTTTTCGATAGTAAACAACTAGTATTCACAAATCGCTCCCTTTATACCAAAAGCGCATATTGCTTGAATTTTGCGCACGAGGCCAATGATAGAACGGGATCTTCGAGCGCGTTACGTGTATAGACAACGCTGGCAAATTGTTTAGGCGTTATTTAAGTATAGATGGTTTGCAAATAAAGCCATTATTCTTTTCTTTTCAATATTTCGTACGGAACACTTATAAGATCACTTCGGTGTCTATCTGTCACACCCAATTTTCTCCGAGACTCTTTGACTCAAAAAGTTAAAATTTGGCTCTAGTATAGAAATGAATGGCCTCATCAGAGCTGTGTAGTTTTGAAAGTTAAATTTTAGCTTAAAGGGTCAGTTTTGGGGGTGAAATCGGAAGTGAAAATAAAATTTTAACAAGTCATCGAACGGGGTGTGTTAAAAATATATATAATATAATAATTGCGCACATTTTTCTTTGTATTATTTATAAAAAAAATTGCGAAAAATCGCAATCTCGAAAAGTACTGATCAAAAAATTTTAAAAAAATTCTAGAAGACTCTCCACAGGGTGTAGATTGAATGAAAATTATCATAAGTGCATTACCTTTAATAATTTATCTGATATATATATAAAAAAAAAACAAAAATTTCAGATCGAACAAAAACTTTGTTGAAAACTCCCTTGGGGTGTGTTTTGAGAAGTCATTGATCATTTTGTACCTCCGTAACAAAAATTTTTATTTTAAATTTTAAAAGCAATCAACATACGGAACACTAATTGCGCAAGTCCGACTTGCACTTGGTCGGTTATTTTTTTTTATTTATTTTAATATCGAACGTTATACTAAAATTATATTATTTTTAAAATTATCGTAGTGACGGAAATATTTCCCTAATTTTTCAAGTTGTTTCATTCTTAGCTTCTTCTTCTTCTTCTTCCTTTAGCCGTTTTCTACTCAATGTCGGGTATAGGCCTCTCTCAAATCTTTCCATTTTTCTCTATGTTGTGCTTGTTGATACCAGTTAAACCCTCCAATTCTCTTCAGATCGTCGCTCCATCTCTGCTGGGGTCTTCCGATGCTTCGTTTTTCACCCCATGGTCTATACCTACTGATCTTGCCACTCCACTTATACGTCACTAGCGCCACATGACCGGCCCAGCTCCATTTCAGAGATGTTATCCGTTTGATGATATCATCCACTTTTGTTTGTTGTCTAATCCATTTGTTAGTTTCCTTGTCCTTCAAAGTAACATTTAACGTCCTCCTTTCCATTGCTCGTTGGTGAACTTGTAGTTTTTCTATTGTTCTTTTATTTAAAACCTATGTCTAGGCTCCATACGTTGTAACTGGTAAGATACATTGATTATTCATGCATATTTCCATATGCTTCCCATACGTATCCTTCTTTCTATTTCAATCTGCTGGTTTTCCTTTCCTATCGCTCTCTCACATATTCTGGCTATCAGTTCGCTGTATCTGTGGTCTATACGAGCATTTCTAAGAGCTCTTATAAGCGCCCATTTTTCCACTGTGTCGAAAACCTTGAGAAAATCTACAAATGTGAGCCACATTGTTATATTATATTCTGTGGACTTCTCGATTAGTATTCTCAATGTGTGCAAGTGCTCAATCGTACTGAAGCCCGATCTGAATCCAGCCTGTTCTATCGATTGGTATAATTCCATTTTGTGTTCCAGTCTGTTTGTTATGATTCGTGAGAACAACTCGTAAACTTGGGAGAGTAAGCTAATTAGCCGGTAGTTTTCTGGGTTTCTAGGTTTTTGGGGTCACCTTTTTTGTATGTATATTAAGATGACTATGGCGTTTTCCAGTCTTCTGGTATATTTCCATATTTGAGGCATTCATTAAAAAGATCTCTTAACTCATTCATTAGGGTTTCACCTCCGAATTTAAGCATTTCAGGTATAATATCATCCTCTCCAGCCGCTCTTTCCACTTTTCATCTGTTGTAAGACTTTTTTAACTTCATCCATTTCTATATCAGGAATTTCTTCTGAGTTGACATTAATTAATCTTTTGTTCTTTTTTTTTTTTTTTTTTTTTTTTTATTGGTCTAGCACACGTGCTGCAGGGAAGTCCCTAAAGCGCTCCAGGAGCGGCACGAGTGCGGAAAAAGCGATTCACGTTGTTCTTGAATCGCTGTAAATTGTACTCGGTGGGAAACACAGCGCTGGGCAAATTATTCCAAAGGGATGACGTTCTCCATATAAAAGATTGCTTGAAAAGCGTCGTACGCGGAGTAACAAGCTGAACCTCATACGGATGCGAAGCACCAGCGCGACGTGTATTTCTAACATGCACCGCTTTGGGAGGAATTAAGCGGGCTACATCCTTCGAACACTTTTCATGAAAATACTTGTAGAACAGACTCAAGTCGCCAACCGTTCTTCGATGTTCCAGGGAATCAAGGCCGCCGGTCAATTCCGGGTTCCCAATCAGACGGACCGCTCTTCTCTGAACATCATCTGAACTTCAGTCATGAATTTTCTTTTTCAACTACGATATTTTGGACTTTTGAGCTGTAGAGGTTTTAATAGACAGTTATAATTCTGTTTTAGATATTTTTCTTGTCATCGACTATGTTTCCTTCTTGGTCCTTCAGTTTAATTATCTCTCTTTTACAGGTGTTTGCTCTTCTAAATACTTTTAATCCTCTGTTGTTCTCTTTAAGATCTTTAACCATATTTTCTTAGTATTTGTTTATATCTTCTTTAACTGCTTTTCGTACTGTCTTATTCAATTCTGCATATTCGACAGTTAATCTCTTTCCTTCGTGTATAAGTTGTCTTCGTTGTTCCAACATTCTTTTTGTTTCTTCACTGAGCTTGTTATTCTTTCACCTGGTAGGTTGGTAAGCTATTTTTTCTGCGGTGGTCATGAGTGTTTCAATTATTTTTCTGTTTCTTTCGTTTATACTTGCTCCTGTAGGTAAGTCATTCTTAGCTATAATCTGCAAATAGCCCCCTGCACAACAATATATTATGCTTCACAAAAAAAGAAACGGATACAAAATTCTTGTCATTCATAAGGCAGAACTATAATTGTAATTCTTTTCTTTCTCTCTCACCCTCTCACCTGACAAATACGAGTAGGAGAAGGAGTCCTGTTGTGTATGACGATGGGAAAAGTTCTATTAATAAAATGTCCTGACTATACTGTCAATAATATAAATTATTTACGTACCATCCTACATTACAATAGTTAAGTATCCTCCTCTTAAAATAAATTATACCTCTATTTTCTCGAGATTTACTCACCTTCGTGTAGTTGCTGACTTTGTTGTTAAATCATCCCGAGAAGGGAGAAATAGAGTAGGAAGCACAGGAAACGATAAGTGTGGCATAAATTTCTAACATATGGTTGAGGCGTGCAACACGAGGTATCAGAAATTGTTAAAAGGTATGTACAGTTTCACCCAAAAAAAATACGCAAGATACAGGAACATGCATTATTTTAAATTTTTCAAAATATAGACAAAAGTCGCTGCAGAAAGAAAAACTGTCTTTTATGGCAGGAAACGATTGCTGTGATGTATCTGTCAGCTCAATAAGTTGACCTAAAAAAATTTAAAGCTTTTTTAGAGCATTATAAAAGTATTTTCTTTAATTTTATTTTAAAGGAATTAAAAAATATTCTGATGTGTCCACAACTATTCTATTATTTCTAGCAAAGAGACTCTAATATTTATTAAGAAAACAATTTAAAGCATTGTACTTACAAATAAAAACAAAAAATCATAACGCACACCACGTACCAAGTGAGGATTGTTACTTAGTACAGGGTGGTGGGTCAACGATAGAGTAAAGTTCATTATCTCATCTTTTTCGGGAATGACGAAAAAATGTTTTTAGGGAATCTTAAGATGCACAGTTTAAAATTATTTTTGATTATACAGGGTACTTCAAAATAGTATGGTTGATATAAAAATATATTTTTTTAAATGGAACATCCTATTTTCTAATTTATTTTTAAATTTTGAATAAAACTTTTTTATTAATAATATTATATACCTAAACCTAGCAGTTTTTCTATTATTTCAATTTTTTAAAAAAAAATACTAATTTTCAGTTTTGCAAAAAAATGCCAGTAGCGCCATTGTTTCTGAAGGTGGAATACTCATAATTGGTACGAGCGTTCTATAGAGATGACAAAAAAGATATATATAAAGAAATTTGAGTGAGATGCTACAGAGTGTTCAAAATAAATTTATGCATTTCGACTATTTTAAATTGAAAAATCTCAGTTTTTTTTTAATGGCACACTCTGTATATATTTTTTTCTGATAGATTTTACAAAACCCTCTAACTTTTATTAAGTATGTCATATACCTCCTTCTAATAGTTTTCGATTTATTTTGAATTTTTCAGTTTTTACCTTTGTTTTTAATTCACTTACGCTATTGTGAAAACATAAACAAATAGTTAATAATAATTTTAATATTGGTTAACTTATCTAATGATTAAATATTATGACGTAATAAATGTTCAAAAGTATGTCCGTCTACTTAAATACACATGTTTAGTCGTTTTAATATATTTTTCTTCACTTTCCTTAGCATAAAGGGCGTTATTGTCCTGCACGCAACCCGTATCCTATTTTCCATATCTACTGATGTTGTAGGGGGATTCACATAAACACCATCTTTAATGTAGCCACGCAAAAAGAAGTCTAAATCTTTTAAGTCGCATATTCGAGGGGTCCATTGAATGAATCCATCCCTACCGATCAATTTTTATGGGTAACGATCGTTTAAAAATTTCCGAACTTCCCGGTGATAATGAGCAGGAGCTCCGTCTTGTTGAATCCACGTTTCTTCCCTTTCCTCCTTCAAGGAAACTGGGGTAATTCGTTTTGCAAAAAATTTAGATATCTAGGCCTGTTAAGCGGATCGTGGAAAAAATGTGGACCAGTAATTCGAAAATTTAATATTCCACACCATACATTAGGCGACCAATGGTTTTGATTTTGAACTTCCCAGACCCAAAATGGATTAACTGTTGAATAATAATGCATGTTATGGTTGTTAACTGCTCCATTACTGCGAAAATAGCTTCATCAGAAAACATTATTTTGGATAAAAAATTTGGATCGGCCTCTATTATTCCATTCATGGTGGTACAAAAGTTTATTCGTCGTTCAAAATCACGATCTTGAAGTTCTTGGTGTAGTTTCATATGAAAAGGACGATACTTGTATTTTCTCGTGGTGCTATTAACCGTAGCTTGGGATGTGTCAGATAAGTCAGCTAGTTGACGGCTGTTGACCTGGGGATTATCTTCGACATGCAGCAAAATCTCCATTTCTATTTCCTCATTGGTAGCATTCTCGTTTACTACTTTCCGTTTCGTATACTCAACGCTACTACTACCATCAAACCGTTCCATCAAGCACTGAAAAGATTTTCTAGATGGTATACGTCTATTAGGTTACTTCGCTTCGTGAAGCATTACCGCCAAAAGACAATTTTTTCCCGCCTCACCCATTATAGTCATTTACTACAACAAATTAAAGTATTTTTACTTGCTTAATAGACATGTCAAAATTTGACAATGCCTATATTTTTGTTTTGTCTTGGCAACTATGATGTTATAGCGTAAGTGTATTAAGAATAAGGGTAAAAATTGAGAAATTCAAAATAAATCGAAAGCTATTAGAAATAGGTATATGATATACTTAATAAAAGTTGGAGGGTTTTGTAAAATCTATCGGAAAAAAATAATAATATACAGTGTGTGTCATTAAAAAAATTTGAGATTCTTTAATTTAAAATAGTCGAAATGCATAAATTTATTTTGAACACCCTGTAGCATCTAACTCAAATTTCTTTACATATATCTTTTTTTCATCTCTATAGAATGCTCGTACCAATTTTGAGTATTCCACCTTCAGAAACAATAGCGCTACTGGCAATTTTTTACAAAACTCAAAACTAGTAGGTTTAGGTATATAACAGTAAGTAAAAAAGTTATAAAATTTTACGCAAAATTTAAAAATAAATTAGGAAAATAGGATGTTCCATTAAAAAAAAAACAAATGTTATATCGGCCGCACTTTTTTGAAGTACTCTGTATACGCAAAAATAATTTTAAACTGTACACCTTAACATTCCCTAAAACTATTGTATTTAACATTTTTTCATCATTCCCGAAACAAATGAGATAAT
This sequence comes from Pachyrhynchus sulphureomaculatus, assembly GCA_019049505.1. Lineage (NCBI taxonomy): Eukaryota > Metazoa > Arthropoda > Insecta > Coleoptera > Curculionidae > Pachyrhynchus > Pachyrhynchus sulphureomaculatus. Next base: position 32,227,175 of record CM032449.1, on the reverse strand, counting down.
GGACTTTCCTCTATCGTTGACTCATCCTGTACATATAGTCAGATGGCGCGGCGTATCATAATATAACCTATAATACTCAAATACGCTAGGGAACTAACACCAGTTTTTTTCTAGATTTTCAACCCATCCTACAGAAAGATGTTGCGGCTTGTGGCCCCGTGGCGTAGTACTTGTTTACGGTGCAGAAGGTCTCGGGTTCCACTCCCGGCAGGTCGGTATACTTATTTATTTAACGTTGACGGGTATAACGACATCCCTGCAGCCGATATCCTTAGGATATTAAGAACGGGTGTTTAAATTAACGTTTCTTTATACCGTTGAATATTTTGTAATTGGCTATTAAGGGGTTTCTCGGGGTACTGATTAAGAATCCGATGACAGATTTGGAAAACTCAGTAATTCAGAATATGCATTTTCAATAACTGTTTTCTTAGTACCTTTAATGAGAACTCAAAATCTCTGGCGACTGAGCTAGGAGCGTTAATTTAGAAGTAAATATGCCTTGGCATGAACACGCGTGCATAACAAAAAGAGCTTTGCAAAAGCTGTTCCACAACAACTGTCAATTCCGTACAAAGTTCAAATTCGACCAATGATTGATGAGGAGTAATACTCCTATATTTTCAAACCTACACCGCATTTGTTGGAACATCGAAGAACAGTTGGCGACTTGAATCTATTCTATAAATATTATCAGGGAAAGTGTTCAATGGATGTAGCCGGCCTATTTCCTTTTATAATAAAACAGGTTAATATATCAAAAGAATAAATGAAAGCAACAAGAGAGAAAACAAACGAAAAAATCTTGGTTATGCAATTGTCGAAGCGATCATATTGCTGATCCACGTTTACAAACAACAAAAAAAAATGATACAGTGATTTACCCAGTACTTTTCTTATAACACGTAATACTAAAATTAATACCGAGTTTGACTTTCTCGCAAAAAAATACCTTTATCCAAACACTACAAGTCGATTTTTTAAATAGCAAGTATTTTATGAAAAGGCATTAATGATAAAAAAAAGTTGAGAACAGGAAGAGCTTCAGAGATATTTACAACTGAAATCTGATATTTTCCACTACATTACGTTTCTACTAAAACTGATAATATTAAAAGAATAAACAATTTTCAAATTCCTAGACTATAGAAACCCTAAAAGGGACGTATAATACAATATATAAATAATTAGTAGCCTCTAACCCTCTCCTTTAGCTTCTTAACCTGTTTGATCAGTGGGAAATAATGGAAAAATAATATACTTTTGATATTCGTCGACTTTAAAGAAACTGAAATGGACGTATAAAACGATATACTCTAACCACCTCGTCTAACGCCTTTTCCTATCTCATTAACCCTATACATGTTTGAACAAGTGAAAATATTGAAAAAAAAAAACAACAAAATTTTCAGATTCATTGACTCCAAGAAACCTAAAAAGGACTACTTACACGATATATTCGCAACAACATTTCTACCCCCTCCTCTCTATGTTACTAACGCTTTACATGTTCGATTAATTGAAAATAATGAAAAATTAACACAAATTTATAATTCCTTGACTCTAATAACCCTAAAAAAATAGCTAAACCTCGATATATAAAAACGAAATCCTCTAATCTCCTACCTGATTAGCCCCTTGCAGATTTAGTCACAAACTATGTTTCTCGTGATTTAGGGAACTTGGAAAGTGAAAAAATAAAAAAAATCTTGGGGTGTGATTTTTCCACACCCTTTTTTCATTTACCTTTAGCAACGAAAGTAAAAAAAAACAGTTATTTACTTTACATTTTATGTATTTTCTATCTATATTTTTTAGTTAACTAACTGGTTGGAATTTGGTTGGAATAACGCATTGTGTGTCTTTTTGGCTACCTGATGCAGACCTGTCAATCAGAGACATTGAGATTCCTTTGTTCATATTGTTTTTTTAGTGTTCTGTACGGAACACTTATAAAATCACTTCAGTGTCTGTCTGTTGCACCCGATTATCTCGGAAACTATTTAACATAGAAATTTGAAATTTTTCACTAATATGGGAATTGATGGCCTCGTCAGAGCCGTGTAGTTTTGAAAGTCAAATTTTGACTTAAGGGGTTAGGTTTGGGGGGTGAAATCGAAAGTGAAAAAAAAATTACTGGGTCATCGAGTGAAGTGTCAAATAAAAGCTTGTAAGAACGTGAGTTCAAAAATATATATAATTTAATACTTGCTCTCACTTTTCTTTGTGTTATTTTTAAAAAATTGCGAAAAATCGCTACTTCCTCTTTATCTCGAAAAGTACTGATCAAAAAATTTTGGGAAAATTCTGGAATATTCTCCAGAGAGCGTAAATTAAACGAAAATTATCACGAGTCTATTACCTTTAATAATTTATCTGGTATATAAAAACAAAAATGTCAAGGTCATCAGTTTTCAGTAGAAATCGAAAAAAAAAAAATATAGAAAATTCGTTTTTGGTGTATTTTTGTGAAATTATTGATCATTTTAAAAGCAATTGACGTACGGTACATTAATTGCGCAAGTCCGACTTGCACTTGACCAGTTATTTTATTATTAAGGATTGGATTATACGCACGTGTTTTACTTCTTTTCCGTACTCAGGATGAAATACTCACATGAAAAATAAACTACCTTTTAAAACGGGAAGTAACAAAACATTGTTCATTAATCATTAACTGTTTTTGTTTTCCGAACTATTTTCAACAAATCTAATTGGTAGCCAAATCCGAAACTCTCATGATCAGGTTACCAATTAAAAAAGTTCTGTTAGTAGGTAATTTATCTAAGAAATCGGAGGAAATTTACTAATTTCCTTAGGTTGTTTGGATAAGAAATTTAGGCTCGTTATTTTTCCAACAGTAGAATGGATCTTTATTTATTTAAGGTCTGATAATGAATAAAATCTTTGTCTTTTCAAATAACAAGAAGAATCCTGTATTCTTAATATCCCTGCCAGTATTTTAGCTAATTAATAAATTGGAGAAGTGTATTTACGATGTAGTCGAAAAAGTTATTAAAAATATTTCTAAAATGACGTTTTTGCTCATAGGTGTGTTATCAAAGTATCAAGGAAAGTAATATTTCCAAATAAAGATTGTATTTTTTGCTGCGGCCTGTGAAAAACGCTACAAAAGTATTCATACTTTTAGATGAAAATATTATTAAAATTTTTGTAATCTCCAACAGAATATCCAAACCCCCATGGTAGATGATACGTTATCCCAAGAAAGTAGTTTCAGTGTAAAATATCTCTCGTAAACCTGATTTTCTAAGTGATGTCCTGATTTTTTAAGTGATAAACCATTTGGGAAATAATCATGTAGTTAGAGAAGAATAAATGTATATTAACACGTAGGCTGAAAATTTTTTGGGTTAGCTACCTAAAACACGTTTTTTTGCAAAATTCGACTTTATTCATCAACATAGTCTCCTTCAAGAGCAATATAATCAGTCCAACGCTTTTCTAACATTTCTATACCTTTCTTGTAGAAGGATTTGTCTTTGCCTTCAAAATAGGCCTAAATTTCGGCGATAACTTCTTTACTGGCGCCAAATCTCTTTCCCGCGAGCATTTTTTTGAGGTCCGCAAATAGATAATAGTCGCTAGGGGCTAAATCTGGAGAATATGGTGGATGAGGAAGCAATTCGAACTTCAATTCATGCAATTTTGCCATTGTAACCACTGACTTGTGACACGGTGCATTGTCTTGATGAAAGAACACTTTCTTCTTGTTCATTTGGGGCCGTTTCTTTGCAATTTCTGCCTTCGAATGCACTAATAACTTTATGTAATATTCGCTGTTGATGGTTTTTTCCCTTCTCAGCATAGTAGATGAAAATTATTCCATGCGCATCGCAAACTACAGAGGTCAAAACATTCCCAACCGACTGTTATGTCTTTGGTCGCTTCGGGCGGCTTTCACCGGCTGCTGTCCACTCAGCTTTCTTATTCCCAAATGTTCATGTAAAATACGACTAACACATTCTTTTAATATCTTTAAGGTGTCAGCTGTCTCATACAATTTCACTTTACGATCATCTAAAACAATTTCGTGGATTTTTTTTTATGTTTTCCGGTGTAACCACCTCATTTGGGTGTCCAGAGCATCATTTGTATCTGTACGACCGCGTTTAAATTCAGCTTACCAATAAATGATGAGTGATTTTCCAGGAACAAAGACCCCGTAACACTTATCAAGCCATTGCTTGGTTTGAACGATATTTTTTTTCCCATTAAAAAACAGTGTTTAATCAACACACAAAATTCAATTTTTTCCATTGTTTTGAAAATATTAAAAGTAGCGTCACTAAAACCACTAACTAATCGTCGAAATGTCATGAAATTTTGATACGTATCGTTTAAAGTTTGGTACTTCCTAAAAATCATATAGATTGTTTGAAAAGGGCGACATCTATGTGTAAGATCAAAAACTTTTCAGCCTACGTGTTATATGTTTAAACAACTGTCAACATAAAGGAAGGGTTTATTAAAAATTTATGGTCTTTTTGTACATCATCATCATCATTAGCTTATTTCATCCATAGTCGGATGTAAGCCTCCCAAAGTTGTCTCCAATCAGCTCTATTGTTTGCTTTTTGCATTCAATCGTGTACCGCTAATTTTTTTATGTGGTTCGTCCAACTTTTCTGTGGTCTACCTCTGCATCTTTTATGTTCTCTAGGCCTCCATTCAACCATACTGTTATTATTCATCTTAGCGATATGCCCGTCCAATTCCACCTTAATATACATATTCGTTGTATTGCGTCTGTCACTTTTGATATTCTTTTTATCTCGAAGTTAGGGATGCGATCTTGGAGTTTAATATTTAGCATTCTACTCTCCATTGCTCTTTGGGTTACCTGGAGTTTATATATTATACTTTTATTTATGTTAATACTGGCAGTACATATTGATCGAACACTTTGTCTTTTATTGTATTTAGGATATCCAATTTAATGTGGATTGTAATCTTCCGAAGACAGACCAAGCTAACGAGATTCTTCTATCCAAGTCAGCCTTTAAATTATTTTTTGATATATCGATTTTTTCTCCTAAATATATGAATGTTTGTACCTTTCCTAGTATTTCACCTTCTATTACTAGTTCCTGGCTGTTATCTTCAGTTTCGTTGTTCAAATATTTAGTTTTGATAAAGTTTTTTATTTTTAGACCTATTCCTCGAGACTTATTATTTAATTCCATCAGTATTTCTTGTAATTCTTCTTTTGTGTTGGCGATCAGAGTGACATCATCTGCGAATCTTAAGTGATTTAATAGGTCACCATCTATTAGTATTCCTTTATTTTCCTACTTTAGCGATTTGAATATATCTTCTAGAGTCATCGTGAAAAGCTTTGGGATATTGAGTCGCCTTGCCTAATTCCTCTTTTAATTTTGATTTTATTTGCATTTTTCTTTAAGCATTATTTGCGATGTGGCATTTTCATATATGTGGTCAAGAAGAATTGTGTCTCTTTCGTCGACTCTGCTATTAATTAAGGCGTTAAGGACTGCCCATATCTCTACCGTATCAAATATTTTTTTATTACCAGCCATGAAGCCATGTCATGAAGATTGGTGAATGTAGGACCTCTCTCATGAAATATTCAGTGGTCGTATATTTGAAGATGTGGTTCTGAATTTAAAATTACTTTAGAGGTATTCGTGGAAAGCTAAATACGTGGAAGCTTGAAAGAAAGAGCTTCATATTCTAAACGCTGCTGTACAAGTAGTTAGTTAAAATATGATTTGAGTCCACTCCTTTCAAGCATATTTATTTCAAAGGGTTGTTGATACCAATTACATTGTGAAAATTTGGCGGAATTTTCTTCGGAGTGATCTAGCGGCAAAACCGTGGAACCTAAATTTTGAACAAATGTAAAATTTAGAGACATAGAAAAATGAAATTCACCAAAAAGGACAAGTGAAAATATTAATAATTTAATTATTAATTTCAGTACTGATATATATATATATATATATATATATATATATATATATATATATATATATATATATATATATATATATATATATATATAATTATATAATGCCTATATAAAAAAAAATTCTATATCATTAATTGTGTTAGCCGATACTTATTGGAAATTCATAATAAAATTATATAAAAACAACACTATGTTTTTCCAATATATTTAAAATGACTTGACAGTTGTTTTGCCATAAAATGGCTTCTTCAGATATGAATTGGAAAGAACAATGTTTGGTAATAATACTGGTTATATAGTGCTTATAACTATCCTTAATTACATGAGATTATGTTAATCATTTTATTATATTATTTACTGACCAAGTTATTTTAAAGATACAGATCTGTTGTACTATTTCAGAGAACTAATAAAGATTAAGGGTAAGGGTGAATGGTTTAAGGGTGAGGATGAAAGGTTAAAGATTAAGGGTAAGGGTGAATGGTTTAATAATAGATTGAAGCTTTTCCGTTTGTTAATTTCAAGACATTCAAGCATATTCAATTTTTTAGGTTTATTTTCTACATGCAGGGATTTTGAATATATCATCGAAATTATAGGATTGGTTTATTGTATGGGCTGCGTAATGTGAATTGTTCTTGTTTTTTAAATAACTATGTTTATCTTCTTTAATTCGAGTTTCAAAAGATCTACCAATTAGTCTTACGTAGGTTTTGGTACAAGATCCACAATTTAATAATTAAACTCCAGGTTTTATGTATTTATTAGATTTGGTTTTGTTATTCAAAATTATATTTCCTAAGGTATTACTGGTTTTAAATGCTATTTTATTATTATATTTTGTAAAATGTTTTGAAATTGTTCTAGTTATTTTTCCTGTGTACGTTAGTGTGCTAAATTTTCCTTTTTTGTCATTAATGGTGGGATAAATTAGAGAGATTGCTTGTTTAAAACCATTTTTTATAGAAACAAATTATATATATTACATAATATAATATTAGACTAGTTGTATCTTTTGTTACGGCTCCACCAATCAATTTATTACAAAAACTCACCCCTTTATGACAACAACATTGTAAATTTAAACCGAAATATAATATATTCAACACACTTATGAACTAATAGATAAAATTAAAAACATTAACTTACCAGAAAATTCTAGAATTATCTCATTTGATGTACAAAACTTATTTCCTAGTGTCCCACCATACGAAGTCATAAAATTAGTAGATAGACTCTTAATCAAGAATAAAGTAAATGAAATTATTAAACGGGATATTTTAGATTTACTTACGACGTGCTTAGATCAAAACTATTTTGAACTCAACGATAACTTTTATAATCTAAAGAGGGTCTAATAATGGGTAATCCTTTAAGCCCTTTACTAGCGGAAATTTTCGTGGATCATTTAGAACTAAAAATCCATCAAAACAAAAATATTGTTTACTGGCATAGATATGTTGATGATATAATTTCCTGTTTCACGGGAACAGATAGACAATTAACAATCTTCCTTAACTTCCTAAATAATTTGCATCCTAACATTAAATTCAGCTTAGAATTAGAAACCAATAACTCTGTAAATTTCTTACACATATCTATATCAAAAGTGAACAATAAACACAACTTCTCGATTTTTCACAATCCTTTACATACTGACACAGTTATACACAATAGTTCATCCCACCCTTAAACTTACAAAATGGCAGCTTTTAACTCATTCATACATAGACTGTTACCTATTCCTATGACTGAAACTAATTTTAACAAGGAATTCAACATAATCAAACAAATACCAATTAATAATGGATATGACCCTAGCATTATAGATAATATCTTGAATAAATAATCGTTGAAACAAGCAATCTGTCTAATTCATCCAACCATTAATGACAAAAAAGGAAAATTTAGCACACTCACGTACACAGGGAAAATAACTAGAATAATTTCAAAACATTTAACAAAAAAGAACAATAAAATAGCATCTAAAACCAGTAATACCTTAGGGAATATAATTTTGAATAACAAAACCAAATCTTATAAATCCATAAAATCATGACTTTATTTATTAAATTCTGGAACTTGTACTAAAACCTACGTAGGACAAACTGGTAGATCTTTTGAAACTCGCATTAAAGAACACACACATAGTTATTTAAAAAACAAGAACAATTCACATTACGCAACCCATATAATAAACGAATCCCATAATTTTGATGATACATTCAAAATCCTGCATGTAGAAAATAAATTTAAAACATTAAATATGTTTGTATGTCTTAAAATTAACAAACTCCAATCTATTATTAAACGAACAGGTAGACTTAAACCATTCATCCTTACTTAAGCTTTATTAATTCTCTGAAATAGTATCACAGACTTGCATCTTTAAAATAACTTGGTGAGTAAATAATATAATAAAACGATTAACATAATCTTATGCAATTAAGGATAGTTTTAAGAACTATATAACCAGTATTATTACCAAACATTGTTCTTTCTAAATCACTTCTGAAGAAACCATTGTATGGTGAAACAATTGTTATTTTAAATATATTGAAAATTAAAACATAGTGTTGTTTTTATATAACTTTAATAAAACTCTATATTTAGAAAGAAAAGCTTTTTTTATCATTGAAACGTTCACCATATATAACAGGAATCCTTTTTTGACGCGTGTTTGTCGAGTAAGAGCATAAGCGGGAAAGCAAAAAAATTTCCAATTTGACTTTTGTTTCGAGTGTGATAAGAGTTTTCTATTCCTTTTGCTCTTTATGAAGCATAAAATCTTGTCGTGCAGGGAGCTTTTTGCAAATTAGAGCTTAAAATGAAGGAATTCAAAAAATCCGGAAAATATTCCCCTTACTACGAAATTTAAAAAGAAATTAGGCCGGCCACATGTAAATTAGGCACCTTCAGACATATTATTTTAATATACAGTTGATATTAAACTAAAAATAAAATAACTGTTCCGTACGTTGATTGCTTTTAAAATAACATTTTTTTTAAGAAGGTATAAAATGATCAATGACTTCACAAAACACACTCCCAATGAGTTTTCAGTAAAGTTTGTTTCCGATTTTTGTTGAAAACTGATGACCTTGAAATTTTTGTTTTTTTTTCATATACCAAATAAATTATTAGAGGTAATGCACTCGTGATAATTTTCGTTCAATCTACACCCTGTGGAGAATATTCCAGAATTTTTTCAAAATTTTTTGGTCAGCACTTTTCGAGATAAGGGGGGCTAGCGATCTTTGACAATTTTTTAAAAATAATACAAACAAAAGCGTGCGCAAGTATAATATATATATATATATATATATATATATATATATATATATATATATATATATATATATATATTTTAACAAGCTTTCATTTGACATGCCACTCGATGACCTGGTAAATTCCGTTTTTCACTTCTGATTACACCCCGAAAAACTAACCATTTAAGTCAAAATTTAACTTTTAAAACTACATGGCTCTGTCAAATATTTTCGGACAAAATCGGGTGTGACAGACGGACAGACAGTTAGACGGATATACACCGAAGTGGTCTTATAAGTGTTCCGTAGGGAACACTAAAAAGCACCTTCATTACGTAAAGAACGTCTAGGAAATTTAACGACATTGACTATGAAGTGCTCAAGAAATGCTGCCAGATAGAAGAGGAGAAGAAAATTGCGTAAACAAGTCAAACTAAGTACGTATTTACACAATAATTAATCTTAAGGTAATAATCCAACTAAGTTGGGAATGTGAAATCTTTGGCACAATGACACTACTCAGTATTTATCACCACTATACCAAACACTTTATTTTTGCACTCGACGCGTGAAGCTAGCATGGTTAACAAAACGCGCGTCGAGTGCAAAAATAAGGTGTTTAGTGTAGTGGTGATATATACTGAGTAGTAATATTTCAGTTGAAAATTTTCATATTAAGTGGACCTTACTGCTTACAGGCTCTGAAAATATAAAAATTATTTCCCTTAAAATATTTCTTGGGTATAAGAAAACTCAGTTTTGTTCTCACCAATTTGTGAGGTTTATAGTCTTCTAAAGCTCGACCCATAAATCATATTTTTCGTTACAAATTTTGAATGAAAAACAACAACAAAAACAAGGTCTTATACTGGACGATAGAACCCCGATAAAGGACTGCGACGACTACAAGTATCTGGGATAAAAATTTCGGAAGACGGAAAACTGGACAGGGCAATAAGAGAGAGGAATACGGCAGGAAGAAAGGCCATTCGAACCAAAGAACTTATATGGTTTGGACACATCCATAAAATGAACGAAGATCGAATCTCAAAACAAATACTAAAATGACAACCAAAAGGCAAGAAACAACGGGAACAAGTTGGAAATAGGAGACCAGTGAAATTGAAGAAAAAAAAACGTGGAGGATCTATGGAACGAGCGAAAGAGATGGAGACTGGAGGTCGGAAAAGGTTGGAGATAGTTGTAAACCGATGTGTGTCTCAAAAGTTTTATACAAATGGAGAAAATGTTTATCTTGCATATTACAGAAAAATTTATTCTTGATAAAAATTTCTGCATTACATGGAAATCCATCAAAAATTTAAAATATTTGATGGTATACAGGGAAAATAAAAAATAATGATTTATAATGAGGAGTAAAATGTGTTTAAATTTAAATACAGAGCAAAATATGAATTAAAAATATTAACAGGAACTAAAAAATTATTCTCACGTTTAGATTTGTGGCCTTCCCAGTTAAGAATTGAAAAAAACTCCGTTTTCGTTTTCTTTTATTCAATAAACTAGCCGTGCTCGCGGCTCCGCTCGCGTGGACTTGGACACTGCTTGTTCCTTATGTTACCTAACATAATAAAATATATCCTATAACCTGACCAGAGAACATATGTATGTATTAAAAAAAAGGACGTAAATCGGATAAGTGGATCTCGAGTGATAAGCGCACAAACAGACAAACAGACAGACAGAGAGACGTTGCATTTTATATAGATTATAGATAATCCAACAATTACTGACTTATTTACTGGAGTTTTTTTGAATCTTTAACTAGGAATCTAATCGTGAGCTTAATTTTTTAGTTCCTATTAACATTTTCGATTAATATTTGGTCTGTATTTAAATTTAAACCCACTTTACGCTTCATTATAAATCATTATTTTTTAGTTTCCTTGTATACCAACAAATATTTTAAACTTTTGATGCTTGATTATGGATTTCCATGTGATGCAGGACTTTTTATCAAGAATTTTTTTTTTTTGTAATATGTAAGATAAATATTTTTGCCATTTCTATAAAACTTTATGGGACACACTCACTCTGTTTTAAAAATGAGTTAAAAAAAAAATTAAAAAGCCTAATAAATTTCTTTCGGTTTTCAACAAAAAAATTGTGCTTTATAGTTTTCATCTTACTAGACTATAAGCACCACAAACTTATGTTACCCAAATTTTGAATTTTTCTTTTGCTTAGGAAACATTCTCAAAAAATACAATATTTGTATCCTCAGGACATACATGCGGTAAAATGAAAGTGGTTTATAGAATTTTTACAGTCACAAATGCGACCTTCCAATTATAGGACTAAGAGTAACATAACTGCATGTAAATAGGTTAAAAAAAATAGTAATATCATAGGATGTTGTTAAATAAATACAATCCTTGCTATACGGTAGATAAATTTAGTAGATCATCGTAATACATATAATGAAGGGAGCAGAAAATATCCTTTCTCTCCTCTCTCTACTTTAAAAGGTTAAAAGATAAGCTAAACCATTTTTTTCATTTTCTTTATTAGAAGTTATAGATCTAGGTAAACCTTTGAGCGCGTTCAAGGATGAACCAAAATTTGCCATTTTTTTTTTGAATTAGTCTAAATTTCTTGTTAGTCACTGTTGACAAATCAGGATATATTTCCTTGAATTTTCTGAAAGTACGGCTGACATTCTTATCACCGTACAAATAAATTTATGAGAACTGTATTCGAATAATTATTTCCTTTCATCGTACTAAATATTTTATTTTTTGCTTTATATTTAACAGTGAGAAATACAAAGCGCCAACAACAAATAACGACAAAACGTTCAACTATTGTGGTGACAATTCTGGAGGCTACTTAATCAAAAATCCATTTTAAAACAAGATCGATACGTTTATTAAATAAATGTTTAAAATTCTAAAAATCTTCAAGTTCGAGATAGGAACATTTTAAATGAAATAACCGGTCAAGTGCAAGTTGAACTTGCGCAATTAGTGTTCCGTACGTTGATTGCTTCTGAAATAAAATGTTTTGTTACGGAGATATAAAATGATCAGTGGCTTCACAAAACGCACCCCAAATGAGTTTTCAAAAAAGTTTGTTTCCGATCTTTACTGAAAACTGATGAGCTTGAAATTTTTGTTTTTTTTATATACCAGATAAATTACACAGGCGAACAGTTGTTTTGGTGTCGAGGTTTTTTGAGCTGATTCTATATCAATTTGATGTCCTGAATTCAAATAACGTATTCATTTGTACCTAGGAGCTCAAATTTTTAAGATATACAATTTTAGAGAAATATAAGTTACATTATTGTAACTCAAATCCGTAAGTGTAGTAAACAAAAGTAGATACGAAATTTTTATTTTAGTTATACAAAATACAATATTATGTCGTACTTACAAACAAAAAAAAAACATTGAAGAAATGAAATAGTCACTCAACACTTGGAAAGCTTCTTTTCCGCGACATTCTTGAATGTTTTTTTAAACAGTCTCTTTTTAAACTCCAGCAGTAATCTGCCATCATGTGCATGTCCCATCTTCCTTGGTAGCGGTCCTCCATAACTTTAATATCTTGGTGAAATCTTTCCCCTTGTTCCTCACTCATGTCTCCTAAATTTTCTGGAAAACGGTCTAAGTGGCTGTGTAAATAGTGTATTTTAATACTCATATTGCACCCTAAGGATTTGAAACTATTAAGCATCTTGTTAACCATTTCAACATAGTTTTGAGCTTTATGTTTGCCTAGAAAATTTTCTACAACTGCAACAAATGATGTCCAAGCTTCTCGTTTAACTTGATTCATTGAATTTATGAAGGCAGGATCCTTAATTAATTGTCTTATTTGTGGGCCGTCAAATATCCCTGCTTTGAGTTTTTCTGTGCTCAACTGATGCATTTTTACCCCTATATATGCAAAACAAGACCCAGTCTTATCAAGAGCCTTTACAAATTGCTTCATTAAGCCCAACTTTATATGTAACGGAGGAAGTATGATTTTTTCTCTTTCAACCAAAGCGTCGTTAATGACATTCTTTTCCCCAACGTCCATGTTTTCTCTCTGAGGCCAATCTTTTCTAACCCAGTGGTGTGTTTTTGTCCCTACTATCCCAGAGGCACAAGAAACACGGATATTTCGTGTAACTACTTTGCTGCCCAAGAAGAAAGTTTACCATTTTTAAGTCTACACAAATCATCCATTGATGTTCGTAATACTTTATCTTCTGCAAGACCAAAGCTATGGTATTATATTCTTCTTTCAGTTTCGTTGAGTGAGCTAGTGGTATTTAACCATATTTATTCCCATTATGTAGAAGGACACATTTTAAACTTCGCTTTGAACTGTCAATAAATAGGCGCCAATCATCTGGAATATATTTAGAAAGTCCCATTTCTTTCATGAGTCCCCTAATTTCGTGACAAAATACAAGATTGTCTTCTTGAGAAAAGAATGGTAGCAGATCTTTTTCTCTTGTACGGTAAAAGGTAATTTTGGTTCCTTGTTCCAGTAAATTTTTGTCGTTCAACCTAGAAGCCAGTACTTCAGAAGCTTTTTTTCGATAAATTGAGATCCCTGGTGAGATCATTTAATTCATTTTGATTGAAGCGTTGAGGAACTGATGACGTCCCCTCATAGTCACTGTTAGTTTCATTAGCATCAGAACTTTTATTAGCATCAGAAGAGCGATCAGAGGGAAAATATTCGTCATCAGAGATATGTGGTAGCTGATGAAATGTTGGAATCGGTATTTCATCTGAGTGCGGGATAGGGCGTATTGCCGAGTCTAAATTGGGATAAGTCCACTTACTGCGGTTATTTCGATTGATTCCATTAGTATTTACTAAACAGAAATAACAATCATTGAAGTGGTTTTTTGGTTCTCTCCAAACCATTGGTACGCCGAATTTTAGACATTTTCTTTTCCCGGTAGTCCACTGCCGTAAATGCTCTGTACAAGTTTTACATACGAGATGCAGGGGCCCACGTTTTGTCCTGATCACCAAGCTTAACTCCAAAGTATCCAATATACGCTCGCTTTACAAAGTCAGTAATAGTTTGTCTGTTTTGTTGAAACATGTATTCTCCGCATATATAGCAAAACACATCAGGTTGATTTACACAACTTCTTCTTGAACTGGAACCTGAACTCATTTTAATTCTGTTCAATAACACAAAAACACTCTTTTCTTAACATAAAATAACACGCCGAATTCGATCTACTCTCATTAGTAAGAACGCACAAACTGACGAGACTTACCCGAGTTAGGTGATTAAAAGGGTCAGTTCAGGTACCCGATAGGCAATGGTTCCACTATTTATAGATTTACCTGGAATTTACTCAATTACAGACTGACAATAAAACCATTGTACCTACATTAATGAATATATAATAATTTTAGAACTCTCATAAATGAATATACTGAATAAAAACCACATTGGTAGATAAGTTGATGTATCTAAAAAAGTAGAGCTGATAGAGAAAAACCGATTGCATGTATAAATTTAGCGTCCCAAATATAGTTAAAATCAGCTCTAAAATCCCAGGCACCAAAACAAAAATATTTTTTTTGTTGCCCTGTGTTATTAAAGGTAATGCACTCGTGATAATTTTCGTTCAATCTACATCCCGTGGTGAATATTCCAGAATTTTTTCAAAATTTTTGGATTAGTACTTTGTAACATTTATTTTTTCCTAGATTTTAAGACCATATAATGTTACTGATTTTTCACTTTATAATGTACTTCTTTTCATTTTTGTATCGAGCGGTATATTAATCAGAAATTCTTAGCCGCTCGTCATATAGTGTGCTGTGCGGGTTTGCGACCGAATCTATCGATACGCCGGGATTGGTCAAATGTTTGTATCCGGAGTTTTGGTTCCGGCGTCGCCATATTACAGACAGAGTGCCCACGGCTTATTTAAGGGTCCGGAGGACGCGAATCTTGGCTTAGAACACCGAGCCGCCGCCAGGCAGTAACATCAAGCCGCCGCCAGGCTTAGTACCATCAAGCCGCCGAGAGGCTTAGTACCATCAAGCCGCAGCCAGGCTAATTTCCACCGAGCCGCCAAGTGGCGATTTTCCACCGAGCCGCAGTAGAGGCTTACGACAATATCTACGAGAGCCAAGTTAAGCACGAGTTTTTTATCATAAAGCCGTAGTGGGCTTTGTGTGTTTTCTAAATGGAGTAGCTAAAGTAGGCTCTTCTCAAAAGTGTGAAATCGGTTTTGTGTTCCATTGAAGGCCTAGAAGCCCGTAGGAAAACCGTAAGTTACCAGAACATACATCAATAAATATATTCCCCGCAAATAAGTGTTTTAACAGCAATTTGAACTGAAAAATCGCGAAGTGAAAATCACGACTCTTCGATTTCGGGTGTAGTCAAGATTTAGAAGTAAAATCTCTGATTTAGGGACTCTAATTTATAAAAACTACTTTTAGGCTAGAATTTTTTTTGTATTCCTTAAAACTGCAAAGGTTGGAACTTTTATTTTAAATCATGAATAAATTTTCTTTTTTTTGTTGATTAAAGCTAGTGTTTCACTGAATACCTATTTTTTCTTTTCAGGATAAGAAAAGTTGTACTAGTATAATTCTTTTTAGTAATAACCGGAAAACACTTCAGTATTTTTTCATTTTTTTAACTGAAGTTAGATCCTTTCTATTTTAAAATGAATGGTGCCCAAAAATTTGTACGACTGAAGCTTTTTTAAAAAATAGAAAATAATTCCAAAAAGACGTATAACAATTATCTCTTACCCATATTTCTCTACCAAGGAAAACTGAGCTAGTGTTTGTTTAATTTCTTTAGTTCTTTTAAAATCATTATTCACTCAATTCATTCTCAGAAATTAAAAAGAGGTTGCAAGAAAATTGTGCCCAAGCTTGGGAAAAACAATTTTCACAGGGTACAAAAAGACCCCACAAAAAGAGGGAAAGTTCCCACGATACAAAATAGCGCTGTCAACGCGGGGCTTTTGGAATTTTATTTTTTAAAGGGTTCAGTGTACTAGCTATCGAACAAAGTAAAAGCTCTAACTTTTTAGATATTTTTATTTCATAATATTTATTAAACGAAACTACACTATAGCAATAAGACAAAAGCAGGAAATTTGTAGAATTATTTATTTCAATTTATCTGATGGTGGTATAGATATTTGAATTTTGTTAATCGACTCTAAGATAAGAGATTCCTACTTTTTTCTTAAAAGCTACTTTTATAGTTCAGATTAGCAGATGTGCTGGTTTACTTTAATTTTTGCAGTGTTAGATTTATTTTGCGGTTAACCGAAGAAAAAACTGTACTTTTTTCTCACCGATGTTTTGCATGAATATTAAAAATACTTTGCTGATACGAAACGATTTTTGGAGATTTTTTGTTGAAAATTCTTAACATATCTGGTAAAAGAATTTTAATACAAGGCAATTTTTTTTGAAATTGTTGAAGATTTTTTAAATGTTTGGTAAAGAAGTTTACATATTTTAAGTGCCTTTACATATTTTTTTATTTTGACTATTGGGAGCACAGGAGAAATATTTTCACGACTCTTTAAAACAATTTTTTTAAATTTTATACATTTATCATGGAAGCTTTCAATTTTAAAGTCAATCACCTACTGGAATATGAGTTAGACTATGAAATGAAAATCCGTCGTATTTTCTCAGAACGTCCGGTCGCGGATAAAAGAAAGATTCCAACGAGGATCTTAAGTAAAGAAATAATCCAATAGATCAGATTGGACTAAATAGTTACAAAAGTTTCTGATTTTTTTTTTAAGTCTAATAAAAATCCTCCTTCTCAAGTTAAAACTCCTGCTTCTCCAAATGGTCACATATCTCCTTTATTCGTGCATAAATATTTAGATAATAGACCGCATATAATGATAAATCTATTAAGTGTCCATTTCTCGGCTTTATTTGACTCTCGTGCAAATACCTCAGTAGGTCAGAATGGTATTAAAATTTTAAGTCGTTTAAGTATAAAAATATGCCATGTCGAAAATAGAAGTGTTACCACTGCAGATGGCAGCCGTCTAAAAGTTTTAGGTACGGTTGAGTTGCCGCTAGTCTGCAATAGTCATTGTTTAGTAATCTCTGCTCTAGTAGTACCTTCTCTATCACATACTTTGGTTTTAGGATGTGATTTTGCACAAAAATTCGGAATTTTAGTAAATTTTAATTTCACCGACGTGCGTAGTAGGATACATAAGGCTTATGAACGGAACAGTAAGTCTTACAACCTTAGAAAAAGGGATTTTGCCTTTAAAATAGGTGATCACGTTTGGCGAAAAAATAAAATTCTTTCCAGTGCAGCTGATAAATTCACATCTAAGTTGGTACCTAAGTATGCGCATTGCGTGATAAGAGAAAAGATATCAGATTTAGTTTATGGTTTGGTTAATTTAGATGGGACTAAAATAGGACGATGGCATATTAAAGACTTAAAACCATTCAATGAACCTAACCCTAATGAAAGTTTGTCAGAAGAAGAATAATTTATATTTACATTATCTTAATTGCTTTACTTTATTTTTTTGATGTTGCTCTGTAGAGGTGACGACCTCGTTTTTTGACTGTTATAAAAGTTGAGCAGAGAATAGCTTACTTTTATTGTTTAATGCTAAGGTTTTGGGTATTGGCCATATCCCAAACTTAGGTTGATTGTGGTTGATGTTTAGCATCGACTCAGTTTTAGCGAGCTTGCGAAGGAGTCACACTCAGGATATATCATAAGACTGGTATGTCGGTGGTCGCGGGATTTGATTTGCTTATGACCCCAAATAATATCCAGTTCTTGACACTTGGAAGCGAAATTTTGATTAGAGGCAATCCAAGGGGATCTTGAGTTAGGACAAGCGCAAGATGTAGCTCGTGTAGTGTGATGAAGAGTCAAAATTTTTATGAGCAATTTCAAAGTTTGTTACCCGAGTGGGTGGATTTCTATTACCTTAGTGGTATATGTTGGATGCAATTAAGAGTAAATTGATTTTGGTTTATCCAGTGAGTCTAAGACTTGGATTATTTTGATTTAGATCTTCTTCTGAATTGACAAACTGAGGGTATACTCTATTCTTCTCAGGGCCGTTTAAACGTTACCTTTGAGCCACAAATTTTTTAAAATTTTTTTTGCATAGACTCATAGGCGTCTGATGAGTTTTTTTCGGTCTACTATCAGATTGATAGGAAATTGAAGTCCTGCAGGAGAACTAAAGGCTGATCATTTACAGGAGATGAGAGCAAAGTAAGACAGTCGTTTCACAAAGAAATGATCAAAATCTGATACCGAGATGAGAACCTTGTTAAGAGTGGCTAAGCGCAGTGAAGGAAGATTCCTAACCGAATTTTTAGATTTCCAAGAGGTAATCTAGAAGTTTGGGCTGACAGAAAACGGTTATGCCTGATACCTGTAGCAGTTTCTTCTAGAGGCTATTGTCTAGGAAGACGATTAACACCATGATCGAATATTTTAGCTGTCAACGATGTTTTCTTCTTGTTTCTGATTAAGCTGGAAAAGCTCTTGTCGTTTTCAAAAGTTTTGTTGCGTTGCCACCGAAAAATAGAGAAATTTTTGCTTCATGTAGCTTTTTAAGCTCATTTTAGTTTTTTGGAAATTTCCGTTAGGAGCTTGGTTAAGTCAACCTTGTAAACCTTATAGGTTGTATCCCATGAGTTATCTGTTTTTACAGGCTGTGATGCACCGGGTGCTAACAGATGCCGTTACGACGTTTGGCAGGGAGTTAGTCTTCCTGAGGAACAGACTGATTGGAAGGGTAGTCTATGGAGGGCGAACGTTTGACTTTTGGGACCTTTTAAAGGCTTTGTTACTCAATGGTTATTTCTATTTGAGCCAAAAGAGAGCCTAGCTACTGTAGTCGACCTCAGCTCCAATTAGCCTATTAGTGGTGACAGGCTGTTGGCAGTAGTGTGTTTCGGAACACCCTATTGATTAATTTTTTTTTTGACTTATGGTGGTGTGGTAGACACCGTTTTAGTTTAGTGGATGCTATAATCTACTCCCTTTTGTTGGTGGACACCAGGGTCACCATTTCCGTATTCTATTGTCTCCACCTTTCAGTATATCGTGGTGAGGTGTTTGTCTCCTGTTATGTGGGATGGATTGAATGTTTTTTTTTCGTTGTTGTTCTAGGGCGAGACCAGTACCCGAGGGTTCTTCATGCAACTTGAAGAAGCGCAATGCTGGTTAAGTTTTATATCTCTGAGTAGCCACCCTGAAGAATGACGGAGGGCGTTTTTTCCGGCTCATGTTTCTAGGCAGATTTGCCACTTTGGTGCGATGTGCCGAAGATTTGATTAGCTTTTGCTAAGAGCTTTCACCAAGCTCAGTATGGAGTTATCATAACCAAGAGTTTGGGATTTGAACTCCTGTATATATTTCTGTATATATTTCTGTATATATTTTCTGTATATATTTCAGTGTATGTTGGTTGCCTGAGGGCATGTGCTCAAAATGTGTGATTTTGAGTCGTTTTGTTTATGGACTCCTATATATAGGATTATGACTTTAGGGAGGTCCTATTTAGAGACTAGCTGTCTCACATAGTTGTGCTAGGAATGTTTCCTTGAATGTTAGTTGCGCGTGGACTAATCATTCTGTTCTTTGTGAACATTGCTTTTTGAAGCAGGATCATTCAGTTTGGTGAATTTTAGCTTTTATAGCTATTCACTGTGTTTAGAGTGAATTTTAGCTTTTGTAGCTATTCACTGTGCCTATAGTGATATTGTTAGCTTTTATAGCTGCTCACTATGTTAATGGCGAGATTGTTTCTTTTAGAACGCAGACTTTGTGTAGTCGAGGACTACTTACAGAGTGTTTTCTTGGCGAGGAGCCGAGGCTTTTTTCTGGCGATGTACCAGAATGTTTTCTTGGCGAGGAGCCGAGGTTTTTTTCTGGCGATGTACCAGAATGTTTTCTTGGCGAGGAGCCGAGGTTTTTTCTGGCGATATACCAGAGTGTTTTCTTGGCGAGGAGCCGAGGGTTTTTTTCTGGCGATATACCAGAGTGTTTAGTTGGCGATGAGCTGACGTGTTTTCTGGCGATCAACCAGAGCGTTTTTCCCTGGCGACTTTAGCATGTCTGGATGTCTTAGGACGTCGACATTGCGTTATAGAGTGCTATTATCTGGCGATCAACCACAGCGTTTTCCCTGGCGATTTTAGCATGTCTAGATGTCTTAGGACGTCGACATTGCGCGATAGAGTGCGATTATTTTCTGATGCGACTAGTAGTGATACTAGATTTAGAATGTTCTCTTAGCGGTGAGCTAGAGCATTGATGGCGATTTTTTCCGAGCGTTTGTCTGGATTTTCATCCAGGTGTTTTTTCTTAGCCTTGTGCTAAATGGTCTTACAAGACTTTCTCCTTTTAGTGTTAGTGTTTGCACTAGAATCACTTATTTTTTTTTGTTTTTCTTTATTTAAGAATTTTTATAAATTTCTTTTGCTGAAATAGAAAATTTTCAGACAATCCTTAAAATATTTTAAGGGGGGTGTTCATACTTTGTTTCAGTTCATTTTTTTGATTTAGACAAGAGTCTAGACAATGTTATATTTTTTTTTTGTTTTGGTAACAATAACAGAGCTGATTCTTTTATATAAGAAGACCGCGATTGTTACTTTGAACAGGTATTTCTTATGTTCATGCAAGGATTTTTATTTACTTTTTGATGTACTTAACTTTAGTGCTTAATTAAGTTAAGTCTAGTTATAAGATTCTTGTGTACATGCAAAGATTTTCATTTGGTTTTCATTGTACTTAATATTAGTGCTTAATTGAATTAAGTCTAGTAGTAAGGTCCGAAGTTTGTAATTTTGTTTTTAAGTTCTGACCTTAGTATTAAGTGATAGTGTACCACTTTGTACCTTTTCATAAGTAGCCTTAGTTTAATAGACTAGTGTAGTCTATTTCTTTTTGGAAGGGGGTAATGTAACATTTATTTTTTCCTAGATTTTAAGACCATATAATGTTACTGATTTTTCACTTTATAATGTACTTCTTTTCATTTTTGTATCGAGCGGTATATTAATCAGAAATTCTTAGCCGCTCGTCATATAGTGTGCTGTGCGGGTTTGCGACCGAATCTATCGATACGCCGGGATTGGTCAAATGTTTGTATCCGGAGTTTTGGTTCCGGCGTCGCCATATTACAGACAGAGTGCCCACGGCTTATTTAAGGGTCCGGAGGACGCGAATCTTGGCTTAGAACACCGAGCCGCCGCCAGGCAGTAACATCAAGCCGCCGCCAGGCTTAGTACCATCAAGCCGCCGAGAGGCTTAGTACCATCAAGCCGCAGCCAGGCTAATTTCCACCGAGCCGCCAAGTGGCGATTTTCCACCGAGCCGCAGTAGAGGCTTACGACAATATCTACGAGAGCCAAGTTAAGCACGAGTTTTTTTATCATAAAGCCGTAGTGGGCTTTGTGTGTTTTCTAAATGGAGTAGCTAAAGTAGGCTCTTCTCAAAAGTGTGAAATCGGATTTGTGTTCCATTGAAGGCCTAGAAGCCCGTAGGAAAACCGTAAGTTACCAGAACATACATCAATAAATATATTCCCCGCAAATACGTGTTTTAACAGCAATTTGAACTGAAAAATCGCGAAGTGAAAATCACGACTCTTCGATTTCGGGTGTAGTCAAGATTTAGAAGTAAAATCTCTGATTTAGGGACTCTAATTTATAAAAACTACTTTTAGGCTAGAATTTTTTTTGTATTCCTTAAAACTGCAAAGGTTGGAACTTTTATTTTAAATCATGAATAAATTTTCTTTTTTTTGTTGATTAAAGCTAGTGTCTCACTGAATACCTATTTTTCTTTTCAGGATAAGAAAAGTTGTACTAGTATAATTCTTTTAGTAATAACCGGAAAACACTTCAGTATTTTTTTTTCATTTTTTTAACTGAAGTTAGATCCTTTCTATTTTAAAATGAATGGTGCCCAAAAATTTGTACGACTGAAGCTTTTTTAAAAAATAGAAAATAATTCCAAAAAGACGTATAACAATTATCTCTTACCCATATTTCTCTACCAAGGAAAACTGATCTAGTGTTTGTTTAATTTCTTTAGTTCTTTTAAAATCATTATTCACTCAATTCATTCTCAGAAATTAAAAAGAGGTTGCAAGAAAATTGTGCCCAAGCGTGGGAAAAACAATTTTCACAGGGTACAAAAAGACCCCACAAAAATAGGGCAAGTTCAAAAGTTACAACTTTTCGAGATAGAGCGACAGCGATTTTTTTGCGATTTTTTCAAAATAATACAAAGAAAAGTGTGCGCATGTACATATATTTTTGAACTTTCATTTGACACCCCACTTGATTATCTAGTAATTTTTTTTTTTTTCACTTCCGATTTCACCCCCCAAAACTAACTCCTTAAGTCAAAATTTAACTTTCAAAACTACACGGCTCTGCTGAGGTCATCAATTGCTATATTAGTACCAAATTTCAACTTTCTACGTCAAATAGTTTCGGAGAACATCGGCTGTGACAGACGGACAGTCAGACACCGAAGTGATCTTATAAGTATTCCTTACAGAATACTAAAAATAACAAATTCTAGCAGATTTTTAAAACAAAAATAATATACAAGGTGTTTCATTTTTGCAATTTTGGTAACGAATCAACACAAAGTTGTTTCTGAACAGACCTGTATTCTTTAAATAGGATTTAGTTATGAGATAGGATACCTTTGGACCTACATATGTTAATTTTAACCTGGAGTTGAATTTCTGGAAGTTCTAGAAGCGTAGGTCTGGGTAGGTATGTTTACTTGTAAAACTCAGTAAACTTAAAACATATTTACTTGTTTCTAGCAAATGTTTCAAACTGTTTCATTTTTAAAATATCAGGGCCGCACTTAGAAAATGATGTTTATGACTGATATCTCGCACCGAAACGTTGGGATCTACGGTAAAAAATTAAATAAAAAAATTAAGTTTATGACAGGCGTCAGTAGACGAAACGTCTGAGATGACTAAATTGTTAGATGTTTGTATTAAAGTTTTTTGTAACTCTTATAATTTTTTATTTACTTTGGAAATTAGATTTCGGCTAGCTTCAAATTTTCTTTAAGATCTAACAATGAAAAAAATTGTAAACATTTTTAAGGTATTTATTACGAGACGACAAAGAGAGTATTAAGTTAGAGAAAGACGCGAAATAAGTTGGTTTTCAAAGTGTAATGAATGTGGCAACGTAGCTTCTGGCCGCACGTAATCACGGGTTATTTATAATAACCTTGATACTTTTACATGATATACAATAAAAATTACGGTTAATTAAAATAATACTTTGAATTATTTATTAAAAATATATCAATTATTAAGTATTTATAACTAAATAAATGCCCGTGCGAGGCACACATTTATTCTAGTGTCTTTTAAAAGAAAGTTCGATCAGTACGATGCATATATTAGTCCGGGAGCTCACGACCAAAATACGACCTCATCGAAGAGTGGTAGATAATAGTATCACTTTGTTAATTATGCCCCCCTTAGTCCCTCCAGGTAGTTTGAAGCCTCAAGTCTGGTACCTGTTCCTGGAAATGCGCTTTAAAGCCGCAAAAAAAAATTTGGTAAATGAACCCATCGCTGAATGGCGAATGAAATTTGTTTTAATATGTTCGCTGAGATTTGTAGATACTATAAATAACATTATCTGCCATGGACTCTGGTTCATTATTAAGTAAATTAAATTTTTTGCTGCAATAACGCATAAGTATTTTTGAAACACGCGCCAGTCCTACAACGCGCACGCCCGTCCTGTAATTGGTTTTTTTCTCAAATACTATACACATGCGCCAGTGTCTCGAGAGACGCTCAAATCACCACTGAAATAGTTACAAGCAGATTAATATATTTATTTAATTTGTAGTGCCATTCCGCTCTATATATTTTTTTATATTTAACCTTTAAATTTTGTTTGTATTTATTATTTAAAATTTATATTCAAAAGCCCCCAAACCTCTTTTAATACGAAATTACGAAAATTAAAAAAAAAAAATTAATAGCTATATTGGATAGTACATTTGAAATTTTTGAATTTTAACATGACAGACAATAAGAATGATCCAAAAAACCTTGAGAATTAAAGTTTTAAACATTTAAAACGTACAAATTTTTTGCCGCATTCGGTTAATGCCAATTCAACAATGACTGAATATTCCATCAGCCAACCCGTGTTTCACTGTGTTCTTTTTAAACTTTGAGCGTTGCGGCTCCACTCTAGTGTATTTTATGTTTTTTTTGGGTCGCAGAGTCCGATCTGAAAAACTGACCTATTAATTGTAATTAAAATTTTTTTAAGCAGTTATCTAAAAAAAGGAATTTGATATCATTTATTTTTATACTATCGAAATCTAAATTTATTAAGTGCTCCACCCAAATTTTTTTAGACGTATTTCGTGAATATGAATTCAAAGTATATTTTTGCAAAAACTTAACCTTTTTATTGTTATAAACAATTTATTACAAACAATTATGCTACTAAACAGAATTTCATAGAATTTATCTCCATATCAGCAAAATCTAAGCATTTTACAACCTCTAGCCAGGTTTTTTTAGATGAATTCTAAACTGCTGCTTGAATTTCTAATCCAAATTTACGGCTAATCAGTTTATTTATATGCAATTAAATAAAAATGTTTGTGTTAAATTCCCAAAGAAAAATTAATTTAATTCTAATAAATTGTCAGTAGTAATAAAATAATTGAGTTTTTCAAAAAATGAAGAGAGAATTTAAATTTAGCGAATTAAATAATGTTATATTAAGTTATTATAGAAAAAAAATTATTTATTTGTAACAAAAATTAATAAATTTTTAGCAAAAATGGATTAGAAATTCGACTTTAACGTGTCAAAAAACATATGAAGTTACAGCTAGGTAATAATGCGAATAGGAAAAATCAGTTTGTTTATAACTTACGCTTTACATTAAAAATATAAAAATTCTGCTGATACAAGCAGGGGCTGGACTTCATGGCACATATTTCACCTCGTATTATAGTATTCGAACACTAGTTCATTTATCTGCCGCTCTCGAATGTGTTCAGGTGGATCCAAAAACTCTACAGGTTTAAAAAATCATAGAAATACAAAGAACCAGGATCTATGGCAAATAATATTTTTTCATATCTTTTTGGGTCCCCAACTAACTATATCTCGAATATCTGCCACTCAGCGATGAGCTCATTTTTTGAGTCCATTTTTTTCAAGAAAAAAAAAGGTTTACTCCCACAGGAACTAATTTTTTGCAATTTTCCCACTCCATAACCACGGCAGGAACCATAATTTGGATCTACAAGTTGTATTTTTTGGTTCAATTTATCACATTTAATAAGTGATATATTTATCTGCCGCTCTTCGATAAGTCCAAAATCTTGATTATGAGCTCCCGGACTATATATGATTCAAAATTTGAAAGAACACCCGTGTCTGCGCGAACAGTCTTATTCAAGCTACTTTGCCACAGCAAAAATTCACCTCATAAAATTCAATAAAAAGTCATACTTATCTAATATTTTTGCAACAACTAGATGGTAAACTGCATTCATATTTTAAGAAACGATAGCAAAGTAATTTTTTATGTATATATAATTTTTTGTGACTTTTTACTTTTTAACGCACATACGACATCAAAAAAAAAAAAAAAACGCGTGCTATTGATTCAAGAAAAAGTATGGATTGCTATCTTATACGTATTAAACATCTGGAACTTTTACAATTAATTATGGTAAAACGACGTGGTAATCCATCTTTATATTGAAGCAGTGAATGCATGATTATAAAATCTATTATTTCTCAAAATTTTGAACAAAACTACTTTTAACAGCTACTCGTAAGAAATACCTTAAATCAATCCACAATGATGGAAATTTTTTCTAATTTAAACGACTTTGTAGTTCCTATCGTTTCGAAAAAAGCAATAGTTGTGCTACTTAAAATTAACATATATATATATATATATATATATATATATATATATATATATATATATATATATATATACACCAAGTAATGGTGGCAGCAGTTTTAAGTTACGGCATAAGTATGTGGAAAGCGCATGGTACGAGGTCCTTCCTTGATTGTTTATTATTTAGAACGATAAAATCAAAATCCTTATGAATAAAAATGCAAAATATTTTATAGAAAATCTGTTAAAGGAAAGTAATCTGAGGACTTTGAAACAATCATATGTTAAGAATATCTTAAGATATATGCAAATTAATTTTAAATATAGTAGAAAAGAGCGCGCTAAATTTTAACAAGATCGATAGCAAATGAGTGTGTAGCCACTTCGCAATCGGCCTACGCAGCCACTCAGACGCACATAAGGTATGTAGGTTCTAAATTATTTATCACTCTTCCCAGGAATATCAAAGTAATTTCAAATACACGTATAGTCTCTTTTAGAGTTACAATCTGAATTAGGGAGAACTACAAACAGATAACTAAAACGGTTCCCTTTTTAAATTTATAATTGATGAATGTTTACTGCTTTTCCTCTTGATTTTCGAGGTAACAATTGTCGTGTCATAAGTTTTATATTTCAATTCCCACTGCAAGTAGTTTATATACTGTACATTTATTAGAAATTGCTGTCTAGAACTCCGTAGCCTATAGTTCACCCAGAACAAGCTACCTCTAGCTTTTGGATACTTCAATTGTTTTTTTTTTTTAAGTAGTACATGTTATTATAGCATAAAGACTATGTATAATTATCACTTGTTGCATTTTTTCCAAGATGAAGAAGAGACTTCTGCATTGTTAAATTTATTGAACGCAAGAGAGAAATTAGAAAAAGCATTTTGTCTGAAAAGGAACGCACAACAAAATAATATAAGCGATTATTTTTAAAAAATTTTAAAAAAAAATTAAAAAAAAATATTTTCAAACATACCTTCTTTAAATATATGTAAAAGTTGACAGTCCTAAGTCTGCACAAAATATGAAGGAAAATATTTATTTTTCTTAATTGTGATATTTTATGCTTCTACTAAACCAATTTGACAATCTTAGGAGACCCCATTCCATTCAACCTCTTTCTAGCGACCACCACCTATAGCGACCCTTTTCAAATTTCCCAGATGGTGATCGCTGTTGGAGGTTCGACTGTATATATATATATATATATATATATATATATATATATATATATATATATATATATATATATATATATATACAAATATATACATATAAATATATACATATATATATATATATATATATATATATATATATATATATATATATATATATATATATATACATATATATATATATATATATATATATATATATATATATATATATATATATATGTATATATATATATATATATATATATATATATATATATATATATATATATATATATACATATGTAGACATATATATTTACATATATATATATATATATATATATATATATATATATATATATATATATATATATATATATATATATATATATACATATATATACATATACATTTACATATATATATATATATATATATATATATATATATATATATATATATATATATATATATATATATCTAATAAGCCTTCTTCCATCCAGTGTCGGACGTAGACCTCCCGTTCCTTCCTCCATCCCTCTCGATACTGCATCTTTCTGATCCATCCGTTCTTTTCAGGTCATCTTTCCATCTTGTTTGGAGCTGGATCTTTGTCCCAGGCATGGCCTCCATTCTTGTATTCTATTATTCCATCTCTCATCTTGTTTCACTGTGTGTTATTTTTTCTCGATCTTCTACATCTTCTCCATTGTGTATTGTAGTTTTTAGGCTTTGTCGGAGGGCTTTCATGTTTTTGTTCTGTTCTACAATTTTTTCTATCGTTGCCTCTAACTGTTGTCTTTTATCTTCTTTAATGAATATTTTAAGGGTTTTGTTAGTTTCTACAAACTGAATAGTATTTCTCTTTTCCTGGGCTAGCAGTCTACGTCTTTCTTCAAACAGCTCTTCCGTTTTTATGCTCCATATTTTTGTTTCGTTGCTCTTCTTTCTAACTATTTGCTCTCCTGTTTTCACCAAGATATTCGCCAGTGTTTCATTCATTTCGTTTATGTTTTTGCTATCAAGGTCATCGATTTTAGTTAATTCCTTTCTTATTTTATTTTGGTATTCTGCTTTCTTTACTCTTAAGATGTATGTAGCAATTGTTGGTTTCTTTCTTGTTATGAATTTTTTTCTTTCTATGCGTTCGTTTATTTCTATTCTTCTTCCTCGGACGATTCTGTAGTCACTTCCCGTGTTTATTCTATTTATAACTGTTACATCCTTTACTATATTATATATATATATATATATATATATATATATATATATATATATATATATATATATATATATATACATATATATATATATATATATATATATATACATATATATATATATATATATATATATATACTTTGCTCAGGATGTATTATGACCTTTTTAATGGTGTTGTAAGCTATAGAATAGTTGCGTGGAGCTCTGCATATGATAAACCAATGGGATTTCTTGCACATATTCAGAAAAGACGAGTAAAAATTATTAATAAAGCTAGATCAATAACTGTTAACAAGAAACTATTAAATATAAAACAAACATATGCACTGGAGATCCTTATGCATAATTATGTGAATTTGCGTGATGAGTACACCACCTCAAAAAAGATTACCAGAAACAAAAACATTGCACTAAGAAGGGTTTATCTAGCAGTGGGCAAAAAGAGTCATGTGTATATGGCAACTGAACTTTTCAATAAGCTTCTAAATGAACTTAAAAATATATCTGGGAGTAATAGAGTTATCAAGAACAAACTGAAAAAATGGATTTTAGAAAATTGTTAATAAGACAAGTATGGAAAAAAAGGTAAAAATTTGTGTTTGGAACCTGTGTTTCGGAATTTGGGTGCATTTTAGAATACCTCTCTTCTCTCAATTGATATAAATTATTTTACTCATTATGTTTTTAATTTTGTTTAAATTTTTAAATTTTTGTAATGTTTCATTATTAATACTAAGTTTTTGTTATGTTTTTATCCAAGCCTGCATACAGGTTTGTGTTTCGGAATTTTGGTGCATTTTAGAAGTCTTAACACCTCTTTTCTTTCAATTGATATAAATAATTTTACTCATTTTATTTTTAATTTTAAGGTTAAATTTTTTAATTTTGTAATGTTTCATTATTAATAATAAGTTTTTTGTTATGTTTTTATCCAAGCCTGCATACAAGTATGACCTACTGCGGGCTCCAGGCTTCTGGAGTACTTTGTTTTGTATTTGAATTATGAATATATAAATATATATATATATATATAATATATATATATATATATATATATATATATATAATATATAGAGATAGAAAAAAAGATTTTATTTATAAAAAATTTTTTTATCGACACTGTTTTCACTTTCCATTCAAGTGAGAAATAGGGCAATCTAACTTCCGACTCGTAGGAATCAAAAGTCAAGATACGTCATTCTTAAACTTTCGAATATCCAGAAGTTATATACATACATAAATAAATATTTATGTGAACTGGAATCACCAAAGTTACAGAGACCCTCAGAAATTGCTCTATTATCATTTTTATCTCCCTTCTTAAAAATAAAAACAGCCAAACCTCTCTTTCATAGTCTGCTTACTTTCACCCTCGAATTTATAAACCTTGTATCCCAAACTGTGATCCTGCGTTCGGAAATTTAAAATGAAAAACATTGAAATGTCATCAAGGGAAACTTAAGAAGATGATTCTACTGGTATCGTAAAACTTTTGCGTTAACTTTTTTGCTTCGAAATTAAAAAGAAAAATTACATGAGATTTTAGAAACTTCACAACTCAAAAAAAAACTTCGGATTATTGTTAATTTTGTTTTAAGCAGTTTTGTGATTTACCATGAAGCAAACAAATTTATTTAACTTGTTTTTGTCTAATTTCCGTAAAAATTTGCGGAGCTTTCACCTTTGCTGATATTTTAACGCCAAAGTTGTAAAATCAAGTTTTATGATTTGGTCCTAAAAGTTGGAAATTCAAAAACTTTTATGCCTTAATTTTTACATTCATACGATCCGACAAGAAATTTTTATTGCTTTCGTTGTACCAACGATAATAATTTTAAAATTACTACATTGTGTAACTGTGTGTACATATAAGTATATTAACCAGAAGGAGTAAACTTCAAAAAATATATAATAAATATACTTCGTGATTCTACCTATAAAACCGAGGGTCGCTGGTTCGATTGTGGCAGTCGGTTGCATGTGTATTTTCAGGTACTAGTTAATGCAGTTGTCTTAAAAGTATCGTAAAATACAAATGTGTACGTTTCCGGACCTGGGCAACGTTGAAGGATATTATGACATCCACGTTAATATATCTCATTAAAGATATAGTAGCCCAGTCGTCAGAGGCAAATTTTGACTAAATGCTCCCATTAAATAATAACAGGCTGCATTTTCTCACATAGGTAGTTTTTTGGACGTAGTATATGATTAGGAAAAAAAGTTTACTACTCTAAAATGTACGCTAAGCCTACAAAATCGAAAATAAAATGAAAAATTAGTTTTTTCGCAAATATCTTGTAAATAAAAAAGATATCGAAAAAGTAATATCACGACGTAAAAAAAATTAGAAATTTTACAAAAAAATAGTATATAGACTATTTTTTTTAGTTTTACCGTAATTTAAATAAAATGGCTAGTTTAACCCCATCGGTTGTAGTTGGAATCATGCTTCTAAATTCATTTATGATTAAATTAACGTTTCTGTATACCGCTGGAAATTGGCTATTAAGGGGTTTCTCGGGGGTGTTATTAAGAATCGGATGACAGATTTGAAAAATTCAAAAGGCGGATCCAATATATCGGCCAGAAGGTACATAATTCATTTAATTTTCTAATCAACATTTAATTTACACTTAAAGTTAATTATTTTTCATTTAAAAGTTTATTTACAACAGTATACAAACTACGTGAGCGTCGCACAGATGACAGAAAACAGATCGGGCTGGTGGAGCTGCGCGCGCGTTTCTTCTTCAATCGCCATTAACAAAATTCCTACGAGTAATTCAGAATTGGATGTTTAAATGACACATAAAAAATTTAAAACTTAAATATTTATACTTAAATCTTAGACTTTTGTCTTTCATTTCCACCACCACCTTTAAATATTTTTTTTTATTTTAAATTCAAGTTGTATGATTAATAACAAGCAAACAATACATCATGAACACTTTTTAAGAGTAAAATTACAAAAAAAAGAGAATCATGCAAACAAAAATGTCGTTTTAAGTTTTACAAATTATAAAGCAAAAAAAAAAATAAAAACTATTAGTATCATCGGAAAGCTGAAAGTCTTCTTTTGAAGAAGCTATCTTTTAATTTTTTTTTTACACCCTGAAAACAAGTAATATCGATTAACCTTTGAAATGTGCGCTTAGACTTTCAAATTAGCTTGTTTGGCGCGCTACACTTTTTGAATCAACTATCCGAATTTTTAATAAATTCTTACGCTAATAAAAAAAATCCGGAAAAAAATCTACATGCTCTTTCTTCACTTGTTGCTCTTAGTTTTTCGATATATTTTTTTATTTTTCGAGATATTATCGAAAAACCGAATTTCTCATTTTATTTTGAATTTTAGGGACTTAGCATACATCATACTCTAGAAAACTTTTTCTTATCGTATTTTACGTCCAAAACACTACCTGTGTGCCAAAATGCAGCTTCTATAATATATATAAAATGCAACGTCTCTCTGTCTGTCTGTCTGCGCCTATCACTCGAGAACTACTTATTCGATTTACGTGCTTTTTTTTTTTTAAACATATATATGTTCTCTGGCCAGGTTACAGGATATATTTTATTACGTTAGGTAACCAAAGGAATAAGCAGTGACGATAAAAGTGAATCAAGTCGGAGAAAAGTTTGCCGCTAGCGCGTTCTCTTGCCATCCACTGCCTAAAGTTTAGATCCTAAACCATTAAATATGGAACAATATCATGTAGAAAAGAATATAATATATATATATATATATATATATATATATATATATATATATATATATATATATATATATATATATATATATATATACATATTTATATATATATATATATATATATATATATATATATATATATATATATATATAATGCAACGTATCTCGGTCTACCTGTCTATTTGTCCGTTAATGCTCTCTCTCTCTGTCTGTCTGTCTGTTAGTGTGCTTATCACTCAAGAACCACTTATCCGATTTACGTGCTTTTTTTTTTAAAATATATCTATGTTCCCTGGCCGGGTTATAGGATATATTTTATTACGTTAGGTAACATAGCATATATTTTATTACGTTAGATAACATAACATATATTTTATTACGTTAGGTAACACAATAAGCAGTGAGGATAATAGTGAATCAAGTCGGAAAAAAGTTTACCGCTAGCGCATTCTCTTGCAATATACTACCTAAACCATTAAATATGGAACAATATCATGGTGCAAAGAATATAATATATAAAATGTAACCTCTCTCTGTCTGTCTGTCTGTATGTTCGTTAGTGCGCTTATCACTCGAAAACCACTTGTCCGATGTTCGTGTTTTTTTTATTCATACATATGTTCTCCTTCCACGTTATATAATAATAATGTATAGTCTATAATATATATATATATATATATATATATATATATATATATATATATATATATACATATATATATATATATATATATATATATATATGAAATAAGATGTATCCCTGTCTATCTGTCTGTCCGTTAGTACGCTTATCATTCGAAAACCACTTATCCGATTTACGTGTTTTTTTTTAATCTTAACTGAATATTTATCAAAAAAAATCTATAATATATATGAAACGAAACGTCTCTCTGTCTGTCGAAATGTGGGCAATCAGCAACGGCTTGAACGACTGTAGAATTGATTCTAGATACGCTACCCTAAGTAAAGATATATATGAAAATGCAAAGATGTACATAAAACATAGTAGAGAACAAATATGTATTAGAAGAGGTGTAAGACAGGGAGACAAAATCTCTTCTAAGCTAAGAAGAATCAGGCTTGGATGGTGCGCATTCGGGAAATTAAGTTAAAACATGTAGGCTGAAAAATTTTTGGTCTAGCTACTTAAAACACATTTTTTTGCAAAATTCGACTTTATTCATTAACGTAGTCTCCTTCAAGAGCAATACAATCAGTCCAATGCTTTTCTAACATTTCTATACCTTTCTTGTAGAAAGATTTGTCTTTGCCTTCAAAATAGGCCTCAGTTTTGGCGATAACTTCTTCATTCGAGCCAAATCTCTTTGCAGCGAACATTTTACCTATTCGCAGGTAATAGTCGCTGGGGGCCAAATCTGGAAAATACGGTGGATGAGGAGGCAATTCGAATTTCAATTCATGCAATTTTGCCATAGTAACCATTGACTTGTGACACGGTGCATTGTCTTGATGAAAGAGTACTTTTTTCTTGTTCATTTGGAGCCGTTTGTTTGCGATTTTTGCCTTTAAACGAACCAGTAACTTTTTATAATATTCGCTATTGATGGTTTTTTTTCCTTTTTAGCATAGTCAATGCAAATTATTCCATGCGCATTCCAAAATACAGAGGCCAAAACCTTCCCAACCGACTGTTGTGTCTTTGGTCGCTTCGGGCAGCTTTCACCGGCTGTTGTCTACTCAGCTGACTGCCGATTTGCTTCCCGTCTGTAGTGATGGATCCATGTGTCATCCACTGTTACATATCGCATGAAAAAATATTTTTTATTGCGCTTTAACAGGTTCAAACAGCGCTCAGTATCATCAACGCGTTTTGTTTTTGGTCCACTATGAGCAAACGCTTTACCCATTTCGAACAGAGCTTTCTCATGCCCAAATATTAGTGCAAAATATGACCAACACGTTCTTTTGATACCTTTAGGGTGTCAGCTATCTCACGCAATTTCACTATACGGTCATCCAAAACAATTTTGTAGATTTTTTTTATATTTTCCTGTGTAATCACCTCATTTGGGCGAGTTCAGCATTATTTGTATCTGTACGACCACGATTAAATTCAGCATACCAGTAGATGATGAGTGATCTTCCAGGGGCAGATTCCCCGTAATACTTATCAAACCATTGCTTTTTTTTCAACGGTATTTTCCCCATCAACAAAACAGTGTTTAATCAACACAAGAAATTCGATTTTTCCCAGTATCAAATGTAGTGTCACTAAAACCACTGTAACTTGTAAACTAATAGTCGAAATTTCATGAAATTTTGACACGTATCGTTTGAAGGTTGGTACTTCCTAAATATCATATGGATTCTTTGAAAAGGGCGACATCTATGTGTCAGACTAAAAACTTTTCAGCCTACGTGTTATATTCAAAGATAAAGCCATCCCAAATAAGTTAAAGGCTAAAGTTTACGATCAGTTCATCCTACCCGTAATTACATATGGCGCTGAAGCTTGGACACTGAATATAGCCGAAATATAAAAACTAGCTCGCACCCAGGGAGTACACAAAAGAGAGATAATCCAGATAAAACTTAAAGATAGAAAAAGAAACAAGTGGATACGTTTACAAACGAAAATACAGGATTTACAGAGCACGTAGTAGAAAGAAAGTGGCAATAGGCTGGACATGTAGCACGCACGACCGATGATCGATGGACTAAGCGAACATTAGAATGGAGACCACGAGAACAAAAAAGGAGCGTAATACGTACCAAAACCAGATTGCGGGTTGATGTATAGAGGGTTAGGAGCATTGGATGGATGACAACAGCTGCAAATAGATAGATTTTTAAATTTATTGCAGTGATTTCAATTTTTGAGCAGTGTAGCTTAAAACAGTGTTTTACATTTTTGAGCAGTTTAATTTAAACCGGCAGTGTGTAACGTGTTGCCGACTTCACTTATTTAGTTTGCATTAAGTTTGCGCCTAGAAGTGAGCCATTTTAAAGACGTGACTTTTGAGAAGGGATAAAAATATTTAAGCGGCCAGATGGAATTTTTAAGGGCTTTTTCCACCATGAAGCAGTAACGGCTTTTTTCTGCCAGTAGGCCGTAGTGGCTTTCTTATCCAGCACGCTAGAGTGATTTTGTTTAGTGATGCAGTAGTGCAATAACGATTTTTAGCTCTCAAGTTTAAGGCCTTTTTCCTTTCTTGAAATATCCTGCTCATCCTCAGGCATTTCGGGTCAAAAAGTGTTTAGCTACCCAAATGAAACTAGAATGGTAGTGGCTGAGACAATATTTTTATGAGAATCTCACCAGGAAAGACAAGTAACTTATGGAAAACTCATTAGGAGAAACCAATCAGTCCGTCATAAGCCAGTCTAAAAATCTCATTTCCTGTGTACAAGTGTGTCCAATGACTACTCAACACTTGTAATTCGCGGAGTTAATTTCACAAACTTTTTTTTTTAAAAAAAAAAGAGGCAAACCTCTTTTATGGCATTGGAACAAAGCTAACTAGCCAGCATCTCTCTTTATTGAATATATACACATATTTACTTAAACCTAAACTAAACCTAAAGACACACACAAACACCCAGTAGTCCAAGGCGGAATCGAACCGCCGACCCTTCGATTCATAGTAGGATTCACTACCTACTCCTCTAAAGGTACCACTCATAAACTTTTAATATCGTGTTTTATCAAGCCTTTTATTAAAAACTTAGTGATCCTGATTTAAAGACTCTATATAATAGTGTACACTCTTCTAGTTTAAGGAGTTTTTAATTAGTAGAAGTAATTTTTAAGAGTGTAATAAAGTTAGGATTTTTTACTTTTTTAGTAATATACCCTTCTTTATTTAAATGTGTAGTGTTTCGCTAAACTCCTGCTCTTTCTTTCAGGACGCAACGGTTATACGTAAATTAATTTTATTTCAACAACTAAATAACTCTTCAGTATTTTTTCATTTTTTGAGCTGAACTTAGATTCTTCTTATTCTAAAATGAGTGGTGCCCAAACAGTACAGCAAAGCTTTAAACAACTATAGAGACTATTTTCAAAAGACGTACAAAAATTATCTCTTACCTATATTCTCTACTAAAAAAAAACGAGCTGGCTGATATCTATTTTTTTTTTTCTTTCAGTATTAATATCCACTCAATTCATTCTCAGAAATTAAGAATACATAAGGGGCAAATAACTGCTTCTATTTAATAAATAAAATATTTATTAAAAATAAAGTTGGGGCTATACAAAATAACACTGCAACAAGAAGCTAAAAAATTAGCGCTCCAACGTGAGGCTATAAAAATGGCCCCGCTTCTAGACGTTATAAAATTGCGCCTCAACGTGCCGGACAGTGATATAGTGTTACAGTGATATAGTGTTACACAACCCTTTAAAATAGCACTATGAAGAGTAAATGAAACTGTGGTTGTTAAAATGAAATTTTTTTGGTATTATCAAACTTCGGAGTGTGAATTACCGTTCATACACTCATACTGTATTTATTAGTTTGTTTAGTAATTCTTGAGAAACTAGAGTAAAAAACCATTTACTTGGAAAGCGCTTTTTAACATTCGCAAATAGATAAACACATTTGGCAAACATTTATTATTCCTTTAAAAGCCGAACGTGATTACTTATTTACACGTAAATTAATAATTTTCTTTCGAAATGTGGCTTTTATCCCTGGTGTATTAAACAACAGATTTACAAACCTAGTCACATTCATCGTGTCAAATTTCACCAGCCCTTAGGGAAATTTCACAACTTAACAACAGCCTAGCCTATTGGTCCTTTGTATATAAGAATTGTGTTGCGGTATCCCCTTTTTCGACCCTCCATACTAAATAATGTTTCTTAAATGATATTACCATGTACAATAACCGTTTATGACAAGGGTGGAAAGTACATGTACGGGTATGAAAGTTTATAAATAGAGCGAAGAGAGTTCTCTAATTGAAACGACTATTTGAAAAACATTTTTCACCTTTGTATCATCATACTTTATAGATAAATATAATTTTTATTATTAATTAAATCGCATATTGTCAAATTTTTAACATGTAGGCTGAAAAGTTTTTGGTCTAGCTACTTAAAACACATTTTTTTTTTTTGCATAGTTCGACTTTATCCATCAATATAATCTCCTTCAAGAGCGATACAATCAGCCCAACGCTTTTCTAACACTTTTATACTTTTCTTGTAAAAGGATTTGTCTCTGCCTTCAAAGTATACCTCAATTTCGGCGATAACTTCTTCATTGAAGTCAAATCTCTTTCCCGCGAGCATTTTTTTGAGGTCTGCGAATAAATAATAGTCGTTGGGGCTCTAATCTGGAGAATACGGTGGATAAAGAAGCAATCCAAACTTCAATTCATGCAATTTTGCCATCGTAACCATTGATTTATGATACGGTGCATTGCCTTGAAGAAACACCTTTTTTTCTTGTTCATTTGGGGCCGTCTCTTTGCGATATCTGTTTTCAAACGCACCAATAACTTTATATAATATTAGCTATTGGAGGTTTTTCCCTTCCCAACATAGTCGATGAAAATTATTCCAAGCGCATCCCAAAATACAGAGGCCAAAACTTTCCCAGGCGACTGTTGTGTCTTTGGTCTCTTCGGGCCGCTTTCACCGGCTGCTGTTTACTCAGCTGAGGGCCGATTTGATTCCGGTGTGTAGTGGTGGATCCACGTTTCATCCATTGTCACATATTGCTTGAAAATTTTTTTTTTATTGCGCATATACAGGTCCAAACAGCGCTCAGATTCATCAACACGTTGTTGTTTTTGGTCTACTGTAAGCAAACGTGGTATTCATTTCGAACTGTGCTTTCTCATGCCCAAACGTGCATGCAAAATATGAGCAACACGTTCTTTTGATATCTTTAGAGTGTCAGCTATCTCACACAATTTCACTTTACGATCATCCAAGACAATTTTGTGGATTTTTTTTATGTTTTCCGGTGTAACCACCGCCTTTGGGCGTCCAGAGCATTTAGCATCATTTGTATCTATACAACCGTGTTCAAATTCAGCATACCAACAAATGATGAGTGATCTTCCATGGTCGGGGTCCCAGTAACATTGCTTTGCTTGAACGGTATTTTTTCCCATCAAAAAATGGTGTTTAAACAACACACGAAATTGGATTTTATCCATTGTTTTGGAAATATCAACATTAGTATCACCAAAACCTCTGTAACTCGTAAACTAATCATCGAAATGTCATGAAATTTTGACACGTATTGTCTGAAGGTTGGTACTTCCTAAAAATCATATGGCTTTTTCTGTAAAGAGCGACATCTATGTGTCAGACCAAAAACTTTTCTACCTATGTGTTAAATGGGAACTCTAATGGAAATGAATAGAAACATATTATTTGTACAGAGTGTTATAAATACCGTTTAACATATTTAATCTTGTAAATCTTTGTATCAAGAGGGACTGTAGAAAAATACTGATAAATGGCACTATAACTAATAAAAAACCAATCCTAAATATTTTTGGGTTTTCGGCATGTACTCCAATGGTTGTAGCTGATATACACATCAAAACAATTAACGCCAATTTTAATAATAACCTAGATTGTTGCAATATTACTGTGATAAAAATTCATTGTTCATTATTTTATAACGGATTAAAGAAATTTTGCCTTTTCAGTTTAAAAGAAGCAAAGTATTTTAATGTAACCAGCTACTTCGGAAATTCAGAAGTGTTTTACGAAAACATGAAAATAGTAGATCTGAGGTACATAATAAGAAATATTCTATTCTGTTTTCCTTTTTTAGTTTAAAGGAAGCAACAGATGTTGATCGAACGAAACTACTGCGATAACTCACTATTTAAAAATAAAATTATTTACTAGTAAATGTAATCAGGAACGCCAATAACCCAGGCCGACAAAATTGGACGAAACTCCAGACCCTGAGACCAGAGTATGCTTTCCCAAAGGTTTTTGGCATGCTCAATCCGAATCTGATCAGAGATTCGTTCCATCACATCAGGTTTTTGAGATACCCGAACCTAAAAATGCAATTTTTTTCGCTATATTCGAGTTTATATTACACCGCGAATTAATTTTTTCCCACATAAACTTGTTACGGCATATGAAAGTACTACTTTTCCCCATTAAAGTGCATTTTGAATCTTTCAGATATCGTTTTTCTTCTAGGAGAAATCAACATGCTAGTAGCAACATTGTTTATTTGTTATCATACATGGTATGCCATTTTAATGTACCGGACTTCTTAATTCCATTATGTTAACTTTTAGTAAAAAAACTTTCAGGAAATAGTTGAGGAGGTTTGAAGGGGCAATAAAATGATATAATTGTAATGATCTTGGAATATCATTTTGAAGGTCATTTCATGGTCAACATTGATTTTTTTAAATGGGAACCCATATTTTTTATGACGGTATCATGTTTTTCTAGCAAAAATACACAACTTTTGTTCGAAAAATCTTTCTCGATAATACTCCGTTCTTCAATACTTCATTGATAAATGACATTACACTCTTAATCCCCAAACAAGCATAAGGCAAATGAACCTAACATAACCTCAGGCGTCGAGTGAAAATTGATAAAAGATATTACATTCTCAAATCCTAAAAGAATCAAAATTTAACACAACAGAAAGCCAAACGTAAGTTTTATAGAAATTTCTACTCTTCAGAATTCCGACCCGTCATATCGGATCCGCCGTATTGAATTTCTTGAGGTTAGGGACAAACCATGACTCGATAGGATTAAACCGACAACGGATTCGGATTCAACCTCCCAAAAATCATATAATTACACTACTCTCGCCTGCCGGGTCAACTTTTTGTATGGTTGTAACGGAAACGAGAAACTAATTAATTTCAATGGACATTTTCTTCGAGGAAAAATGAAATATCTGACAAATTCAAATGCATTTTGAAGGGAAAGAGTAGTACTTGCAGATGCTGCAACGAGTTTTGTGGAGAATAATTAATTCGCGGTGTAATATAATTCCCAATATAGTGAAAAACCGTGTTTTTTGCATTTTTAGGTTAGCATATCTCGAAAACGCGATGCGATGGAGCAATTCTGAGATCGGATTTGGATTCATTGCACCAAAGACCTTCGAAAAGTATAGTCTGGTCTCAGAGTTTGAAAAATGTCAGCGTGTGTAATTTTCGATTAGAGAATAAAATTACCTTTTTTTAAAAATGTTGGATTTGTTTCGTCCACAATGGGAACATCGCAGACCTGCAAAGTCATTTTGATAAATCCATCATAACTGATTGATATCGCTGTCCTTTTATTATTTTATTGCACTTAAGATACAAAAATTTACGTTCAAAAATATTGATTTCACTTGGTGGATAATTATATATTTGCATCAAAATAGTTTCCATATATTCTATTTCTTTTTCAACTAAATGGCCGAAATACTGCTTAAAAAAGATTTGTTTTACTCTTTTTCTTCACTCTCTACTCAATTTTCACAAAAAAATAAATCGTTTAATGGAATTTTTATATTTGAATAATTACATGATATACTCGTATATTTATTTTATTAACAAAAGAGCGTTAATTTTTCCGTTCCGCAAAATTTCCGCTAAAAGGACGCACTCCGCGTTGCCAACTTCAACGTCAATAGAAATATCCAAACAAAATTTCAAACTGTTTTCTATTAACTTTTCCAATACCGAAATGATAAACAACTTTCTTATAACAAATCTAAGATTTTTGTAGTGCTGAATTTAAAAAACAAGGTAGGTTTAAAACCGTGTTTTTGATTATTTTTATTTTTTAATTTAATGTGGAACCCCTCTCGAAAAACTTGTTCACCGAAATTCTCCTATTTGAAGTAAAACAAAATGGGAGATATTTTTAGTGTTCCGTACTTATAAGATCACTTCGGTGTCCGTCTGTCTGTCCGTCACACCCGATTTTCTCTAAAACTATTTGACAACATTTTGGTCTTTCACTATATAGAGTGTCGACTGTATATAGTATATATATATATATATATATATATATATATATATATATATATATATATATATATATATATATAAACTTAACTGTAACACTGGGGTTGCTCTTTTTTAAGTTGACAGTGCAAATAAAAGTTGTTGTTGCATTATTTCATCGACTGAATTTTATTTTAAATTCTCAAGCTTTCGTTTGTGTTTACAAACTTCTTCAGGAGATCTATAAGAGAAAAACTACCGATCGTGAGGATTAAATTATATCAGTTTATGAACTTCGTTACTGTTATAAAAGTCTTTTTTTACTTACAAAATGTATCAGTGATTGCTCTCCAAGAACATCGGTAAAAAACATAAAGCTCCAACATGCCTCAGTATGCACGTCAACAACCTCGATCACAAGGTGAACTACAACGAGAGTTTTATCCTAGCTACTGAGAATAACTTATTCAAACGCAGCTTTCTAGAAATGTGTTACATACATTGCTGTGATAACAGTCTGAACCACAAAAAGGATATTCAGGGTTTAAGTTCTATATATACGTATCTACTTACACAGAATTTAACTAAAGATATTAAAGTTAATTAGGCCTTCAAAAAACGTAATTTAAATGTTTAACATTCTGACTATAACAGTTGAGTCTATAAACCTGATTGTTATTTAATTCATATGTAAATTTTCCCTTATAATTTTGATTTTTGTGTTCTGTGTCTTATTTAGTATTTAAATCTAATGTATTCATTAAATGATGTAAGGATAATTAAAAAAAACCGGTCAAGTGCAAGTTGAACTTGCACAATTAGTGTTCCGTACGTTGATTGATTTTAAAATAAAAATTTTTGTTAGGGTGGTATCAAATGATCAGTGACTTCACAAAACACACTCCAAATGAGTTTTTCAACAAAGTTTGTTTCCAATCTTTACTGAAAACTGGTGACCTTGAAATTTTTTTATTTTTCTATATACCAAATAAATGATTAAAGGTAATGCACTCGTGATAATTTTCGTTCAATCTATACCCCGTGGAAAATATTCCAGAATTTTTTCAAAATTTTTTGTTCAGTACTTTTCGAGATAAGGTAGGGGACAGCGATTTTTTAAAAGTAATACGAAGAAAAGTGTGCGCAAGTATTATATTATATATATATATATATATATTTTACTCGTGTTTTCACAAGCTTTCATTTCACACCACACTCGATGACCTAGTAAAAAAAAATTTTTTTCACTTCCGATTTCACCCCTCAAAACGAACCCCTTAAGTCAAAATTTATGTTACGGTGGTATAAAATGATCAGTGACTTTACAAAACACACCCCAAATGAGTTTTCAACAAAGTTTGTTTCCAATCTTTACTGAAATCTGATGACCTTGAAATTTTTGTTTTTTTTTATATACCATATAAATTATTAAAGGTAATGCACTCGTGATAATTTTCGTTCAATCTACACCCCGTGGAGAATATTCCAGAATTTTTTCGAAATTTTTTGATAAGTACTTTTCGAGATAAGGCCCGGGACAGCGATTTTTCGCGAATTTTTAAAAATAATACAAAGAAAAGTGCGCGCAAGTATAATATTATATGTATATTTTTTACTCGTGTTTTCACAAGCTTTCATTTGACACCACACTCGATGACCTAGTAAAAAAATTTTTTTTTCACTTCCGAATTCACCCCCCAAAACTAACCCCTAAAGTCAAAATTTAATTCTCAAAACTACATGGCTCTGATGAGGCCATCAATTCCTATATTATTACCAAATTTCATCTTTCTATGTCAGATAGTTTCGGAGAAAATCGGGTGTGACAGACAGACAGACAGACAGACAGACAGACAGACAGACACCGAAGTGATCTTATAAGTGTTCCGTACGGAACACTAAAAAAAGATATGAAATTTGGGTACACTGATGTGGGTATGGTACCAAATATCCACCGTTTTAGTACTTCTATCTGTCATTTAGTAAGATTGGTTTGTACATTTCTAAAATGTTGTGAACTGTCCATAACCTTAAAAATTTTAAATTAACGTATTCTATCAAATTAGATATCTATGATGACACGCTTAAAATTTTGTCTTTATAAAAATGTAATCTTGGATCATCTTGCTAATTTTAAAAAAAATTTAATATCTAGAATAGTGCCCTTTCATTGTCTTAATGTGCTACCATGTTGGAGCTTTATGTTTCTTACCGATGTTCTTGGAGAGCAATCACTGATACATTTTGTAAGTAAAAACAGACTTTTGTAACAGTAACGAAGTTCATAAACTGATATAATCTACATAATTTAATCCTCACGATCGGTGGTTTATCTCTTACAGATCTCCTGAAGTAGTTTGTAAACACAAATGAAAGCTTGAGAATTTAAAATAAAATTCAGCCGATGAAATAATGCAACAACAACTTTGATTTGCTCTCTCAACCTAAAAAAGAGCAATCCTAGTGTTATAGTTAAGTTTGTTTGTTACCAATAGCTCTTTTACTGTCCTTCAGTGTAATTGTAGATAGTTATACGGTATATATATATATATATATATATATATATATATATATATATATATATATATATATATATATATATATGTATATATATATATATATATATATATATATATATATATATATATATATATAAATATATATATATGTATATATATATATATATATATATATATATATATATATATGTTTGAGTTTTTATAACGTAAAATAATCTAAATAATTACACCCTTAAGCTTTTATTTTTATTTTGTTTACGAGTAGTTAGAATCTTAACATTTTTGTCGAATTGATTACGACACACATTGGGAAAAATAAGGCATTTTTGGACAAAAATCGAGACATGGCTTACGCCTTGACCAACTTGAATAATACTCATGAACACTTCTAGTTTACTTTCCAACTGCAGAATTTTAAGTAAATTGTCTTATTATGATTATATCTGCACATATGTTGGTTATATGAAAAATACATATTTACTCCATATTAGGAATAATACAAAATTCGACTAAATTTGGTATTTTAACGTATATACTTAGATATATTAACCTTCTCAATTCGAATACGAATTTTTAAAAAAATGTGAATCCCTAACCTCAAAAAATAGCTTCCAGTTGCAAACATTCTTAATTGTAAGAATGGAAGATTTCTTTACTGCACAAATCTATCTGAATATGATAACTTTGTGCATTTTGGTCCAGCTAATAAAGGAGTGACATCAAAATTGTCCCTGTAAATAACTTTCTAACCCAAAAAAGCTTAAAAACATCAATATTCTTCGTTATAAGTAGGACATTTGTTTTATATAGTTCATAAAAGTATCCAAAATACATTGGCTTTTTATATGGAGATTGTCTGATAGGCCAACAAAAAGCTACATATGGTAAGTTTAAACCTAACCTAATCTAAGTAGGTCGAGTCACGAGCGTGCAGAAAAGCATATACTACAAGCTTTAAAGCTAACATAACCAAATGCATCAGGTTATAAGTGAGCAGAAGGGCATATCCTACAGGCCTTGACCCTAAAATAACCTAATGCATCAAGTCACAAGTGA
The DNA here is from genome assembly GCA_019049505.1 of Pachyrhynchus sulphureomaculatus. Taxonomy (NCBI): domain Eukaryota; kingdom Metazoa; phylum Arthropoda; class Insecta; order Coleoptera; family Curculionidae; genus Pachyrhynchus; species Pachyrhynchus sulphureomaculatus. The sequence continues at coordinate 32,182,430 of CM032449.1, read as the reverse complement.
GCAGATGGGCATATATAACAATATCTAAACCTAACATCTTTTAAAAGACGACGAAAAATGGAGAAAAGAAAATGTGAAAGATCGAGAAAAAATAAACACACATGATTCAAACATACTATTAAAACTTGTATGAACAAAAAAACTGCTCACCAAATGATCTCGAAGAACGTCGAAATAAAAAGATAATCAATGTTTACTCAGAAGAAATACCAGAGACAACAGATGAAGAAACATTAACAACACTAAAAACTATGAAAAACAATAAAACACCAGGACCTAATGGAGTATTAACAGAATTAATTATAGAAGGAGGAGACTTGGTAGTAGCGAAGCTGAAGCTCGTATTCAATAAATGTCTAGAAGAAGAGCCGATACCAGAAAATTGGAACACAGCTTCAACAATTTTACCTTTTATAAAAGGTAATAAGACTAAGTTAGACAATTACCGTCCAACATTATTACTTTCACATATATACAAACTGTTTACCAAATTAATAATTTGTAGATTGGAAAACAAGCTGGAATTGAATCAATCGGTAGGACAGGCTGGCTTCAAAAAGAGTTTTAGTACTTGTGATTATCTCTTAACTATCGGAACCTTAATAGAGAAAGCAACAAAATATAACTTAAAGTTGTACCTGGTATTTATAGATTATCAAAAGGCTTTTGAGCTGGACCGTCGAAAGAGCCTTGTATAATAGCAGAATAGACTATAGATATACTCAACTCATAAGAATAATTTACAACAAGGCTCAAATGATGGAAACAGATAGAGAAACAAATCCTATACCTATCAAATGCGGAGTAAGAAAGGAAGATTCCATGAGCCCGAAAGTATTTATAGCAGCATTAGAAGAAATTTTCAAGAAACTCGAATGGAAAAAAGGGGGATCAGTATAAATGGACAAAAGTTAAATCATCTGCGTTATGCTGATGATGTAGTGCTAATATCTGATAATTTTGAGGGGAGGACTACTGCTGAATAGAGATAAGACAAAGGCTATGACAAACGAAGATAGTCCGCGAAACTTGAGAATAGAAGGCAGAACACTTGAATACGTAGAGGAATACATCTACTTAGGGCAAATAATGAAGTGTGGAAAAGCAAATCAAACGGCAGTACAGAGAAGAATCAGACTGACATGAGCAGCATTTAGCAAACCAAAAATAATACTAACCAATAAAAGAATTCCTCTGAAACTTAGAAAGTATTCGATCAATGCATTCTACCGGTTCTCACCTACGCGGCCCATACATGGACATTGACTAAGAAAATGGTAGATCAACTGAGTAAAACACAGAGAGCAATGAAACGCCAGATGCTGAATATAAAATTACAAGACAGAATAAGTAAGTATAAGACAAAAGACCAAAGTGATAGACGTAAGAGAACAGATAGCAGGTTTAAAATGCAAATGGGTAGGTCACACAATGAGACAACAAGATGAGAGATGGAATAAAAGAATACAAGAATGGAGGCCATGGGTGGGACAAGGATCCAGAGGAAGGCCTCAAACAAGATGGAAAGATGACCTGAAAAGAACGGCTGGTTTAGAATGGATCAGAAAGACGCAGAATCGAGAGGGATGGAAGAAGGAAGGGGAGGCCTATGTCCAGCACTGGATGGAAGAAGGCTTATTAGATAGATAGACAGAAACCTAACATAACCTAATGTTTAGAGACATAATAGAGCAGAAAGTTATACACCACAAGCTTTAAACGTAACTTAATAGTTAGAGATATAATAGGACAGAGAGGTATAAACCACAAGCTTTACAGGGACATTTTTTATGTCAGTTCTTTATCAGCTGGATCAAAATGCACAAAGTTGTCATATTCAAAGAGAATTGTGCAGAAAGAATTCTTACGATTAAGAATGTTTGCAACTGACAGCTATATTTTGAGGTTAGAGTATATTTTTTTTTAAATCATCTTCGACTTCGCATTGAGAGGGTTAATATTAAAGTGTATACTTTAAAGTACCAAATTTAGTCCAATTATATACTATTCCTAATATGGGGTAAATATGTTTTTTTCGAATAACCGATATATGATGAGATATAATCACAATAAGTTATTTAAAATTCGGCAGTTGGAGAGTAAACTAGAAGTGTTCACAAGTACTTGAAGAAAAAATTATGCATTTTTTTTAAAACGTAAGCCTCGTCTCAATTTTTGTCCAAAAAATATGCCTTATTTTTCCCAATGTGCTACACTGCCAAAAATAAGGATAATTAAGAATCAACATTTGAAAATCCGTCGACTACATTAAGTAAACTAATAAAAAAAAAGTGAGATTTTAATAGATTTTTCATTTAAAGAAAGTTCAAATCTTGCGAATTTTTCTCAAGAAAGTTTTATAATTAAGCACAAAATTGCTTTTAAACTTTTTGGTTTAATTTACATTAAAAAAAGTCGCAGGAAAGGTAACTTTATTATTTCTGTCTAGGTTGAAGACAAAAAGTAATATTAAAGTAGACCGCAAATTTTTTACTTGAAGAGTTTTGCTAATGTAATTAAGTAAAGTTCAATATTACAATTTATTTTTATTCGGTCATTATTAGTCAAATAATATCGTCGACTAATTAAGGCCATCTAAACTTTGTCTCACAGTCTATTAAACCCAACTTGCCTTCTGTCAAAACATTATATGAACAATCGTCTTAAATCAAAGAGTATCAGTCTGGTCGCAATAGCATAACTTGGAAACAAAGTTCCCCACACTAATAGTAATCTCACAAGCAAACATTATTCAATAAATTCATATTCTAGTTTCTTCATCTTAAAACCACACATATATATATATATATATATATATATATATATATATATATATATATATATATATATGTATTTATATATGTGTGTATATCAATATATACCTATAAGAATAGCAGATGATATTATTCAGTTCAAAGTTATATCGGATGATTTCAGTAGACATACAGTGATAAACAAGAGATGCAAATGTAAGATCATTCAGGTATATGCACCGATATTAGACAGCAAAGAAGAAGAAATTGACCAGTTCTACGAAGATATAAACAAAGTATTGCTACACCACAAAACAAGACATAATAAATATAGGCTACTTCGATGCCAACATAGGTAAACGAGCGAATACAAATGAGAGGAGTGCCGGGAAGTTTGGTTTGGGTACGAGGAAGAGAGAGAAATGTTATCAAATTTTATCAATGAAAATAACTTGTACGTCATAAACACATTTTTCCAAAAGCCACAACATAGACGATGGACATGGCAAAGCCCAGATGGGATAATAAGAAACAAAACTGATTATGTTTTATCAAATAACAAGAATATGGTAATTTACACAACAGTCCTGAATACGATAAGCATTGGCAGTGACCATCGGATGCTAAGAGAAAAAATAAGAATAAATCTGAAGCAGAAGAGAGGTAGATTGATAACTCATACAAAGATAATGACGCCAACAGAAATATTAAAACCAATCACATACGACTATTAACAAGTACTGAAAAACCATATAGAACACATAAACCACCAAATAGAACTTGATAAACTAAACACACAAATAACCAACAGCCTACTTATGACTACAAAACAAATAGCAACATCCGAAAAAGGAAAAAACATACAAATTAGTAAAGAGAAACAAAATCTAATAAAACAGAGAAGACTCTTAAGAAATGATTCTACAAATGGCTGATTAGAATTGACAGAAATATACAAAAACAATAAAGAAAAAGATTAGAGAAGACGTCAGATAGTGCAGAAAGTCGAAAACAGAAGAGACTCTGAAGGAGGAAAAAAAGTTTGAAACATCTAAACAAGGAAATGAATGAAGAGACACATTAAACAATAAACTTATAACGATAACCAAGAGATAGCGCAAATTTAAGAGATAATGGAAGCTACAGAAATATATTATCAAACACTATATGACACGAAAATATCGCCACCGCCCGCGAAAGAAGAAGGAAATAGAGTGATGATGAGTAAGAAATGTGGGAACTGAAGAAATTCCCGATATAACAAAGGATGAAATAATTAACGCAATATAACATATGTACAAACAACAAAAAACTAGGGGATGTTGAAATAACTACAGAAATGATAAGGTATGTATCGATGATACAATCTCTTCAAGCTCTATTTAACAGGTACCCTATAGAAAGTAAAGTACCAACACTTTGGGTAAGCGCCTTGGTTGTGCTTATTTTTAAGAAGCGGAAGAAATTTAAATCGGTGAATTACAGACCCATGAGCCAGTGATCGATACTAAACAAAATCTTAACGAATAACGAGCAAATTAGACAGTTATCAATCACGGGAACAAGCGGAATTTAGACGGGGATATATCACTTTGGACCATCTTAAAAGAATTGACTATAAGGTCACCTTGAGGATAACAATTCTTTAGAGGTATGGGCAGTTCTTAATGCACTAAGCAATAGCAGAGTCGACGAAAGGTACACAACTCTTCTTGACCATATATATAAATAATGCCTAAAGAAAAAACAAAATCAAAATTAAAAGAGAAATTAGACAAGGCGACTCCAAAGCTGTTCACGTTGGCTCTAGAAGACATATTTAAATCGCTAAAGTGGGAAAATAAAAGAATACTAATGGATGGTGAACGATTAAATTACTTAAGGTTTGCAGATGATGTCACTCTGATCGCTCACATAAAAGAATAATTAGAAGAAATGCAGATGGAAGTAAATAACAAGAACTCTAAAAATAAACTTGGCCAAACATCTGAACAACGAAACTGAATATAACAGCCAGGAACTATTCATAGAAGGTAAAAGAATAGGAAAGGTACCAACATTCATATATTTAGGTAAAAAAATAGAAATACATATATATATATATATATATATATATATATATATATATATATATATATATATATATATATATATATATATATAAACCATATATACATATATATATATATATATATATATATATATATATATATATATATCTCATCTTATAAGCCTTCCGAAGTCCATTCGTGAACATAGGCTTCCCGCATTGATCGCCATCTCTCTTGGCATTACGCAATTCTATACCACATTAATCCCGCTGACCTCTTGATATCGTCTGTCCATCGAGTGAGTGGTCGTCCCTGGCCACCATTTTAAAATAGTGTGTGGCCATCTTCTCTCTTGACCACAAGCTATATGTCCCGCGTAATTCCATTTCAGTTCCGCCACGGCCTCTGCTACATCTCTGCATTTTGTCAACCCTCGGATCCAGTCATTTCTCTTTCGGTCCCTCACAGATATTCCCACCATCTGCCTCTCCATTGCACTTTGTGTAGCTCTAAGCTTGTGTGTCTGAGCCTTATATGTCAAAATCGGGCAGAACACATTGATAGAAGATTTTTGACCGTATACTTATTGGTATATTTTTATTCCTGAGTGTGTCTCCAAGTCTACCAAATGCACCCCAGGCGAGTCTCCTTTGTCTGTCGATTTCAACTGTTTGGTTTTCTTTGCCTAATGCAATTGTGTGCCTCAGATACACATAACTCTCCACATTTTCAAGTATTTCGTTGTTTATTGCGATCAACGGATCCGTGCTGCACATGACTTTGGTCTTGGAGATGTTCATGTTGAGGCCTATTTTCGAACATTTGATGTCTAGTTTTATCAGCATCTGTTGGAGATCTTCAGTATTTTCAGCTATGATAACGATATCATCGGCATATCTCAGGTGATTCAGCCGTTTTCCATCTATTAGAATACCTCTATCATGCCAATCTAACCTTTTGAATGCATCTTCAAGAGCCAACGTAAACATCTTTGGTGACAATACATCTCCCTGTCTTATGCCTCGTTTTATTCTAATCGGTCTGGTTTTTTCATTGATATAAACAGTTTGAAATGGCGTTATTATATATATACTTTAAGAGTTCCACATATCTGGAGTCCACCCTCGCATTTTCCAGTTCTCTGAAAAAAGCACAATGTTCCAATGTGTCGAATGCCTTTCGAAAGTCGACAAAAGCTAAGCAAATCTCAAAGTTATACTCTACAGCCTTCTCTATCAAGATTCTCATTGTTAGGAGATGCTCGCATGTACTATAATCTCTTCTAAAAGCAGCTTGTTCTATTGGTTGATAGTCGTCCAATTTTCTTGTTATTCTATTCGTGAGTATTTTTATAAATAACTGTGTAGATCGGGGAAAGAAGGCTGATTGGCCGATAGTTCTCCAAATCAGCACTATCTCCCTGTTTATATAAAAGCACAATCATTGAGTTGTTCCAACCGTTCGGTATCTTCCCCTCTTCTAAGCATTGGTTAAAAAGTTAGCAGAATCTTATAAGTGTATCGTTGTCTGCAAGTTTCAAAACTTCAATGTCCACTTCGTCTTCTTCTGCTGCTTTATTGTTATATATATATATATATATATATATATATATATATATATATATATATATATATATATATATGAGTGACCTCATAGAGGGGGAAAAAAAATGTCGGAATCTTGTTCGTCTGGACCCTACAAAACGATTTTCCTTTCCAGATATTGAGATAGCCGAAATTTGAGCTCGATTAAACGACGTTAACCCGTGCCGCTCGTCGCTCAAAGTTTGAAAAAATCCAAATTTTTGGCCAAAAAGCTGACATATGGAGCCATAACTCCAGAACGGTAAATAATAGAAACACGCTTAATATCTCAAAAGAAAGCTAATCTTGTTCTTCAAAATTTATATTCTATACATAATTGTTGTTATTTTAAGTCAAACCGAGTTACAACAGCCTTTAGCCCCAAAAACGTGACCTGGTACCACTAGGAGCATACTTCGTATATTTTGTTATTAAGTGATAAATTTTGCTTTTTTTTGGTATATTTTTGAGTTTAAAGTAGAAATATAATAAAAAAACAAGTAATACTGATAAGTCTAATGACATTTTTTATTTTAAAATATAAAAATTATGTATATAATACATACAAAACAGACACAGAAAAGATACACACGTAGTATCTACATGAGTTGATAATTTTACATAGTTATCTAATCTATTCTAGAGCTTTTGTTAATGTAGTTTTTGAAACGTCAGGATATAATGCTCGGCATTTACTTACAACTTGCAGGACATATTGCTTTTGGTCTTCATCTTTTGTCAGAAGGTCGTTAAAGTCGGTTATTAATTTAACACCACGCTCAGCCATATCATTAACTACTTTTAATGTTTTGACAATTTTCAATCCTTCTTGGAAGTCATTATTTTGAGGCCAGGTGTTTGGATGTTGTCTTAGGAAATCTGTTTTTATATTAAATTGGTCAAAGAATGTAAACGTTTCTTTGGTAAGTAAATTTACCAATCCTCCATCAACTACCTCTTTTAAGTTTTCTTTCCTAACTTTTGGATTTACAACCCTAGCGTGCTGTGATGGTTCATCTGTGCTACTGAGCAATTTATTAGCCATTAACAACTTTTCATCGTCTGTAATGGTGGGATCAAAAAACGATAATCCCACCAACTTTGCATTCAAATACCACAAATGGTTCGAAAATTTGGTCAGGGCTATTTCTGCAATGTCGTTGTCACATTCTTTATAGTCTAACAGACTATGCAAAATAGCTAAATCTTGCTTTGGTGCAAGATGAGCTTTTGGAGCATTGAACCAAGCTTTACAATAAATTTTAACTAGGAAAACAGAAATGGCACGCACAGAACTTTCTTCTTCTTTAGACATCTTAAATTGACGACGAAAAATGAACATGTTTAAGCAGTAAATAGCCTTTGCCATCCACCTAGCGTGATGAATGGCTCCTGGAGTTCTAAAACCCACAACATTGCCGTCTAGTGATCCAACAAATACGAGAACCAACTGCAATAGCTCCTTGTAGTCATCTCTGGGGGGGCGCCCAGTTAATTTGGGCTCGAATTCAGCAGTAACATTTGCAATTACTTCTGGAGGTAGCTGCTTTTGTATTAGATTGTCACTGATACCTGTGTCGTATTTTTCTTTGTCTATCTTGGGCCACGCAGTGAGGAATCTCTTGAAAATGTCTGGATGAGGTCCAGTGGTTGATCCCATTTTTGTGTCGAATACGCCTCTTAACAGAATTTCCAAGATATGGTGACAGCAAGCTAGGTATAACAATTCTCTTCCTAACATTTGCTCCAATATGACACATGCTCCTTTGAGTCTTCCCGTGTTGGATGCTGTAGTGTCGAAGCACATCGCCTTGACGTGTGTTGAGAAGACCCCATTCATGTAGGCATTCATATACGGCTACGGCTTGCTCCTCTCCAGAGCTGTTTGCTGTTACAGGAACTCCCAGCAGCTGTTCCTTTTCGCCATATGAAATAGCTATAGCTATTCGCTCACATTGTTCATTTTTTAAAACACCCGGTAAAAGTTTACTGTCCCAATGGACAACCACGGGCTCTTTTTCAGGAATATTTACTTTATCAAAAAAAATTTTATTATATTGTTCTCTGTCATGTAATAAAATTTTCGAGACTTTGTACTCAAGAGGGTCAAGGTTTAGTGCTTCTAGAGTAGCTATTAAAATTCTCGTGGCATTTCTGTCGGATACCTTACATCGATCTAATAAAATGGACAATTTCATGTTTAAAATCTCTTTAACGCCCCTTGCAAATGAAACTTTCATCCTCTTGCTCTCAGATGGTCCTGGATCTTCTGCAGCTTCTTCAGGGATGTCCATTTCCTCCAAGCTCTCAAGTTCCTGTTAGATGCTGTCCTCTTCAGTGTCTTAAAATATCTTCACTAGATAATTGTTCGATCTAACCAGCTCAAAGGCACTTTAGAAACTAAACTGAATAAATAAAAGGTCGGTTGTACGCTGAAGTAAAATCACCATCCCTAAAATAGAAATTAGATTCACCCTCCTTTTTACCTGTCAAACGGGTCTTTCTTTGGTAAACTAGTCAGGTAATCCCCATATAATAAAAGATTAAATTTGAACGAAAGGCTCTTTATGTTTGAAAATTGAGTTCCAAAATACTTTTTAACAAAAAAATGTTAATTCCGAGACACATTATGTAAAAACCCGTAAAAATTCTTAGAATACTCCCAAATATACGAAGTATGCTCCTAGTGGTACCAGGTCACGTTTTTGGGGCTAAAGGCTGTTGTAACTCGGTTTGACTTAAAATAACAACAATTATGTATAGAATATAAATTTTGAAGAACAACATTAGCTTTCTTTTGAGATATTAAGCGTGTTTCTATTATTTACCGTTCTAGAGTTATGGCTCCATACATCATACTGTAGTGCTTTTTGGCCAAAAATTTGGATTTTTTCAAACTTTGAGCGACGAGCGGCACGGGTTAACGTCGTTTAATCGAGCTCAAATTTCGGCTATCTCAATATCTGGAAAGGGGAATCGTTTTGTGGGGTCCTGATGAACAAAATTCCGACATCGATTTTTTGCGGTCACCCTAATATATATATATATATATATATATATATATATATATATATATATATATATATATATATATATATATATATATATATATATATACAGTGATAGACAGGAAGTGTGCGACATATACTAAATCTAGAAGAAAAGTGAATTTATAGTTAGAAATTCATTAAATACATGAATACGGGTTAAAATTAGACCTGGTGCACTAGCCTTTTCCTTACCCGCCTTTTCGCTATTGCATCTCCATCCCCATGCCTCCCTTCGACTCCTATTATTTTGGAATCTTAAGTCACGAAACTAATTCCCGTCATGGCAGTCAAATCACTCCAGTTTAATGACAAAATTATGTAGTTAATGATACTGATCTACTTCCTTTGGCAAGGGCAGTAAAAACGATAATTTTTTAAATGTATGAACGAAAAAAATTAATCTGGGTCACGTAAAAACCAACTGGAAAGAAAGGACGTAAAGGCAATTCAAAATTTTTTGCCGTTCTCCGAGCAGACCTATACATATTTCAATATAAAATTGTCCTACTGGAATAAATTTATTTTTTATGGGAAATTTTTTTGAGTACAAATATATACAGATGTGATTTTACTTTAAATTATCTAATACATATTTAGTCCTCTCTTCACGCTAAAAAAATTATGTTTCATTGGTCAAAGTTATATTTCAAAACATTTTTAAAGGTTTTTGAATAATTGTGTAATTACTCCCGTCGATAAATTACAAACCTAATTAAGTTTGTTGGCAAAAAGTAAACATTTGATGCGAATTAAAATTCTCCAAAATTTGATCCAGTAATAACGAGAGTATAAGTTTATTTTAATGAGGCTTAATTTTAAGAGATTCGCCCTCAAATTTACCATAATTCAGGGTTATTAGGTTGTAACTCTTAACGAAGTTATTTATATGTTTATGTTAACAACATGTCTTTTATAATATCTTCCTCGTGTAAAATGTGAGGTGAAAAAACAACATGTGTAAAGGAAGGTCAATAAACATGAAAGCATGATTTAAAATTAGCATATAACAGTGTAATTGGACGATTTTATATTTTCATTTATGTAGTAAACGAAATATGTACCTGGCGTTTGTTATAAGTACGCTGACCTAGCTAATGCGCGATGCGCTACTTTGATGGTCGAGAGTGAAACTTTTCAAAGGGTTTTCGCGCAGTGGTCCCAAATAATATTTTTTCTACAACTGTAGTGCATTACGAGTATTTATAACTAGTTAATCAAGACCACTTCCCATTGTCAAAAATAAATGCTATTACTATGTATATGTTTTATGGGCCTAGCACACGTGCTTCAGAGAAATCTCCAGAGCGCTGCAGGAGCGACACGTGTGCGGAAAAAGCGATTCACGTTGGTTTTGAATCGCTTGTAAATTGTACTCGGTCGGGAACACAGTCTTGAGCAAATTATTTTAAAGGGATGAGGTTCTTCATATAAAAGACTGTTTGAAAATGGTTTTACAGGGTGAGTCAACAATAGAGTAAAGTTCATTATCTCATTTGTTTCGGGAATGACGAAAAAATGTTAAATACAATAGTTTTAGGGAATGTTAAGGTGCACAGTTTAAAATTATTTTTGATTATACACCGTACTTCAAAAAAGGGTGGCCGGTATAACAAATGTTTTTTTTTAAATGGAACACCCTATTTTCTAGTTTATTTTTAAATTCTGCGTAAAATTTTTATAACTTTTTTATTAATAATGTGATATACCTAAACCTAGTAGTTTTTTTAATATTTCAATTTTAAAAAAAAAAATACTAGTTTTCAGTTATGTAAAAATTGCTAGTAGCGCCATTGTTTCTGAAGGTAGAATACTCATAATTGATACAAGCGTTCTATAGAGATGAAAAAAAGATATATGTAAAGAAATTTTAAGTAGATGCTACAGGGTGTTCACAATAAATTTATGTATTTCGACTATTTTAAATTGAAAAAATCTCAAATTTTTTAAAGGGCACACCCTGTATATTAATATTTTTTCCGATAGATTTTACGAAACCCTCCAACTTTTATTAAGTATGTCAGATATCTATTTCTAATAGTTTTCGATTTATTTTGAATTTTTCAATTTTTACTCTTGTTTTTAATACACTTACGCTATAACATCATAGTTGCCCAGACAAAACAAAAATGTAGGCATTGTCAAATTTTGACCTGTATATTAAGCATGTAAAAATAGTTTAATTTGTTGTAGTAAGTGACGTATAAAGGTAATAATTATGAATTTTCATAAAAATGAATTAATTGATATGGTTTCTATACTGTGCGAGGCGGGAAAAAAAATTTTCTTTTGGCAGTAAGGCTTTACGGAGCGAAGTACCCTAATAGACGTATACCATCTAGAAAATCTTTTCAGTGCTTAATGGAACAGTTTGATGGTAGTGGTAACGTTGAGTATACGAAACGGAAAGTAGTAAACTAGAATACTACTAATGAGAAAAAAGAATTGGAGATTTTACTTTATGTTGAAGATAATCCCCAGGTCAGCAGCCGTCAACTAGCTGACTTATCTGACACATCCCAATCTACGGCTGATCGCACCACGAGAAAATACAAGTTCTTTTCATATAGAACTACACCAAGAACTTTAAGACCGTGATTTTGAACGACTAGTAAACTTTTGTACCACCATGAATTAAGCAATAGAGGCCCATCCAAATTTTTTATCCAAAATAATGTTTTCTGATCAAGCTATTTTTCGCAGTAATGGAGCAGTGAACAGCCATAACATGCATTATTATTAAACAGTTAATCCATTTTGGGTCCGGGAAGTTCAAAACCAAAACCATTGTATGGAGTGGAATATTATATTTTCGAATAATTGGTCCATATTTTTTCCGCGAACCTCTTAACAAGCCTAGATATCTAAATTTTTTTCAAAACGAATTACCCCAGCTTCTTAAAGAAGTTGATAACTTCGAAAGGGAACAAATGTGGATTCAACATAATGGAGCTCATGCTCATTACCAGCGGGAAGTTCGGGAATTTTTAAACGATCGTTACCCACAAAAATGGATCGGTAGGGATGAATTCATTTAGTGGCCCCATCGATCATGTGACTTAACATCTTTAAACTTCTTTTTTCAACAAATGCAGTGTATGGGAGCAGTATTCCATCGTGGATCGATTTGATCTTTGTACTGAATTAACAGTTGTGGAGTGTAAAGCTTTTCTAGTTCGAAATAATATTCCCAGCTTTTGGGAAGCTCTCTTAGCTACGCTTGCAACATGTTCATGCCAAGACATATTTGCTCCTAAATCAACGCCCAGTAAATTAAGTTACGATGCTAGAAGAGTGAAGAAATTAATTTTTTTTTTAGAAAGAAAAAACTGCCGCCTGGGTTTTTATTTCGGCCCAAAATATATCAAGACACTATTTTAGATAACGTTGCGAAACCCCTGAACCCCTCTCTCTTTTCAAAAATAAGCATTTCAGCAAGATATTGCACCAGCAGTCAAAGCTAAAACAACACAAGCATGGCTTTAACAAAATATGCCTTCATTTATTTCTACAGAAGATTGGCCTTCTGCAAGTCCTGAGCTAAATCCTTTAGATTATAAACTATGATCCTTCTTCCCTCCCTTCATATTACCTATATATATATATATATATATATATATATATATATATATATATATATATATATATATATATATATATATATATATATATATATTTCAATTTCTTGGGCTTTATGGTTCTTTTGTTTTAAGGATAGAGAAATTACATCACGTTCTAGTTAGAAGTATATTGAAAACGTTTCGCTTAATTTTTAGGCTTCTTCAGTTCATCTAAAAATTTTAAATTTTCTGTTTTGGATATTCAATAGGACGCATAATTTTTTTTTTTTTTTTTTTATTATAAATATATAAAATTCTTAAACTTATAATACAATGTAGAAGGTGAAAATAATAAAAATACACACAAAAATATACATAAAAACTTACATGTGTGGGTTGAAACGAAGACACACTTAACATTCTTTAAAAGGTGTTACTAAGACGGTCACATTTTTTAAAATAACTTTAGATTTATATAGGGAACGAAAGTCATTCTTTGGTTTGTTTATGTGTTTTTATTTTTTAACTGCTATTGAGTTATTATGAGAAGAGTCCGAAATAAATATGACTCAGACCCCTAACGTCGCTTTTGTCGTTTATATTGTTTTTCTCTTTATTAATACAGATCATTTCATGGATTGCTCTTTTAAAATAATTTGACTCCTTTTTTAAGATTTTTGTATTTTTAAAATCAAACGAGTGTTTGGTTTGTTTAACGTGTTTTGATAGAGCTGTTGGGTTATTCTTATCATACTTATGGCCATTCAGCCTAGTTTCTAGATGTTGTTTAGTCATGCCGATATAACATATATAAAACTTAATCATATTATGTTTGATGACACATATTTGAATGGGAAACTAAAGTCATTATTAAATAATTTCAAGCAAAATATTATAAAATTAGCCATAACTGACACAGTTAAAAAAATAAAAACCCTTAAAAAATCAATTCAAATCACATACACAAAGATAGCCTTCTTACCTACTAATCTAGTCAATGAGTTCAAAGACATAGAGGGAAATAAATATGAAAAGGCCTTTTCACAAATTAAAATTAAGAACATAAAAAAATACAATTCTCTTTTAAATACAAATGGACAACCAAAAAATTCCATAATAAAAGAATGGTGCGAAAATTTATCAGACACATACATAGAAGATATTCTAGAAGTTTTATCCTATGGCCGAAATTTTGCCAAAACAATAACCAATCCATCTGAATACCCAATTACTGATTATATAGCCAGCACAGAATATGCAATTCAAACATTGAATAACGATACAAAAAATACAGTCAGATCACAAGTAGTAAACATTTTGACAAACCATAAAAATAAAATCAAAAACAACATTAATACAAAAAAACAACATAACTCAACGCAGTATTAATAATAAAATACACAAAGTAAAAAAGTTTTTAAAAAATAATCCTCAAATTACGATCCTAACTCCGGACAAAAGCAACAAAACGGTTATTCTTAACACAAACGACTACGAATCAAAAATGTTAGAATTATTAAATGATGAAAGTACTTATAAGAAAATACAAAACAATCCCACAAATACCTATCAAACTTTAAATAACAATTTAGTTAAAACCTGGTACAACAAAGACTACATCAGTAAGGAAACATATAGCACTCCGATCATTCACAATGCAGAACCTCCCAAAATATACGGCCTTCCCAAATTGCACAAGCCCAACGTCCCACTAAGACCGATAGTTTCTAGTATACAGTACCCTTTCTACAATATCTCCAAATTCCTCTCAAATATTCTTTCTAAAGTAACTGGAAAAAAATGTTTTTTTTTATATAAAAAATTCTTTCGAGCTTAAAAATTTCATAGATAGTATACACATGCCCAATGAAAGTAAACTCATATCCCTCGATGTCATGTGTTTATATACAAACTTACGCATAAACCTTATAATCACCGCAATAACAAATAAATGGGACCAAATTAAAAAACACACCTGCCTACCACAAGAAGAATTCATAAATGCCATAAATATAATCTTTAAAAACAATTTCTTTCAGTACCAGAACTCATTCTACCTTCAAATGGAAGGTTGCGCAATGGGGGCTCCTATTTCTGCTACCCTTGCCCAACTGGCATTGGAATATTTGGAGGAAAGTGTTATTGATAGCTTAAGCAACAAACCTATTTTCTTCAAAAGATACGTAGATGATTGCATTCTAGCACTACAAGAAGACCAAATAGAAAACACAGTTAAAGCCTTCAACCAATTCAACAAAAAATTACAATTCACCATCGAAACAGGACAAAACCACGCCATAAACTTCCTAGATCTAACTCTAATAAGAGAAAAAAAAAAACAAAAAATAGCAAATGGTACACAAAACCAACAAGTTCTGGAAAATATCTTAACTACCATTCACACCATCCTCTAAATTTTAAGAAAAATACTGTCATAAATTTAATTGACAGAGGCTTAAAACTAACAAGTCCTAAATATAGAGCAGAAATAATAGAAAAAATAAAAACTATCTTAACCAACAACAATTATCCGGTTAAGCTAATTAACAAAATTTTAAAAACCAGAATTCACAAATTATATAATACTCTAGATAAACAACCAAAACAAAGAACAGCTACAACATACATATCCATGCCATATATTCAAGGACTTTCAGAAAAAATTAAAGTAGTCCTCAAAACACATAATGTAACTGTTTGCCACAAAACGCATAACTCATTAAAACACCTTTTTACCCCCCTAAAATCCAAAACACCCCTACTGAAACAATCAAACCTGATATATTCTATTCCATGTCAAAACTGCAACGGCTGTTATATCGGCATGACTAAACAACATCTAGAAACTAGACTGAATGGCCATAAGTATGATAAGAATAACCCAACAGCTCTATCAAAACACGTTAAACAAACCAAAACAAAACACTCGTTTGATTTTAAAAATACAAAAATCTTAAAAAAAGAGTCAAATTATTTTAAAAGATCAATCCATGAAATGATCTGTATTAATAAAGAGAAAAGCAATATAAACGACAAAAGCGACGTTAGGGGTCTGAGTCATATTTATTTCGGACTCTTCTCATAATCACTCAATAGCAGTTAATAAATAAAAATACATAAACAAACCAAAGAATGACTTTCGTTCCCTATACAAATCAAAAGTTATTTTAAAAAATGTGACCGTCTTAGTAACACCTTTTAAAGAATGTTAAGTGTGACTTCGTTTCAACCCACACATGTAAGTTTTTATATATATTTTTGTGTGTATTTTTATTATTTTCACCTTCTACATTGTATTATAAGTTTAAGAATTTTATATATTTATAATAAAAAAAAAAATTTGTGCGTCCTATTGAATATCCAAAACAGAAAATTTCAATTTTTAGATGAACTGAAGAAGCCTAAAAATTAGGCGAAACGTTTTCAATAAACTTCTAACTAGAACGTGATGTAATTTCTCTATCCTTAAAACAAAAGAACCATAAAGCCCAAGAAATTGAAAAAATATATATTCATTATTCCAAGGTTCAAGAAAGAATTCAACCCAACTTATCCGATTTACGTGATTTTTTAAATTCATACATATGTTCTCTGACCAGGTTATAGATATATATTTGATTACATCTATAGTATATATAAAATCCAACGTATCTCTGTCTGTCTGTCCGTTAGTGCGCTTATCACTGGAGAATCACTTATCCGATTTTCGCACTTTTTTTTTTTAAAACATACATATGTTCTCTGGCCAGGTTATAGGCTATATTTTATTACGATAGATAGCATAAGGAATGAGCACGATAATAGTGAATGAAGTCGGAAAAAAGTTTGCCGCTAGCGCGTTCTCTTGCAATACACAATCTAAACCATTAAATATGGAACAATATTATGTAGCAGAGAATATCTGTAATCTATAATATATATAAAATGCAATGTCTCTCTGTCTGTCCATTAGTGCGTTTATCATGCGAGAACCACTTATCCGATTTGTGTGTGTTTTTTATAAATTTATACATATGTTCTATATCATTCGATATAAGCCTAGATAATGGGAGATAAGGTGAGATAATGGGAGATAAGGTGAGATAATGGGAGATAAGGATAAATAATGGGAGATAAGTCGAGATAAGCCTCGATAATGGGAGATAAGATGAGATAATGGGAGATAAGTATAAATAATGGGAGATAAGGAGAAATAATGAGAGATAAGCAGAGACAAGTCTAGATAATGGGAGTTATGGTGAGATAATGGGAGATAAGGAGAAATAATGGGAGATAAGGAGAAGTATTGCAAGATAAGTCGAGATAAGCCTAGATAATGGGAAATAAGGTGAGATAATGGGAGATAAGGAGAAATGATTGGAGATAAGGAGAAATATTGATAGACGATAGTAGTGAATCAAGTCCACGCGAGCGGTGCCGTGGGCCCTGCTAGTATATTATATTCTTTGCAACATGATATTGTTCCATATTTAATGATTTAGGCAGTGTATTGCAAGAGAACACACTAACGGTAACCTTTTTTCTGACTTGATTCACTATTATCGTCACTGCTTATTTCTCATGTTACCTAACGTAATAAAATATAGCCTCTAACCTGGTCAGAGAATATATGTATGTTTTAAAAAAAAAGCACGTAAATCGAATCAGTGGTTCTTAAGTGATACGCGCACTAACGGACAGACAGACAGAGAGACGTTGCATTTTATATGTTATAGATATAGATTATTATTATTATATAACCTGGCCAAAGAATAAATGTATGAATTTAAAAAAAGACACCTAAATCGGATTAGTGATTCTCGCGTGATAAACGCACTCATGGACAGACAGACAGAGAAACATTGAATTTTTATATATATTATATATTATAGATATTCTCTGCTACATAATATTGTTCCATATTTAGTGGTTTAGGCTATATATTGCAAGAGAACGCGCCAGTGGCAAACCTATTTCCGACTTCATTCACTGTTATCGTCACTGCTCATTCCTTATGCGACCTATCGTAATAAAATGTAGCCTATAACCTGGCCAGAGAACATATGTATGTTTTTTAAACAAAAAGTACGTAAATCGGATAAGTGGTTCAAGAGTGATCAGCGCACTAACGGACAGATAGACAGACAGACAGACAGAGATACGTTGCATTTTATATATATTATAGATGTAATAAAATATATATCTATAACCTGGTCAGAGAACATATGTATGAATTTAAAAAATCACGTAAATCGGATAAGTGGTTCTCCAGGGATAAACGCACTAACGGACAGACAGACAGAGAGACGTTACATTTTATATATATTATAGATATAGATTATTATTATTATTATATAACCTGGCCAAAGAATATATGTATGAATTTAAAAAAAGGCGCGTAAATCGGCTAAGTGGTTCTCGCGTTATAAACGCACTAATGGAGAGACAGACAGACAGAGAGACATTGCACTTTAGATATATTATAGATTATAGATATTCTCTGCTACATAATATTGTTCCATATTTAATGGTTTAGGCTGTGTATTGCAGGGCAACGCGTTAGCGGCACACTTTTTTCCGACTTCATTCACTATTATCGTCACTGCTGATTCCTTATGCTACCTATCGTATTAAAAAATAGCCTATAACTTGGCCAGAGAACATATGTATATTTAAAAAAAAAAAGTACGTAAATCGGATAAGTGGTTCTCCAGTGATAAGCGCACTAACGGACAGACAGGCAGACAGACAGAGAGACGTTGCATTTTATATATATTATAGATGAATTAATTCCATAATAATTAGTTTCAATTTTCATAGAAATTAAATGTTTAGGTAATGTGTTCATTGTAATAGTATTAATGGGAGTACCTACTAGGTACATACCAAAAACTTTGAAGCCCTTTTGAATATAAAATAGATAAAAAAATAATATACAGGCAATCGGACCTATACAAAGAGGGAAAAAAATCATTTTTAGTGTATAAAGTCAAATTTTCGCACATACTGTATTGTGTGTTTTAAACCATCATTATACTTGCTGTTTAGAATGTGGAAAATTGTTAAAATCCAGAACTTGTAACAGTGTAATCCAACCCTTGATATAAATAAATAAAAGTCCATTTATACATCTTATGAGGCTTATGGATTTCCTTCTATCTACCTCAGGGCAGTAAAAATCCTTCCTTTGCAACCCACACGACAACAATAAATAAAAGTAGGAGATTCGAAAACATTTAGGACGAAGGTCGAGCAAAGGTAATAAGTGTCGTTCTCGTAAGGAGATAAACGTTTTTATGTCTCCTGAAGTATTCCTTAATTTCAACAAAAATCTTATCCCATCGCAAACACATACATTATGACCGGACCGCCATAAAGACAAAAATATTTAATTGACTTTGTTAATTCTAGCTACCCAAAAATATCCCGTTTGTTTTCTTTTTTATATATTTGGTTATTAATATTATATTTTTCCGAATGGCTATAACATTTTACTTAATGTGAGCCAAAAATTGTATGGAATGTATGATAAGTACCTGGCCTCGGCCAGCGATGGCGTCACTACTATTTAAAAAATTATATTTTTCGTAAACATAACCTTTCACAAGTATCCTGTCAAATTTTCAAGTCGCTGCGTGATTTAATTTGTGAGTGGGAACCATTTAAATAAAACAACTTTTATAATTTTACAACAATGGAAAAAAATTGAATATCGAGGATTTGTTTTTGAAAAAGAAAACGAATGATGAGATAAAAGTGGAACTCAGCGAAGTTTATGGGGACCCTGCACCTTCGCTATCGATCATCAAATACTAGACAGCTGAATTTAAACGCGGCCGCACAAGCATTTTTGATGAAGGACGTTCAGGTCATCCAAATGAGGTCACCACATCAGAAATGACTAAAAAAGTCGACGATATAGTGATAAATGATCGGAGAGTGGAAGTGTATGAGACTGAGACTATATTATTAAATTCTACTTGGTTACTGTCAACCTAAGATAGCACTAGCAGGTTTTTGTTGAGTTGAACGATCTCCTGCTGTCTACGAATATTTTCATGAGTGAGCGTTCAAGGGGAATGAAGAGATAAGCATACTTTCATCTGCAAAGAAAAAAATTGGAGTCCAGCAGATCGTTAATGTGAATGAGAAAGAAAGTAGGAGACAATGTGGAGCCCTGGGACACACCGTCGTTAATAGTGAAGGTATTAAAAAAAAATCCGCCTACTGCCACTCGTAAAAAACGCTCTTTGAGTAAACATAAGAGCCATACCAGAAGAGCATAGCTTAGCCAACAATCCATCGTACCAGACACGCTCGAATGCCTTGGATATATTAAGAGCAACCGCTCGAGATTCTCCAGAAAAGTGTGTTTTGAATTCGTTAATTGTGTGCATCATTGTTTTCGTCGATAATTTCCTTACATTTGTTTCAGGCATAAACAAAGATGTTACGATTTATGATGTAAGGATTTAACGCCATTGTCGGTAGGCAAGATGTTTAGAAGCAACAACTTCTTTTCATTTTCGGTCAAATCAACGCTTGCCGTTGGAAAAGCATTTCTTCGAAAAAGGAATGTAAATGTCCATAGCAGCCAAAATAACATCGGAAACCTCCTCAGCCCAGTCTAGTCAAGGGAAAGTTCGAGAATATTCCATGAGTTCTTCCATTTAGCAGATTTGTAGTGCCAAATCTTGCGCTGTTTAGGCACCTTTCTATCACTAATTGGTAGGATACTCGATGTCAAAAGCAGTTTATGGTCAGAAGAACCTAACGGCGGATTTAGTAGTAGTATAGTAGTTTGACATTCAGTAAATATGTACACGTTGTCCAGATTTTATATATTAAAGTCTGAAAATCAAATATCGATCGATGGTTAAACATCTCTTTTTGGAGAGACTGTCCGCTATAGAAATTTCATGCTTAATACATTGTTAGAACGCCACTATCAAAAATTAGATCCTGGATTTCACAAGAGGAAGATCCGTACTAGAAGACCCGATACTTTGTTTACCGAAAAAATGTTGAGGTTTTGTATCTACAAATTAGGCTAAAACGTATAGCGGAAACTCTGAGCATTTCATACAAACGAAAATTAATAGCTTAATGCATCCCTGAATGTTTGTACGACGATCAAAAAGAACTGAGATTCACAACTTCCAAGTTGATTTGAAGCTATTTTAAAAAGGATTCGCTTAATTTTTGGGATAGATTGGTAAATATGGATGAAACAAGGATGGATCCATCATTATGATATGGAGACAAGTGAGCAGTCGAAAAATGTTGGCTCACCTCGCTTCAAAAGATTTCTCTTACAGGAAAGGGCAGGAGAAGGGCTTAAATATTCAAAGCTAAAAAGGCTTCTGGCGCTGACGGAATACCTGCCATAGTTCTTAAAATCTGTGCGAGGGAACTAACACCAGTTTTTTGTAGACTTTTTAACCTATCCTACAGAAAGGGAATATTTCCTTCCTGCTGAAAATGTGCTACAGTTCAGCCGATACCTAAAAAAGGCAAGAAGACCTTGCCAAATAACTACCGACCAATCGCACTGCTTTCAATAATATCGAAAGTCATGGAAAAGGCTATCAATCACCATCTTCTAAAATATCTTGAAAGATTCAACATTATTAGCGATCACCAATATGGCTATCGTAAAAATAGATCAACAGGAGATCTTCTGACTTCTGTAACACATGTTTGGAACAATGCAATTGAACACTTTGGAGAGTCTCGAGCGGTTGCTCTTGACATATCCAAGGCATTCGACCGTGTTTGGCACGATGGGCTGTTGGCTAAGCTACGTTCTTATGGTATGTCGGAAAAGTTCTGTTTGTGGCTCTCAGGTTTCCTCAGAGAGCGTTCTTTACGAGTGGCAGTCGACGCATTTCTTTCTAAGACCTTCACTATCAACGCCGGTGTACCCCAAGGCTCTATACTGTCTCCAACTCTCTTTCTCATTTACATTAACGATCTCCTTGAAGGACCGAGAATCCAATCTACAGCTTTGCAGATGACAGTACACTTATCTCTTCATTCACTTTGAACTCTCGGACATCGGCTACTCAGACGAATATCCGCAGACAACAGGAAGTCATTCAACTTAACAAAGACCTGGAAGAAATTCTATCTTGTGGTGAGAGTAACCAAGTGGAATTTAACGCTACAAAAACCCAGGTGGCAGTTTTTTCTAAAAAAGTTAACGTTGCTGAACCCGACAGAGTTATGTCAGGGCACTCCATTCCTCTAACATCGTCACTCAATTTGTTGGGCGTTAATTTGGGATCAAATATGTCCTGGCATGAACATGTTGCAGGCATAGCAAGGAGAGCTTCTTAAAAGTTGGGAATATTATTTCGAACCAGAAAGCTTTACACTCCACAACAACTGTTAATTCTTTACAAAGCTCAAATTCGACCAACTATGGAATACTGCTCCCATGTTTGGAGCTCCGCTCCCAAACATACACTGCATTTGTTGGATTGAGCCTATTCTACAAGTTTTTTCATGGAAAGTGTTCGAAGGATGTGGCCCGCTTAATTCCTCCCAGAGCGGTGCATGTTAGAAGTATACGTCGCGCTAATTCTTCACATCCGTATGAGGTTCAGCTTGTTACTCCTCGTACAAACGCTTTTCAAGCAGTCTTTTATATGGAGAACATCATCCCTTTGGAATAATTTGCCCAGGACTGTGTTTCCCACCGAGTACAATCTACAGCGATTCAAGAACAACGTGAATCGCTTTCTCCGCACACGTGTCGCTCCTGTAGCGCTTTAGGGACTTCCCTGTAGCACGTGTGCTAGACCCATAAAAAAAAAAAAAAATCTGATTTAGGTAATAATCTCAAATCTTAAAACTTCAGGAAAAAGATAGCTCCCATCCATTAACCCAGAAAAAATATATAAATAAAAGAGTTACCAAATAAATTGACATTGTTTTAATAATTTAAATAAAATATTGGTCTTGTAAATCAAAAATAAGATTCTCAAATCTTTTAAAACTTCAGGAAAAAGATAACTCCCGTTCGTCCGACTAATGCCTATTCTCCAAACTGATAAAACTCTGATCGAATATAAAATTTTATTCAGTTCAAGGATTAATAAAAGTTGTCAAAAAGTGGTTTGCAAGCCCAGACAGAGATTTTTTTTAAAAGGTTTAGAATTACTTTATACTTACTGCACTAAGTACATAAAGTTGAAAATATTTACTGCTTCTTTCTACCCTGGGCAAAAAACTTTAAGTACGTCTCTTTATTATTATAAATATTATAAGAAACAATTAATTATTGCCCAGTCGCCAGGGGTTTTGAGCTCTCATTAAATGTAAATAGGGTGCATTTTGGCATAAAGGTAGTTTTTTGGACGTAGAATTCGATAAAAAAAGTTTGATGTACGTGAGGCCATAAAATCCAAAATAAAATCAAAAATGCAGTTTTTCGGTAATATCTCGAAAAAATAAAAAGATATCGAAAAACTAATACAATTGGGTGACAGAGCGGAAAAAATTTGCAAAAAATAGTATATACATTTTTTTACACATTTTTTTATTAGCGTGAGAATTTATTAAAAATTCGGATAGGTAAATCCAAAAGTATAGCGCTTTTTTTTGTTTTTTTTTTTTTATGGATCTAGCACACATGCTGCAGGGAGGTCCCTAAAGCGCTACAGGAGCGACGCGTGTGCGGAAAAAAAAAAAAAAAAAAAAAAAAACGATTCAAATTGTTCTTGAATCGCTGTAAGTTGTACTCGGTGGGAAACACAGTCCTGGGCAAATTATTCCAAAGGGATGATGTTCTCCATATAAAAGACTGCTTGAAAAGCGTTGTACGAGGAGTAACAAGCTGAACCTCATACGGATGCGAAGTATCAGCGCGACGTGTATTTCTAACATGCACCGCTCTGGGAGGAATTAAACAGGCCACATCCTCCGAGTAATTTCCATGAAAATACTTGTAGAATAGGCTCAAGTCACCAGCCGTTCTTCGATGTTCCAGCGAATCAAGGCCACCGGTCAGTTACGGGTCTCCAATCAGACGAACAGCCCTTCTCTGAATAGAATCCAACAAATGCAATGCATGTTTGGGAGCGAACCCCCAAATATGGGAGAAGTATTCCATAGTTGGTCGAATTTGAGCTTTACAAAGTAGTAACAGTTGTTGTGGAGTGTAAAGCTTTCTGGTTCGAAATAATATTCCCAACTTTTGAGGAGCTCTCCTTGCTATGCCTGCAACATGCTCATGCCAGGACATATTTGCTCCCAAATTAACGCCCAACAAATTGAATGACGATGTTAGAGAAATGGAGTGCCCCGTCATAACTATGTCGGGTTCAGCAACGTTAACTTTTTTAAAAAAAACTGCCGCCTGGGTTTTTTGTAGCGTTAAATTTCACTTGGTTACTGTCACTCCAAGATAGAACTTCTTTCAGGTCTTTTGTTAAGTTAAGTAAAGTTAAGTAATCGTTATTACTTGTTTTCAGAATGTAAAAAAAAAAATAAAAAGCTAGCTTTCAGCTTTCCGATGATTACTAATAGTTTTAAAATTTGTAAAACTTAAAAACTACATTCAGCCCAATATATTTTGTCTAACAAGATTCCAGTTTTTTTATCGCCCAGAAAAAAAAATTGATTCGAACTATTACTCGTTTATAGCACAGATAATCTCTTCGTTCGGTGAAAATTTCTTTCCCCACGCCAATTTGTCAGTCTGGCAAACCAAAAAACTCACTTGGGACCAAATCTGGGGTATCGGTTAGATGGGGAACTATATCGAAGCCCAGCTCATCCACTTTTCAGTGCAACGACCGGCGGGGGACCAGATGCATTGTCCTGGTCCAATAACGTTGTGTAATAAAAGCCAGCCTCTGTTTTACCCTTTTCCAAATAGTCAATCTTAATCATACTCTGTGAATTCCAAAAAAACAGTTGCCATCACTTTTCGCTCGGATAAAACTGTTTTCCCTTCTTTCGATGCACTTTCATCTTCACAAACCAACTGTTTTGACTACCGTTTTGTCTCCTAGGTATAATGGTGGTTCCACTTTTCATCTACAGTCACAAAACGATGCCAGAAGTTCTTCGGATTACTCTGCAACTTTTTCAAACACAATTTTAAAATGTCCTTTCTCGTGCATTTTTGATCTAGAGATGCCTACCATCTCAACAGTCTCACGAAGCTTAATGCGACGATCTTCCATCACGATACCGGAATTGTATCGACCATTTCTTTAAAAGAATTCTTAATCGGGTGTCCTGACCGGGCATCATCTCCAGTGCTTGTGCAGCCACCTTTAAGTTCATTTATCCAGTAAAAAATGGTCTTGAATGCTGGTATAGAGTTCTCATGAACTTCCTGCGGTTTAGTTTATATCTGGACCGCAGTCCACTTTTTGAAATAAAAATGTTTTATCGCTGTACGACTTTATTCAGTTGTACGAAAGAAGTAACACCGACCTCTTACGATAACTGCCAACAAACAACTACACGTTGCACCTGTTTGAAACATTGAATACAACCGTTACAAGAATCACGCTTACCAACAGTCATGCCACTTAACAAAATTTCCCACCATTTTATAGAAATTTACCAGACCTATCATTCCACCCTCGTAGATTATGTATTCGTTTACAAACCTGGAAACTTTTTATTTTGTCAGTTTTATACAACAACCGGTTGGACTGATAGAAATTATTGTCAGTTCATTAAGTTATATCGATAATTCGACTTTACGTGAGCGTTAACAATTTAAGAATGATTTATACTATTACGATCCTGTTAACAATTTGAATTTATAACTTTTTACGTAAGTTAATTTTAAATTTGGTAAAATGGAAGTAAAATATTGCCTAATAAGACCAAATTGCGAATGTTGCATGTTCTAGAAAATTGAGTTTGGGCACGAAGAAGCTGTTAGATGGCGATTAAAAGAACCTTCAGGCTTCTATTTCATTTACTTTTGGTGAGCAATCTCTTGAGATAAGGACGGTAAGTAAGCGTTTTTTTTTAGTGGCATATTTTAATTGTTTTTAATATATGTATTTAGGTGTTTCTTTTCGGTTTTATAAAGTTTGCCCAAAGAGGACCGGCAAAAGCCTTTAATACGTAATTTCTAAGCAATGCTTTGCTTTAAGAAAAAATAATGCAAATGGTGATGAAAAATAAGGTTTCCTAGCTACTGAAGATATTCTATTCGTAAAAAAATCACTCTCCGGGATTTCTACTTTCTTGTTGGTCTCTATTTTATGAAAAACATAATTTCAAATTTCTGTCTGTCTGTCTATCTGTTAGATAGTCCGACCATCTCTCGATAACGCTTAATCGAAATGAGATATCAATTTTAAATTTGATATACAAACATTACTTAAAGTAGAAAAGAAACTTATACGTTTCGAGCCATGTCACTGTTGATGACAGAGGTAGAGGTTGATAAAATTTTAGTTATTATGAAAATTTGTTTACGTTTACGTTAAGATAATGAACAGATTTTAGGTATATCAAAAAGTGAGGAGATAGTTGGGAATTCTTTGAACATATTCTACCCGTCATTTTTATGACTCTGGGAATCGAGAAATTGAATATAGTATTTAGAACAGAATGTCAGTTTTCAGTTGTTTGTCTCTAAAGTCATCTTCACTAAATTTGATAGGAAAATTCAACAGGTTTTACTTGAAAACTTAGAAGCTTACAAGTGATACAATTTTATTTGTTGTGGCTGCGTTTTTACAGGACCTGTGCTAAACGGTTGCTTTTATGTCGTAACACACCATTTTTATTCAGCATTTATGTTTATCTAGTATAAAAATAGTAAATGCTAGGGCCTATAAACGTTGCTAAAATAAAGAGAATTCAGATGTTACTATACCAGACAGTAAAACAAAGAAATATAGGTAAAACAAAACATACATTATTATTATATATACATATTTACACATATTTATATATATATATATATATACGAGTATATATATAATATATATATATATATATATATATATATATATATATATATATTATATATATATATATACATATATATATATATATATATATATATATATATATATATATATATATATATGTATATATATATATATATATATATATATATATATATATATAGTATATATTCTTCATAGAATTAATGTCTCATCGTCCGTATTCACCTGAATTATCGCCTACCGACTTCTTTTTGTTTCTTAATGTCATAAGAAAATTCGTGGACAGCGATTTTCATCACCTCAAGAAACTGTTGAATCCTTTCAAAACCATGTTTTTGAGGTACCAACTTCAGAGTAGAAAAAAAATGTTTTGAGAATTTGTTCGAACGCTTGCAAAAGTATATAAATCTTAAAGGCAAATATTTTGAGAAACAATAAAACGATTTGGAACAATTTTTTTTTCTTCCATTGTTTTTATAAAAACTTAAAAGGTAGCCCTCGTACGTAATAAGTATTAAAAATTTACATATAACATTTCCCCTACAAAAACAATCCTAAAAAAATACTGAACTTCACTTTCTCCCTCTAAATACATTAATCCAGGCATTGCAACACAATATCTTAAATTATATATATTTTTTAATGTAATAACTTAGCTAGAACTCTTCATGAGTCGTTTGAATTAATGATATTAACGTTTCGCCGATCATCTTGCCGACTTCTTCAGAGCTTGTTCGCGAACTGCTTCAGAATTTAGAACGAAAATCATTGAATTCGTTTGCTAACACCTTCTATATTAGCGAACCAGAAAGGGCTGGGCCCCATGGATAATCATCACCATTAAGATTGTTGAGATGTTCAGATATTTCGATAGACTTTCGAATTTTTCTAGGATATAAAAAGGGATTTGTTACAAGGATTCTTAATTGGTCAAAATGAACTTAGTGTTCTCTCTCATACTAGTGTTTTGCAAATGACGAAGTGGAAATGTTACGCAGACGTACTGCTCTTTGATGTTCTTGAATCCTAGTAAATATTTTTTTGCTCTTTTCGCCCATAGAGTGTAGGGTTTATTTTTTTCTTTCTTTTACATTACGGTACAGGGTTATTATCAGTTTTTACCATAAGTTTGGTAATAGTTAATTTTATTAAATTTTCAGAGAAATATTCCTATCCGAATGGACATTTTTACCTTGAATATTTTTTTAGAGTTTGTTTATAGTACATAATAGGAATAATTACAAACGTCTCAGTCTTAAATCAGTTCCATACAAGTAGCGACCACAGGCTAACAATTTCCATCAAAACAAAAATTAAAAGAAGAAAGGTGTTCTAAAATAAAATAGCCAATATATCATCGACGCAGAAAGATATAAATCTGATTATGAGAAGATTATAAATTCCAAATTGTCAATTGCATTAGATAAAAAAAAATATAAATCAACTACCAGACAAAATTTCGAAAGACATTTGTACAGCTTTCGAGATAACTTGCACCAAAAATAAAGAACAAAATAACAAATTAACAAAAGAAATTAAAGAACTGATCAAGAAAAGAAGAAAATTAGATCGAAACACAGCAGAATACAAAAAACCTAAATAAAGTAATAAAAAAAAGAGATCAAGAACGGCACTCGAAACTACAATACTAAAATTACCAAACAAAGCATAGAAGACAACAAGGGAACAAGAGTATTAAGAACTAAACCGAACAGAGGCAAAACTAAATGACTTGTCCAAAGACAAGGGATGGGGATGAAATAAATGACCGATTAACAATAACACAAATGATCGAAGATTTTTATTGTGATCTATATTCCTCCAAAATACCTAAACCACATAGAACCCCTTACAATATCAAGAGTGTAAATTTGGAGGAGGAAATACCTGAAATTACGGAAGAAGAAATCTTGACAGCTTTAGCGAAGCTGAAAAATGGCCGCTCACCCGGCCAGACCAAGTCACAAAGAAAGTGATTATGTTTGGGAGATCCTCTCGGCTAAGAGCAATAAAACAACTATTTGCTTTATGTATGGAAGAGGGAATGGTTCCAGATAAATGGAAAGAAAGTGAGATGATATTGCTGTATAAGAAAGACAGCAGAACAGACGTTAACAACTACAGACCAATTAGTCTTTTATCCCATCTATATAAACTGTTGTCAAAAATAATCACAACAAGACTAACGAACAAACTAGACTTTTATCAGCCAGTAGAACAGGCTGGATTTAGGAAGGGGTTCAGTCCTATAGATCATATAAAACAATGAGAAATATAATAGGGAAGTGTCGGGAATATAATATTTCTTTGCATGTGGCATTCCTTGACTTTCGAAAGGCTTTCGACACTATAAGAACTATGGGTTATCCTCAAGGGACTGGACGACGCAAGAGTCGATTCTCGATACAGCAACATAATAAAAGACATTTACAATCAGGCCTCAATGCACATAACAATAGAAACAAACACCATAACTGGCAAAATTCAATTAAAAAGAGGCGATAGGCAGGGCGATATAGCGTCCCCGAAACTGTTCATACTCGCCTTGGAAAATGTATTCAAACAATTAAATGGGGACATAGTCTCGATAAGCTCAGATCCAGAGGATCATGTTAATGAATTAAATGAAGCCGCAGAACAGATAGGCCTTGAAATGAACCTAAATAAAACACAAATTATGTCAAACAGCAATAAAAATTTTAAAATTAATAACAACACATTAACGAATGTACAGGAATATGTATATTTGGGCATCTTCTTAAAGTAGGCAAAGCTAACCAACAGGCGGAAATACATAGAAAAAATCTGATTGGGCTGGGCTACGTTTGGTAAAATGTCATGGATCTTGGGTAACAAAGATATCCCAAATTCCTTAAAAAGAAAAGCATTTGTAGGTTGTATCCTGCCAGTTCTAACATATAGAATGGAAACGACCACTTTAACGGAAGACAGTACAGAAAGATGAGTGTAGCACAACGTGGAATTGAACGAGCAATGCTGGGGTGAGCATAAGAGACAGAATTAAAAACGTTGATATAAGGTCCAGAACGAGGGTTACATATGTCATAGAGAGAGCAGCATCTCTCAAGTGGGAGTGGGCTGGACATGTGGCCAGAAAAAACCTAGACGAATGGCCCAACAGAATATACATGCAGACAGGCGATGGTATGAGGTGGCACAGGACAGGAGAAGATGGAGGAACATGAAAGAGGCCTATGTCCAGCACTGGTCGTAGAGAGGCTGATGATGATAATGACATAATAGGGTGTAATATTTTCTTTTTGTACTCCATTATGAAGTCAGTGCATCTATCTGATTATAAATATTTGACCTTTTCCAGTTTTCTTTTTCTGCTCGATTTGCAATGGTACTATGGATATACCCTGCTAAACGTTGTAACCATCGCGACGTTTTTCCGCAGACAAGTCACCTGCAGCACGGGACAGTTTTCGATAGAGAGCGTCAGTTTTACCTTAATAACGTGCACTTATTATTTAAGACACTGCATCCCCAAATCGCAATTTCTCTGTCACTTTTGAGTTACAAAGCTTTCTTATGGAAACCGAGCAGACGCCATTTTGCAGTACCGTATTTCTCCAAATACCTCGGGCCACATGCTGCGGGTCGACAATCATTTGAAGAGCCTGATATATTTTTTAGGTGGTACAATGTTTTCTTCTCTTTTCAAAGTATTATAACTTTTACTGTCTGTTTTATGACTTTTATGATTTTATGGTTTTTTACTTCTACTGCTACTTTTGTCGTCCATAATTTTTACCACCAGTTCCATTTCTGGTTAGAGTTTTTTCTATCAAGAGGGTTTCAATATTTTTTTGCTAATAGCTCTTTTGTCTTTCAGACATTTTCCTTTTCGATTTTTTTTGCAGGCCTTTTTGGCGTCCTATTAACAAGAGTGGAGAAGGAACTTTTTTAATTAGGTAAAAAAGGTGGATGGCAGTCCCAAGCCCGCGTAAAGAACGAGGGTTGAGGAGCGAGGCCAGCGACCTACTCCTCGTAAAAACCAAAGACTGTTCACAGAACCGGTAAACATGCCTTGGATACAGGACGGATAAAATTGATGACGACCATGGCGCGGAATAGGACAATGAGAAAGGATAAAATACTTCTAACGGCTTGCTGGAACATAAAAACCATGGACAGCTCGTGATCAGGAAATAATCTTGGAAATGAATACGAACAGTATCGACATTTGTGGCCTGTCAGAAACTAGAAAAGAGGGGAATGAAAGGTACATCAAGGTACTCAAACTATCTGTTGATTTATAGCGGAAAGAACAAGAACCAGTAGGCAAATTCAGGAGTTGGAATACTAATACACGAAAAATACGAAAAAAGCATAGAAAATATTGTATACATCAATCATAGAATTGTGACAGCATCGATTAATTTAAAAAACACCAAATTACACATCATTTCAATCTACGCTCCGGAAAGCAAAACAGAAAATGAAACCGACGATTTCTATAATAACCTCCACGACGTAATAGACAAAATAGACAACAAAGACAAAATTATTATTTAAGGAGACCTAAATGCTAGAATTGGAAACGAAGTCCTGAATGGAATAAAACATCGATTCAACGAAGAGGTACTAAAATCGCAACGGAGAGGCTTTGACTGAATTTTGTACACAGAACACCCTAAAAATAAATAATGCATACTTTTCACACAAACAGCAGCACAAGTTTACCTGGACCGACACGCAGGGCCGTAGATCAACCATAGACTATATCATCACAAATAGAGCAATACACCCTAAACAAATACTGGATGTAAGAGCTTTGACATCACCTAATATAGGTTCAGATCATATGCTGGTGCTAGGTAAAATTGCACCGATAAATAAAAGGACGCCCCCTGAACTTGTGGAAAAATGGAACATCGAATCTATAGACGACGAAACAACAAAATGGTTCTATGGGAAACGCTTGGAAGAAAAATTTAAAGAAAAACATTACAGAAGCTGCAAAAGAAAGTATCGGAACTAGGAAAATTGACATTAACGGCACTTAAAAATCAAAACCATGGTTTAGTAACAAAGTTAAAGATCTAGCATCTCAGGAACGAAAAGCATATCTTAACTATCCCGGTAATTAAACACCAGCACACCGTCAAGAATACATAGCTGCTGCTAACCTGAACTAACGCAAACATAAGAGAGTTAAAACGAGAGTACTGGGCAAAATTTACAAGCGATATGGAAAGAGATCTTTACGGAAGGCAACGAAAAGTTTGGAAAATGATTAAAGCCAGAGAGAAATCAATAAACGAATATACCACTGTTTACAAAATAAATCCAGAACGCTGGATATCTTACATTACAGAACTCTACTGCTTACAGGACATCAGCCCTAGGACTGACAATTTCGATAATTCCAATGGTGGTCTAATGTCAGAAGACTTCAACTACTACATAAAATAAATAGAAATAACAAAAAAAATACGTTAAAGTTAATAAAACAAAGTTAAAGAACAGAAAGGATTGAAACGAATTGATCAAATATGGGGGAGAGACATTAATTAATAATATAAGACATCTTTTTCAGAAGATTTTTTACGACGAGCAAGTGCCAACGAAGTGGAAAGAGAGCATCATAATTCCTATTTACAAAAAAGAAGACACAGCTAATACTTCTAACTATCGCACTATTACTTTACTAAACACAGCGCTTAAATTACTGACAAAAGTAATAACTAATACAATTGGTGATATCTATGTCAGTACCGAAGAGCAACAAGGATTTCGAGAAAATAAGTCAACAACGGATGCGATATTTATTGTCAGACAGACAGCAGAAAAAACAGTAGAATTCAACGCTCCCACTTATATGTGCTTTATAGACCTTACAAAAGCTTTCGATTATGTTAGACTGGCAGACGTACTAAAGATAATACGCGAGGAAAATATACCTCAAAAAATCATAAATGTGATCCCCAAATATTAATACAGAAAATAAATTTAAAATAAAACTCAAAAACAAACTAACACCAGAAGTAGAAATCAAGTCAGGCATACTTCAAGGTGATAGCTTAAGCCCATCTCTATACAACTTAATAATTAATTCGTAAAGTAAAAACTGTGGGCTCCGGCTACAAAATGGGAAGAAACGAAGTAAAAATAGTATGCTATGCAGATGACGCCGTTATAATATCAAGCGATGAGAGTAATCTAAACGAATGGTCCATATCTTCAAAACAACAGCAGAAGAATACATGACAATATCTACTTCTAAAACAAAATCTTTAGTAACATCTAGAGAACCGGGATGATGCAAGCTAGTTATAAACGAGAAAAATTATACAACAAGAACTAAAGTTTGATTATCTAGATGTAGCTATGGTGACATTAGAGAAACCGTTCGAAGGCAGGTTCTTTATGAGATGTGGTAAGGGAGAAACCAGAATATGAGACTGGGGGGAAAAGTTCGTGTGTACAAATCATGTGTGAGATCTATTTTGACCTACGTGATAGAGACAAGATCAGACACCGCAGAGAGAAAGGAAATAATTCGAATAACAGAGATGAAAACCCTAAGATTAATAGTGGGGAAGTCACTGATTGATAGAGTGCCGAATAAAGACGTTAGAGATATGTGCCGAATCCAAGATGTCATTAGATTGGGCCGACAAAGAAGGCGCGAATGGAACCAACATGTCAGTAGAATGGGAGCTGAACGCCTTGCTCTACTAACCAAATACAACATACCACCAAGGAATAGAAGAGCTGGAAGATCCCCGAAAAGATGACGCGATAGTTGGCAGTTAACATTCAAGACCAACAATAGCGAAAACACCGGAATAACAGGCCCTAGGCCTAAAATAAGAATAAGAAGAAGAAGAAAAAAAGAAGTTATTAATTCTATTTTTTAATTAGATTGGTATTCTCGTCATCTCCAGCTAAAAATATAGATAAGACAAAATAGTAATTTATTGGAAACTTATCATTTTCCTGAACACACGTTAGTATTAGCATACAAAACATGCTTTTATGTGAGTTTTATTTTATGTTTTAACTTTAACCTTTCAAGTTATTGAAAAACATTTGACCTTTAAAGTATGTCACCGAAATAGATTGATAAATTAAAAAAGTTATAAAAACTAACCTTGAAGCTCAAAAAAATTATTCTGTTGCAAACTATGTTTAGAAAGTTGTCAGCAAGTCAAAAAAAGTTTCTTAAAGTTTAACGTCGCAAGTCATAAATAAAAATCAGAAATTTTTTCTTAACCTTAGTGGTATGTTTTTCTCATATAGGGACAAAAGAAAGGGCAGGTTTATTTATTTGAAGCAACTGACGTTATTGTAGATGAGTAAAACCAAATCGAGGATGGAAAATACATGAAGCATATATTTTTAGGTCACAGTTACCAATTCATTTAACAACACAAACTTACTGCCATTCATTAACTTCGATTTTATTTTAATTGAGAAAACGTGACATAATTAGAATGTACAAAAATATAAATAAAAACCGGTCAAGTGCAAGTTGAACTTGCACAATTAGTGTTCCGTACGTTGATTGTTTTTAAAATAAAAATTTTTGTTAAGATGGTATAAAATGATCAGTGACTTCACAAAACACACCCCAAATGGGTTTTCAACAAAGTTTGTTTCCAATCTTTACTGAAAACTGGTGACCTTAATTTTTTTTTTTTTATGTACCAAATAAATTATTAAAGGTAATGCACTCGTGATAATTTTCGTTCAATCTCTACCCCGTGGAGAATATTCCAGAATTTTTTCAAAATTTTTTGATCAGTACTTTTCGAGATAAGGTAGGGGTCAGCGATTTTTTAAAAGTAATACGAAGAAAAGTGTGCGCAAGTATTACATTATATATATATTTTTTACTCGTGTTTTCACAAGCTTTCATTTGACATCACACTCGATGACCTAGTAAAAAAAATTTTTTTTCACTTCGATTTCACCCCTCAAAACGAACCCCTTAAGTCAAAAATTATGTTACGGTGGTATAAAATGATCAATAACTTCACAAAACACACCCCAAATGAGTTTTCAACAAAGTTTGTTTCCAATCTTTACTGAAATCGGATGACCTTGAAATTTTTGTTTTTCTTATATACCATATAAATTATTAAAGATAATGCACTCGTGATAATTTTCGTTCAATCTACACCCCGTGGAAAATATTCCAGAATTTTTTCGAAATTTTTTGACAAGTACTTTTCGAGATAAGGCCCGGGACAGCGATTTTTCGCGAATTTTTAAAAATAATACAAAGAAAAGTGCGCGCAAGTATAATATTATATATATATTTTTTTACTCGTGTTTTCACAAGCTTTCATTTGACACCACACTCGATGACCTAGTAAGAAAATTTTTTTTTCACTTCCGACTTCACCCCCAAAACTAACCCCTTAAGTCAAAAATTTAATTCTCAAAACTACATGGCTCTGATGAGGCCATCAATTCCTATATTGTTACCAAATTTCACCTTTCTATGTCAAATAGTTTCGGAGAAAATCGGGTTGTGACAGACAGACAGACAGACAGACAGACAGACACCGAAGTGATCTTATAAGTGTTCCGTAAGGAACACTAAAAATATTCAGAACTTCATGAAGTTTAAAGCTAATTGTAATGTTTACTCAAAGGACAATACCAAATCGATTACCACAAAATAATAACAATTAATTGTCAAAAATTGTAAAACTTTAAAGAAAAGATCTGAGATCTTTTAAGATTTTTTTTTCAGCGACAGAGTGGCAAACCATGGATTTTCACATTAATATGCAAACTCACCAATATGAAATAACATCGCTAATAGTCATTTTTCGAATTTCCGTTTCATTGGAATTAGCAATATTTTGGTTATATATATATATATATATATATATATATATATATATATATATATATATATACATATATATATATATATATATATATATATATATATATATATATATATATATATATATATACATATATATGTATATATATATACATATATATGTATATATATATATATATATATATATATATATATATATATATGTATATATATATATATATATATATATATATATATATATATATATATATATTTATATATATATTTATATATATATATATATATATATATATATATATATATATATATATATATATATATATATATGTTATTTCTTTTTTCCTGGCCGTTAATAAATAAATTTAGGATAGTTTTTTGTTCTTGGTCTTGCGGTCAATTTTTAAAAAGTACATAGACAAAATAAAACTAATCAGCCATAACAGACAACCACCATATATATATGGACTACCTAAACTACATAAAAACAACATAGCACTTCGACCAATTGTTAGTACAATTGGTTCAGCCACTTATAGTTTGTCTAAATACCTTTCTAATACGTTATGCAATGTTCTTGGCAAAAACGAATATCATATTAAAGATTCATGGGATTTCCATAAAACAATAAAAGATAACAAAAAAATTCCAAACAGGCACATACTCGTTTCCTTTGATGTCGTCTCTTTAGACACAAATATACCAATAGAACTTGCCATAAAAAGTATAAAAGATAAATGGAATATAATAAAAAACTTCACTAACATCCCTGAAAAGGAATTTATCTAGGCAAAAAAACTTTGTTTAAACTCTACATTTTTCCAATATCATAACCAATTCCACTAACAAATTTATGTTGTAGCTATGGGATCACCAATTTCAGCTACTATACCAAATCTCGTAATAGAACATGTAGAGGAAAATATTATAAAAACTCTCGACTACAAACCTTATTTTTTCAAAAGGTTTGTAAATGATTGTATTTTTTGTATCCCAGAAACGAAATTTCAATACGCGCTAAACAAATTCAACTCATTCCACGAAAGACTTTACATACGAAAAAGAAATAAACAAATCAATAAACTTTTTAGACATAAATATTAGATATAATGTTAAAGGAAACATAAAAACAAATTGGTATACCAAACCTACATATATGGTCAGGTAGATATTTAAATTATAATTCATTCACACCAGAAAAATATAAAAAAAGTGTTGTCAATTCGCTAGTTGATAGGGCAGTATTACTAACTGATCCGAAAGACAGACCCCAAAACTTGGATAAAATAAGA
Source organism: Pachyrhynchus sulphureomaculatus (assembly GCA_019049505.1). Lineage (NCBI taxonomy): Eukaryota > Metazoa > Arthropoda > Insecta > Coleoptera > Curculionidae > Pachyrhynchus > Pachyrhynchus sulphureomaculatus. Next base: position 32,145,401 of record CM032449.1, on the reverse strand, counting down.
AACGTTCTACTAAGCAATAACTATCCAAAAAAACTTACAGAACCAATTATAAAAAACCGAATAAATAAAGTATACAATAATCATAAAAAATCTAAACAAAGTAACAATGAAATTAAAAAAAATTATATTTCCATACCATACATTCCTGAATTAAGTAATAAGATCAAAAAAGTCCTTAAACCACATAACATCAACATAGTAGAAAAACCGGCTAACAACTCAAAAAATATCTTCACCAAACTTAAAACCAACAATACCAACAGCCGAACAAACAAACTTAATCTCCAAATAGACTGCATGAACTGTCCAAAAACATACATTGGACAATCAAAACAATATTTAAAGAGACGAATAACAGAACATAAAAATAGTATAAGAAACACAAACCAAAACCATACTGCCCTATCAAAACATGCCCTAGATGAATTGCATAATTTCAATTTAATAATGTCCAAATCCCAGACTTTGAAAATAATCATAAAAAACGAAACACAAAAGAAATGACACATATACGAAAAACAAATAACACCTTAAATTATCGAAATGACACGGAAAGCCTGAGTATTGTATACAATGATTTAATAACCTAATAAAACCTAAGTACTAAACTAACAACAATTAAAGTAACAATATAAAAGCAATAAATAAATTTTGGATTTACCCATTTTACCTGTACAAATAGTGAAATAAAAATGTGAACCTTTTAAATTTAGTGTTACGAAAACTGTGAAACTGTTAACATGTAAACCAAAAGATCCAACTAGATATAAGGTAGGAACACCATAATTAAAAACTAATATTTATTTCTTTATATATATTTCTGTATAAAACAACAAGAATCATCAATTTTACATCTTAAACACTTTCTTCTTTCTTGTAGTTCTGAAGATGGTTTAAATAAAATAAACCGAAACGTTAACCAAAAGTAAACTTGTTTCATTAAAAATTGACCGCAAGACCAAGAACAAAAAACTATCCTAAATATATATATATATATATATATATATATATATATATATATATATATATATATATATATAATAAAGCTGAAGCTGAAAAGTCTTTGGTCTGACACATAGATATCGCCCTTTTCAAAAAATTCATATGATTTTTTTACAGTGGTTTTAGTGACGCTACTTTTGATATTTTCAAAACAATGGAAAAAAAAAAAAACGAATTTCATGTGTTGATTAAACACTGTTTTTTGATGGGAACAAATACCATTCAAGCAATGCAATGGCTTGATAAGTTTTACAGGGTCTTTGTCCCTAGAAAATCACTAATCATTTACTGGTATGCTGAATTTAAACGCGGTCGTACAGACACATATCAAAAGAACGTGTTGGTCATATTTGGCATGAACATTTTGGCGTGAGAAAATTCTGTTCAAAATGGGTACCGCGTTTGCTCACAGTGCAGTGGACCAAAAACAACAACGTGTTGATGATTCTGAGCGCTGTTTGGAGCTGTTTAAGCGCAATAAAAACGATTTCTTCATGCGATATGTGACAATGAATGAAATACGGATCCACCACTACACACCGGAATCAAATCGGCAGTCAGCTCAGTGGACAGCAGTCGGTGAAAGCCGTCTGAAGCCACCAAAGACATAACAGTCGACTGGGAAGGTTTTGGCCTCTGTATTTTAGGATGCGCATGGAATAATTTTTATCGACTATGCTGAGAAGGGAAAACTATCAATAGCGAATATTATATAAAGTTATTGATGCGTTTGAAGGCAGAAATCGCAAAGAAAGGGCCCCAAATGAACAAGAAAAAAGGACTCTTTCATCAAGATAATGCACCATGTAACAAGTCTATGTTTACGATAGCAAAATTGCATGAATTAAAGTTTGAATTGCTTCCCCGTTCACCATATTCTCCAGATTTGGCCCCCAGCGACTATTATCTATTCACAGACTTCAAAAAAATGCTCGCGGGAAAGAGATTTGAAGGCAAAGGTAACAAAATGTTAGAAAAGCGTTGAATTGATTGTATGGGAAAGAGGCTAAAATGATGAATAAAGTCGAATTTTGCAAAAAAAGTGGATACGCGAACAAACGAAAGTAAAGAATATTATAGAGCATGTAGTAGAAAGAAAGCCATAAAAGGTTGGACATGTAGCACGCACGACTGGTGATCGACAGACCAAACGAATAATAGAATGGAGACCATAAGAACAGAAAAGGAGCAAAGGACGTCTCTTAAAACAAAATGGCGGGATGATATACAGACGTTTACGGGAATTTAATGGTTGACAATAGTTGCAAATAGATTGAGAAGGAAATGGAGAGGGTAGGCCTACATCAAGCATTGGATAGAACTAAGCTTATATACATACATATATATATATATATATATATATATATATATATATATATATATATATATATTTATATATATATATATATATATATATATATATATATATATGTATGTATATAGTATGTATATATATATATATATATATATATATATATATATATATATATATATATATATATATATATATATATATATATACATATACATATATATATATATATATATATATATATATATATATATATATATATATATATATATATAGTATCATAGTAGTAATCGATACAGGTAAAAATTTCTTGAAAGAGAGAAAAAATATTTAACTTTGATCATTTAATTAGTAATAATTTAATAATTTATTTGAATTACTTTTTCTTTAAACTCTTATCACATTCATTTCTAAAAGCAGTTTATTTTCAAATATGCTCTTTGTTTCTTTGCAAATAGATAACTTACCTGTTTTTATCAAACCGAATTGCAGAAATAACATGTAGTTTTCATTATAATTTTTATTCAGATTTAGCTTGTAGAAAAGTTATTTCTCTTAAATAATTAATTTAAAATAAAAATCGTATCTGTAAAAAATATATAGTTTTTCTTCTTGTCAGCAATCAGATATTTCCTTCTTTTCTTTTCAGTATAGGGTGGTAAGTATGTTGCATACTATGTGTACGAAATTGCCTGGGATACGGATCTAGTGAGAGTTTCTCCAGTAGTTTCATGATTTCTATAAAGAGCGGCATTGGATGAATAATGATAACAGCGCAAATTTAGAGGAAGGCCTACATCCAATATTGGATAGAACTATGGATAGTGATCCCTTCGAGGCTGATAGGCCAGCTCATAACTCACTAGTATATATGACCTTAGTGAAAATATGGCATTAGTAAAAAATCATTAGATTTCAAGATATTGACAGCTAATTTAAATGTTTTTACACATAATACTTAAACAAATGTTTTTTTTCCCCACAGACTTAGCACAATTAGTTTTATTAAGTTTGAAAACTCTCTCTAGCACGTCTGAAACCTTGGACTGCATTCGAATTGAAATATTAGTATTTCGTTCATTTAGTTTGATGCCAACTATTTGCCTCTCGTGGGCTCTCTGAACATTTGCTAGTTTTCCGGCATTTTATTTGTCAGCTACAACGCTTCGGCACCATATGTTATAACTGGCAAGATGAAGCCTTATACACTTTTGCCTTAAGTGAGTTAGGAATATGAGTTTCCCAAATGAACACCATCCGTATCTAATTCTTCTTCTAACTTCCTCATCGATGCCGGTTTTCTTTATCGTTATTCTTTGTTCTAAGTAGATGTAGCTGACCACCATTTCCAAGGGTGTTCCATCTAGCAGGATGTTAAGGAGTTCTTGTGTATTTGACATAATCTTAGTCTTATTTATATTTATTTTCAGTCCAATGTTCTTGGTTGCATTATTTAACTCATCTATCATATCGTGCAGCTCTTTCTATTTACGACTTATCAAGATAATATCGTCTGCGAATCTCAGATGGTTCAAATAAACCCTATCGATTTTAATCCCTTTACTAGACCAGTTGATATTGCGCATTGCATCTTCTAAAGCACTAATAAACAATATAGGAGACAGTGTATACCCCTGGCGTATTCCTCTTTTGATAGGGATCGAATTCGTGTTGTGAAAAGCTTTAACGTACATTTAAGCATTTTTATAGATATTTTCTATGAGAGTGGTAGTGCTATCGATGCTGCAATTTTTTAATGAGTTCAATATTGACCATATTTTCATCGAATTAAAAGCCCTTTCATAATCTATAAACGCCATGTATAGTTTGATGTTGTACTCATTTTCCTTTTCTATTAAGTGCTTTATTACATGTATATGATCGCAAATATTGAACCCTGATCGAAAGCCAGCTTGTTCGTACGGTTGGTAAAAATCGGTCTTTTTGGTGATTCTGTTGGCGATTATTTCAGCATATACATCTGAGAGAGGAAACTTAATGGTCTATAGTTGTCGAGTTTCGATATGCATCCTTTTTTATAAATTAAGATGACTTGGGTGACGGGGTGTTAACCGTTTCCAAGCACTTATTGTAGAGAGCTGCTAGTTTAATTTTAAAAGTGGCATCTATTTGTGTAATCATTTCTACCGTTACATTATCAGGTCCGTCCAGGGGCTTTGTTCTTTTTCATTGATCTTAAAGCACAGTCAAATTCAGCCACCTCAATATAATATATATATATATATATATATATATATATATATATATATATATATATTATTGATAACGATATCAAGAGTCACTAGTGTCCAAAATATCATTTTCCCAACCGTAGCCTTAGCCGTTGGATTAATATTTTTGACGCGTCCATATCAGACAGCTCTAAGATTTGTTGGCTACTAATACCTTTTGAAATACGGTCTTCTAGTATTTACTGCTCTCGTGATTATGTTTGCGTGATGCCGAACATTGTTATCATCACTTAGGCTAGCTAACGAGCTTTGAAATGGGTCGGATCAGGCCATATCCTAATCTGGTAATTGATAGAGGGTACGCCTAAATTGTCTGTACTTTGTATTTTCTACACCTTTTTTAACGAACCATAAACTTTATTTACTATTTAGTTTATAAAATTTAATATAATTAGTATTATGTCAGGTATTACATAACATTTGTTCCATTACATGCCTGATTATAATGGTAAGAGTGGCAGTATATATTAATGAGCGACCAGAAAATGAATTCCTAAGGAAGACTTATGATTGGCTTTTGTGTTAGATTTGGTAAAATCTTACCCAAACACATGAAATGTTTCAAAATATATATACACAAGATAGATAATTTTAAATATTCATTATTTCCGAACAATTTATATGCTGCACAAATTATATACTTATAACGCTAATCTGGATTACTCTCATTTATTTCAAATTACTTTTAGTACATAAAATTGTAATTGATAGATGCAGTTCTTTTTATAAGAACAGTATTTTTATTTATATTTTGCTTTAGTAAGTAAATAAACTTTAAATTTAATTTTCTTAAATATATTTTCTTGACAATGTGCCCCGATTACGCCGTGTTCCAGGTGAATGCTCACTGCTTCCACGAACATGCAACGAGAAATAAAAATTTAATAAACTACTACGATTTTAGGATTTTAATTATTAGAGTGTTTTCTTTACCTTCTTCTTATAGTTTTAAAAGAAATAAAAAAAGACTACGATTTAATACATCAACCATAAAAGATTGAATGAAACTATACGTGAACCCAGGGCTATCTATGTAAATATGTTTTAAAATCTAGATCCAACAGGTTTACTAAACAACATTTTGCCAACATACTAAAATACTTATTCAAAATTTTTAACAAAAGAAAAACCGAATTCGCAAAACCAGCACACGAAATTTTGTCACTATAAAGTAAATAACCAGTCAAGTGCAAGTTGAACTCGCGCAATTAGTGTCACGTAAGTTGATTGCTTTAAAAATAAAAAAATTTTGTTACGGAGGTATAAAATGATCACCTACTTCACAAAACATACCCCAAATGAGTTTTCACCAAAGTTTCCAATCTTCACTGAAAACTGATGACCTTGAAATTTTTGTTTTTTTATATACCAGACAAATTATTGAAGGTAATGTGTGATAATTTCAATCTCCACCTCGTGGAGAATATTCCAAAATTTTTGATCAGTACTCTTCGAGGTAAGGGGGGACAGCAATTTTTCGCGATTTTTTAAAAATAATACAAAGAAAAGTGTGAGCAAGTATTACATTATATATATATATATATATATATATATATATATATATATATATATATATATATATATATTTATTTATTTTTCAATTTTCTTGGGTTTGGAGGTCAATTATAGAATGAAACTTCTTAAATTTTATTTTGATCCTTTCCTTTTATTCACGTTTCGGCACAGTTTGCCTTTCTCAAATTTTTTTTTTTGTCGGGTTTGGCTAAAATTGTACATTTTTATCCGTAAAATGCTATTTGAAAATGCATATTATTAATTTATTAAAACTAAGTATGACAAAAATAAAAGAACAGCACTAACAAAGCACGAAGAGGAAAAGAAACACACATTTAATTATGAAGGAACCAAGATTTTAATCACTGAGAACAATAGAAAAAAAAGAGAAATATTAGAATCTATTATGATAGAAAAAATACCAACCGCTATCAATAACAAAAAACCGGTCAAGTGTAAGTTGAACTTGCACAATTAGTGTTCCGTACGTTGATTGTTTTTAAAATAAAAATTTTTGTTAGAGTGGTATAAAATAATCAGTGACTTCACAAAACACACCCTAAATGAGTTTTCAACAAAGTTTGTTTCCAATCTTTACTGAAAACTGGTGACTTTGAAATTTTGTTTTTTTTTTTATATACCAAATAAATTATTAGAGGTAATGCACTCGTGATAATTTTCTTTCAATCTATACCCCGTGGAGAATATTCCAGAATTTTTTTCAAAATTTTTTGATCAGTACTTTTCGAGATAATGTAGGGGACAGCGATTTTTTAAAAGTAATACGAGGAAAAGTGTGCGCAAGTATTACATTAATATATATATATTTTTTACTCGTGTTTTCACAAGCTTTTATTTGACACCACACTCGATGACCTAGTAAAAAAAATTTTTTTTCTCTTCCGATTTCACCCCTCAAAACGAACCCCTTAATTCAAAATTTATATACGATGGTATAAAATGATCAGTGACTTCACAAAACACACCCCAAATGAGTTTTCAACAAAGTTTGTTTCCAATCTTTACTGAAATCTGATGACCTTGAAATTTTTGTTTTTTTATATACCATATAAATTATTAAAGGTAATGCACTCGTGATAATTTTCGTTCAATCTACACCCCGTGGAGAATATTCCAGAATTTTTTCGAAATTTTTTGATAAGTACTTTGCGAGATAAGGCCCGGGACAGCGATTTTTCGCGAATTTTTAAAAATAATACAAAGAAAAGTGCGCGCAAGTATAATATTATATATATATTTTTTACTCGTGTTTTCACAAGCTTTCATTTGACACCACACTCGATGACCTAGTAAAAAAATTTTTTTTTTCACTTCCGACTTCACCCCCAAAAACTAACCCCTTAAGTCAAAATTTAGTTCTCAAAACTACATGGCTCTGATGAGGCCATCAATTCCTATATTATTACCAAATTTCACCTTTCTATGTCAAATAGTTTCGGAGAAAATCAGGTGTGACAGACAGACAGACAGACATACAGACAGACAGACAGACAGACACCGAAGTGATCTTATAAGTGTTCCGTATGGAACACTAAAAAAGAAACAAATAACCTGAGGCAAATATGTATGGCAGTATACATGTTGTGTTCGTCCCAATTTTTGAATTAAAATAAAATAAATGACAATGAAAACTAATTAACATATGGTTCGTGTAACGAAAAATGAAAAAAAAGAGTACGTTGTGATTCAGTAAAATGGGCAAAGATAAATATTAACCTTAACATCCACGTCCAAGGTAAGAACAGTCATAAAGTTAATTATTTAGTATTAATAAATTAATAATATGCATTTTCAAATAGCATTTTACGGATAAAATATGTACAAACCCGACAAAAAAAAAAATAAAAAATTTTGAGGAAGGCAAACTGTGCCGAAGCGTCAATAATCATCAGAGTCATGTAGGTTAGTTTTTGGGGATGCAATCGGAAGTGAAAAAAAATTTACTAGGTCATCGAGTGTGGTGTCAAATGAAAGTTTGTGAACACACGAGTAATATATATATATATATATATATATATATATATATATATATATATATATATATATATATATATATATATATATATATATTACTCGTGTGTTCAAGTCAAAATTTAACTTTCAATACTACATGACTCTGATGAGGCCATCAATTCCTGTATTATTACCAAATTTCAACTTTCTATGACAAATAGTTTCGGAGAAAATCGGGTGTGACGGACAGACAGACAAACGGACACCGAAGTCATCTTATAAGTGTTCCGTACAGAACATTAAAAATAACATTTTTCAAACACTCGTAAAATATGTTGCTTTAATTTGACAATTCAGTTATTTATTTCGTAGAAAGAAATCCTACAAATGTTAAAAACGGTTATTATTTATTATTATGATTTCTTTATGAAGTCGGCTCCAATTTTTTGTGTCAATGTCAATTTTTTACCCCACACAAAAAATTGGCGCCGACTTCAAAAGTTATCTTTTTATAAAGAAATTATAATAATAAATAATAGCTACTTTTAACATTTTTGAGATTTGTTTATACGGACTTAATAACTGAATTTTCAAATTAAAGCAATATCTTATCTTAAAGGTATTTTACGAGTATTTCAAAAACATTATTTTTTTCTTTATAGTGGCAAAATTTTGTGTGTTGGTTTTTTGAAATCGACTTTTTTTTTGTTAAAAAGTTTTTATTTTTTACTTTTTTAATAGTAGTTTTTTCAAGGTCGCATAATTTTGTTAACTATTAGTTTTAAGAAATAATTTTCTTATTTATTTCTTTTTAGTGTTCCGTACGGAACACTTATAAGATCACTTCGGTGTCTGTCTGTCTGTCTGTCTGTCTGTCTGTCACGATTTTCTCCGAAACTATTTGACATAGAAAGGTGAAATTTGGTAGTAATATAGGAATTGATGGCCTCATCAGAGCCATGTAGTTTTGAGAATTAAATTTTGATTTAAGGGGTTAGTTTTGGGGGGTGAAGTCGGAAGTGAAAAAAAAATTTTTTTACTAGGTCATCGAGTGTGGTGTCAAAGGAAAGCTTGTGAAAACACGAGTAAAAAATATATATATAGTATTATACTTGCGCGCACTTTTCTTTGTATTATTTTTAAAAATTCGCGAAAAATCGCTGTCCCGGGCCTTATCTCGAAAAGTACTTATCGAAAAATTTCGAAAAAATTCTGAAATATTCTCCACGGGGTTTAGATTGAACGAAAATTATCACGAGTGCATTACCTTTAATAATTTATATGGTATATAAAAAAAACAAAAATTTCAAGGTCATCAGATTTCAGTAAAGATTGGAAACAAACTTTGTTGAAAACTCATTTGGGGTGTGTTTTGTGAAGTCACTGATCATTTTATACCACCGTAACATAAATTTTGACTTAAGGGATTCGTTTTGAGGGGTGAAATCGGAAGTGAAAAAAAATTTTTTTACTAGGTCATCGAGTGTGGTGTCAAATGAAAGCTCGTGAAAACACGAGTAATATATATATATATATATATATATATATATATATATATATATATATATATATATATATATATATATATATATATATATATATATGTATATATATACATATATATATATATATATATATATATATATATATATATATATATATATATATATATATATATATATATATAATATAATACTTGCACACACTTTTCTTCGTATTACTTTTAAAAAAATCGCTGTCCCCTACCTTATCTCGAAAAGTACTGATCAAAAAATTTTGAAAAAATTCTGGAATATTTTCCACGGGGTATAGATTAAACGAAAATTATCACGAGTGCATTACCTTTAATAATTTATTTGGTATATAAAAAAAAAAAAAATTTCAAGGTCACCAGTTTTCAGTAAAGATTGGAAACAAACTTTATTGAAAACTCATTTGGGGTGTGTTTTGTGAAGTCACTGATCATTTTATACCACCCTAACAAAAATTTTTATTTTAAAAACAATCAACGTACGGAACACTAATTGTGCAAGTTCAACTTGCACTTGACCGGTTTTTTTATATCTACGTCGTTTATAGGTGATAATACTGCCATTATTTTGTTTTCAGTTAAATTTTTAAAGATTGCGAAATTAATCTTGGGTCGACCAACGAAATGTACTGCTCGCCAAAGAAAATTTCATTCTCAGAAAGCCGAAAAAGAATTGGAGTTTCGGGTTGATAAGAATGCTAATCAAAACGCAATATCACGCTCTCAAGAAACTCAAGAAGCTCGTCAAGTTTGTTTACTGCAATCGGTCACGTTTCAGACAAGAAACTTCTGCAGAATATGAATATATATACATATCCATTTAAGTAGAGAATCCGCTGTGTAACGGGAGCATCGACTCGGCTTAATTCATGAGCGTCTTTCTACAGAGTCTCCTGAGACTCGCGTGCATAGACTAGGATTTGGGAGAGTATTACATCATAATACCTGTTAATTTTTTTTTTTTCCGCTTCTGATTTCATCCCCAAAACTAACCCATTAAGTCAAAATTTAACTTTCATAGCAGACGTACAGATGGACACCGAAGTTATCCCATAAGTGTTTCGTACGAAATACTAAAAAGAATCATCCAAATCGGTACATATTGCCAGAGTTATCGATGTTTTATTACAGAAATTTAAGTTTTTCAGGATTTTTTCAGAAACTGCGCAACCAATTACAATAAAATTTATGTGGGAGTTTTTCAGAATTTTTTTAGAAACTACGTAACCAATTTCAATAAAATTTATGTGGAACCATATCAAAAAAATAATCATCCAAATTGGTATATATATTATGCGAGATCATACATTAAAAAAAATACATACGCATCGAATTGAGAACCTCTTCATTTTTGAAATCGATTAAAAATTAACACTTCCTGTCTCCATTCGGTAAAATATACGAATTACTGACAATATAATAAATTGACTGGAATAACATAATACAGGATGGGCTGAAGAATAAAAAGCCAGCTACAAAAGTTAGAGCGGGAGAACGGTGGTTGGGATGGTCGTTAAGATTTGAGGAAACTCAGATTGTGAGAGTACAATCGTAATATTTCCCAGAATGTCCAGGCTTTTACATTTATTTTGAGATTGAAAAGATTTAAAATTTCAGAAGTTTCGCCTTTGATGTTGTCAAAAAGCATTTAAAAAAAAAAGCAATTTTATGTCTAAAGGGAGATTAGAGAGATTGATTCGTACATATCGTCTTATATAACCTTTTTAGAGTTTTTGAAATCGAGAAATCCAAAAATTAAGTTGTTTTCCATTTCTGTTGGGAATGTGGAATCTTTGGTACAAAGACTCTACTCAGTATATATCACCAAACACTTTATTTTGACACTCGACGCGCGTTTCGCTAACCGTGTTAGCTTCATCAGGAGCGTTGATTAAGTTAGCCTAGGTAAAGTTTTTATTTTATTTTAAAATCAGTCACACGAACACTAATTGCGCAAGTCCAACTTTCACTTGGCCGATTATTTTATTATAAAAAGAGATTCCAGTTTAAATAAAAAGAATAGTGATAAAGTATGCATGGATTCGTATAAAAAGAATTGCAAAAGCAACAAAAACTTGAGAATACTTTATCAAAATAATTCCAAGTTCAAAAAATGTCGATATTATCTATAAATTTAGTTGGAATGTTCGTTAATATTTTCAGCAGACTCATTGCGAGAACATATTCTAAATATTTTCCAAATTATCGGATCTTTTACTCTCATTATAAAGGCGAAGAGGTTTCTAAATTACGTTAGTTCATATTGAAATGCGATTTCTTTACCTAGGCTAAGTCAGTCATCGCTCCTAATGAAGCTAACATGGTTAACGAAACGCGCGTCGAGTGCAAGAATAAAGTGTTTAGTGTAGTGGTGATATATACTGAGTAGTCGTTTTTCATTGCTTTCAATTTTAATCCAAAAAAGGGATGAAGGGAGCGGGGATGTGTTTATTAATGTAAAATTTAAACAGCAATCTAAAACATTTAGCAGTCAATTTACTGATTTTTTTTTTAAACTTTTTACATCAAATTCGTTCATTGGAAGGAGTTGTTTTCCAAACCTTTGCCTTTCTTAAAAAAGATCTAAAATTATTCATAGGATTCTAGAGAAATTAAATAATAATATTAGAATTTGTTATAAGTGACGGTCCAATCTTATTTCTGTCTGAAAGACGAATTAAATAATTTGGATATGGGCGAGGGTTTATTGGTAGTCGCGAGTCTCATGTCCTGCCGAATATATAGAAAACATTGACAAAGCTTCTTAAATTAGAATCAAAGGATATTTGAGATCCAGCCAGATTGACAATAAATCGATTTCTAGGATACATTTCAATGTAAACTAACATAATTTAGAAACCTCTTCGCCTTTATATTAAGAGTAAAAGATCGGATAATTTGGAAAATATTTAGAATACGTTCTCGCAATGAGTCTACTAAAAATCTTAATGATCATTCCAACTAAACTTATAGATAGTATCGACATTCTGTGAACAGAACACTGCCAGAAATCCTGGATACTCTGAAACAAAAATTATCCGTATATGCCGCAAGACTCCCTAAATACAAAGAACCAAACGAGAGGAAAGATACCAACAACCTCTTCCGAAGAAGCCAAACACAGTTCTACCGGAAAACTATGCACAGCAAACAGACAGCAGTGACCGAACCACCAAATAAACAAGAACTCACAGATCATTGGAAAAGTATCTGGTCAGAACCCAAACTACCCAATAATAACACCCCCTGGATCAAAGCCAAAGAAGGCAAAGATAAACATGTGACAGAACAGGAAAATTCCACATTAACTACTGTGGGACCAAAGAGCATGATGAGGCGCCTGGATGCAAGAAGTTCCGGAGGTAGAATGGCCCCCCGTTCGGATCTCCGGGTGGGGCCTGGTTTGGAGGCGTCGACTTGCAGACATCATAATTTTAAGATAGATTTTTGCAACATACGAGGTATAAACTCGAACATAAATTCAGTGCATCAACACCTGCAATCAAATAAACCTTATGTACTCGCTCTATGTGAACCAAGGTCAGTCCATCGACCAGCACGGTCAACTATCTTTATCCTGGGTACGACTTCTATTCCCGATTTAGGCGTAACTTTGGAATCTGTCTTTTTGTCAGAAGCGACCTCTCTTGTCAACGAGAAGAAGCTCTGGAGCCCCCAAACTTTGATGTTATGTGGTTAAAAATAACGACTCAACAAACCACAAGGTTCATCTGTATCTTGTATCGACCACCAAGTGATACCAATTTTCGAACACTTTTCGCTTCTCTTGCAGACACCATCGATCATTTACAAAGTAACTATCCAAGTGCCGAAATTGCCATCCTGGGCGACTTTAATGTCCACAATATCAACTGGCTTAAATATTCAACTACTACCGACGAACAAGGTCGTGAAGCTGAATCATTCTCAATCAGTTATGGCTTAACTCAGCTTATTGACGAACCAACACGGATACCTGATCGAGACGGGGAGTTCGCCAGTCTTCGTGATCTGTTTTTAACTACCAATCCGGAGATTTACACGGTCACCGTAAATCCGCCGTTAGGTTTTTTTCCGACCATAAACTGCTTTCGACATCGAGTATCCTGCCAATCAGTGACAGAGAGGCGCCTAGGCCGCGCAAGATTTGGCACTACAAATCTGCTAAATGGGAAGATCTCATGGAATACTTTCGAACTTTCCCTTGGATGGACGTTTGTTTTCGATCCGAAAACCCATCTGACTGCGCCAGGGAGGTCTCCGATGTTATTTTGGCTGGTATGGAAGCTTACATCCCTTTTTCGAAGAAATGCTCCTCCAAAGGCAAGCCTTGGTTCGACCGAAAATGCAAAGAAGCTGTTGCTTCTAAACATATTGCCTACCGATAATGGCATGAAAATCCTGACACCGTAAATCGTAACATCTTTGTTCATGCCCGGAACAGATGCAAGGGAATTATCGACGAAACCAAGGAGGCACACAATCAACGAATTAGAAACAAACTTCTCGCTTGTCCCAACAATTCCAGGCCCTTTTGGGCAGTCGCTAAGGCAGTTAGGCAAAATTTTACCAAATCCACCATACCACCATTCACACGGCCAGATAATTCCATTGCAACCACACCTGTTGAGAGAGCGAACTTGTTGGCTGAACTCTTTGCTTCACATTCTACTGTCGATTTCCAAGGAAAAACACCACCTACTATTCCCATATTGCAGTCAAGGATGCCCGATGTTGTCTTCAGACAGCGCATCATAAAGCGTATTTTAATGAAGCTAGACACCAAGAAGGCTTCTGGCGCTGACGGAATACCTGCCATAGTTCTCAAAAACTGTGCAAGGGAACTAACACCAGTTTTCTGCAGACTTTTTAACCTATCCTACAGAAAGGAAATATTTCCGTCCTGCTGGAAATGTGCCACGGTTCAGCCGATACCTAAAAAAGGTAAGAAGACCTTGCCAAATAACTACCGACCAGTTGCACTGCTTTCAATAATATCGAAAGTCATGGAAAAGGTTATCAATGAGCATCTTCTAAAATATCTTGAACGATTCAATATTATTAGCGATCACCAATATGGTTTTCGTAAACATAGATTAACAGGAGATCTTCTGACTTATGTAACACATGTTTGGAACAACGCAATTGAACACTTTGGAGAATCTCGAGCGGTTGCTCTTGACATATCCAAGGCATTCGACCGTGTTTGGCACGATGGACTGTTGGCTAAGTTACGCTCTTATGGTATGTCTGAAAGGTTCTGTTTGTGGTTCTCATGTTTCCTCAGAGCGTTCTTTACGAGTGGCAGTCGACGGATTTCTTTCTAACACCCTCACTATCAACGCCGGTGTGCCCCAGGGCTCCATACTGTCTCCGACTCTCTTTCTCATTTACATTAACGATCTGCTGGAAAAGACCGGGAATCCAATCTATAGCTTTGCAGATGACAGTACGCTTGTCTCTTCATTCACCTTGAACGCTCGGACATCGGCTGCTCAGGCGAATATCCGCAGACAGCAGGAGGTCGTTCAACTTAACAAAGACCTGGAAGAAATTCTATCTTGGGGTGACAGTAACCAAGTGGAATTTAACGCTACAAAAATCCAAGCGGCAGTTTTTTCTAAAAAAGTTAACGTTGCTGAACCCGACATAGTTATGTCGGGGCACTCCATGCCCCTAGCATCGTCGCTCAATTTGTTGGGGGTTAGTTTGGGAGCAAATATGTCTTGGCATGAACATGTTGCAGGCATAGCAAGGAGAGCTTCTCAAAAGTTGGGAATATTATTTAGAACGAGAAAGCTTTACACCCCACAGCAACTGTTAATTCTTTACAAAGCCCAAATTCGACCAACTATGGAATACTGCTCCCACGTTTGGGGCTCCGCTCCCAAACATACACTGCATTTGTTGGATTCTGTTCAGAGAAGAGCGGTCCGTCTGATTGGGGACCCGGAATTGACCGCGGCCTTGATTCGCTGGAACATCGAAGAACGGTTGGCGACTTGAGTCTGTTCTATAAGTATTTTCATGGAAAGTGTTCGAAGGATGTAGCCCGCTTAATTCCTCCAAAAGCGGTGCATGTTAGAAATACACGTCGCGCTGGTGCTTCGCATCCGTATGAGGTTCAGCTTGTTACTCCGCGTACAACGCTTTTCAAGCAATCTTTTATATGGAGAACATCATCCCTTTGGAATAATTTGCCCAGCGCTGTGTTTCCCACCGAGTACAATTTACAGCGATTCAAAAACAACGTGAATCGCTTTTTCCGCACTCGTGCCGCTTCTGGAGCGCTTTTTAGGGACTTCCCTGCAGCACGTGTGCTAGACCCATAAAAAAAAAAAAAAACTTTATAACACGTAGGCTGAAAAGTTTATGGTCTGACACGTAGATGTCGCCCTTTCAAAAAATCCATATGACTTTTAGGAAGTACCAACCTTCAAACGATACGTGTCAAGAGTTCATGACATTTCGACTATTAGTTTACAAGTTACAGTGGTTTTAGTGACGCTACTATTGATATTTTCGAAACAATGGAAAAAATCGAATTTCGTGTGTTGATTAAACATTGTTTTTTTGATGGGAAAAAATACCGTTCAAGCAAAGCAATGGCTCGGGGGACTCTGCCCCTGACAAAATCACTCATCACTTACTGGTATGCTGAATTTAAATGCGGTCGTACAGATACAAATGATGCTGAACACTCTGGACATCCAAATAAAGTAGTTACACCGGAAAACACAAAATTGTTTTGGATGACCGTAAAGTGAAATTGCGTGAGATAACTGACACTCTAGGTATATCAAAAGAACGTGTTGGTCATATTTTGCATGAGCATTTTGGCATGAAAAAGCTCTGTTCGAAATGGGTACCGCGTTTGCTCACAGTGAACCAAAAACGACAACCTATTGATGATTCTAAACGCTGTTTGGACCTGTTTAAGAGCAATAGAATGGATTTTTTCATACGATATATGACAACGAATGAAACATGGATCCACCACTACACACCGGAATTAAATCGGCAGTCAGCTGAGTGGACAGCAGCCGATGGAAGCCACCCGAAGCGACCAAAGACACAATAGTTTTTTGGCCTCTGTATTTTAGGATGCACATGGAATAATTGTCATCAACTATGCTGAGAAGGGAAAAGCCATTAATAGCGAATATTATATAAAGTTTGTGCGTTTGAAATCGCAAAAACGGCCACAAATGAATAAGAAAAGGTGCTCTTTTATCAAGACAATGCACCGTGTCACAAGTCAATGGTTACGACGGCAAAATTGCATGAATTAAAGTTCGAATTGCTCCCTCAGCCATCGTATTCTCCAGATTTGGCCCCCAGCGACTATTATCTATTAGCGGACCTCAGCTCTCAGGAAAGAGAGAAGAGAACTTATAGCCGAAACGGAGGCCTATCTTGAAGGCAAAGACAAATCGTTCTACAGGAAAGGTCTAGAAATATTAGAAAAGCGTTGGACTGATTGTGTCGCTCTTGAAGGAGACTATATTGATGAATAAAGTCGAATTTTCCAAAAAAAAAACGTGTTTTAATTAGTTAGACTAAAAACTTTTCAGCCTATGTGATAGAATTGTTTTGATTAAATATTCTCCAATTTTTGTTCCTTTTGCAATTCTTTTGGAATAAATAAATGCGTACCTTAATAGTGGAATTTCTTTTTATACTAAAAAACCCGGCCAAGGGCAAGTCGGACTTACGTAATTAGTGTACCGGTGATTGCTTTTAAAATAAAATAAAATCTTTATCTAGGCTAATTTAGTTAGGTCCCTGACATGTATATATCTTAAGATTCAATACGTATTTTCACGTTTTTCTTCTTTAGTCAATAATATATAATATAGTATCTTAACTACCTAATAGCCAATAATCTAACTCAATACAAAATCTAGTAATAAAATTGTAAAACAAATATTTACTACCTAAATATTTATTTAATTATAAACAAATAAAATAAAATTATTCTCTCGATACAGCAGCGACCCGCGACTCGGTACGAGTAATGTACTGATAAGTATCTTAAAGAACATTCACCAATTGTCAAGGCGCATAGTTTAAATTCTTATTTTTTTTTAAACGACAAAAATTATCAACACTTTATGGAGAATAGGCCAGAATTTTTTGATCAGTACTCTTCTGAAATAGGGCCAGCGATTTTTGGCGCAAGTACTACACTAAATATATTTTTGAACTTATATTTTTACAAGCTTTCATTTGATACCCAAGTCGATGACCAGGTAAAAAAAAAATTTTTCATTTCCAATTTCCACCCCGCAAAACTAAGCCCTTAAGCTAAAATTTGACTTTCAAAACTACACTGCTCTGATTGAACCATCAGTTCCTATATTTATGCCAAATTTCAACTTTATATGTCAAATAGTTCCGAAGAAAATCGGGTGTGACAGATGGACAGATCGACAGACGCCGAAATGATCCCATAACTATTTCGTACGAAACACTAAAATTTATACAATACACACTCATCTTTTACGTACAAACAATTAATCTTCAACGTGATGCTTTCAAGAACTCAAGGACTGAAACTCACTAAACTGTAACTATATAAAGATCATTTACAGGGCTTTTTTACTTTTATTTTCTTCGTCACTTTAACAACGCTTCCGAAAAGAAGTGACAATTATTGTTTGAGCACCCAGTTTTTTTTTATTATATTTCTTAATAGTAACAGTAACTGCAGAAAATCTTCTTCAAATGTTTTGGTGAGTTCCACCAGAAACATGACAGTTTAAATCATCATTTTTTATTTTTATTGTTCAAACGGTTAAAATTCTTAAAGAAATCTACCAAAAAATATATAATTTTATGCAATCTATTATCTACGAAAAATAATTTAGGAGACATTGTGACCGCTTATCTGGCTAAAACCTTTGAATTTAGATAAATAATAGTCTCAGATATTTAAACCAATAAATCTGCAAAAACAAACTATTAATTTGTTTTAGACTGTTGTTGGTGTTTGGATGCTACCATCAATAAACAGTCAATAAAATCAATACTTCCTGATAAAAATTTTATTTTTGGGGATGTTAAACCAAGCCACATACTAAATTTTATTACAGTCGAAGACTTTGACTGATGGAATGACCCATCTGTGCTTTCATTTGAATGGACGAGGTGTACTTTGCACTGGAATTTAATCTGTTAGTCCTGCTAAAGCCATTCAGAATCTTGTCATTCAAAAATAACCGAGTGTTCTTTATAAATTGTATAATAATCTTTAACTGTAATGATCTCTTGGAGCATATAAATTTCGTAACTTTTTTTCATAGTAAGTCAAGTTAGTCACTCATGATTTTACATTCAATTTAAGCAATTCAATAATGTTTTGTTTATTTGGGTGCTTTTTTTCCATAGTTCAGAATAATCTTAATAAAACTGATCCATTAAATGAGCTGGCAAAATGAAATGATTTTGTGGCTTAGTCTTTTAGCATTTTCTAATCTCTATTTATAAGTTTATTTTTAATGAGAATAGGCATATTACATTGCTACTATTTATTTTTGTTGTCCTTAAGAATATTAAATTGTGAGGCATTGGTTTTTGGTAGTTTAATATCAGTCAGTCACTAAATTTTGAAAGCGATACCTATGAAGCATCACTTGAATCAATATTAAACACCATCTTGAAGCTTCATCTATCATATGAACACACCCTAAATTTCAAGTCGATCTGTCAAGTCATTCATTTTATATCAGCTGGTTAAAGTAGACGTGTCTGAGTATTTTTCAAAAATAGAAAAAATCGAATATCGTGCAGTGATAAAATTCTTTATTTTAGAAGGTTTATCGGCAACTGAAATCCATGCTAAGTTTGTGAAAATGTTAAATGAGTCTGCTCCTTCATTTCCAACTGTTCATAGATGAACTCTAGAGCTTAAACGTGGTCGTACAAGCGTCAATGATGATCCACATTCAGGAGGTCTAAAAACTGCAACAACTGAAGAAACTGCTGTGCAAGTACAAGAAGACCGTCAATTAACCGTTGATAATTTAGCTGAGGCTACAGGCATCTCACATGGATCAGTATATAAGATCTTAACTAATGTTTTTGGCATGAGGAACCTATTCACAAGATGGGACCGAATTTGCTAACATCGGAACAAAAACGCAATCAGGAGAAACTTTCTAAACAACATTTAGCTCGTTTCACAGAGAATAAAACTGATTTTGTGCATCGATTTCTAACTATGGATAAGACTTTGGTTTAACAGTATGATCCTGAACTGTGATAACAAACCGCACAGTGGACTGAGCTCGGTTATTCAGCTTCAAAGCAGCCAAAGTGGTCAAAGTTGTTCAAAAAAATTATGGCATCAGTTTTCTGGGATGTAAAAGGAATTTTGTTAATTGATAACCTTCAGACCGGTAAAACAATCACAGGAGAGTGTTACTGCAACCTTTTAGATCAGCTAGATGAAAAAATTCATGAGAAGAGGATCGGTTTGCAGAAGAAAAAAATCGTCTTCCATCATAACTACGCACCTGCTCACACACGGCAAAACTGACCAGAGTAAAGTGCGAATTCCAGCCTTTTCGCCAGATTTGACTCCATGTGACTTCCATTTATTCCTAAACCTCAAAAGATTTCTACGTGGAAACCGTTTTTCAACAAATGTTGAGGTGATAGCATCCGTAGATGGGTATTTTGAGGGTCTTCCGGAAAACCACTTCAGAGATGAGGTAAATGAATTTTAAAATCAGTGGAAAAAATGTATTGAGCTTAAGGGAGATTATACTGAAGAATAAATGTATTTCGACTCATTAATTCATCTTGTTTCATTCCCGCTTTCAAAACTTATTGACTGACCAGTATTTTGTAATGCAGATATCACCAAATCAATATTTTATTGATTCAAGGCTTAGAAAATGCAGGAAATATAACAGTTTTTGGGAAAATTCCTTATCTTAGTTTGCAAATCAATCTCCGACCACATTTTTTACTTTTTCATTTAAATGAAATTTGTATCTTCTCAACTGTTTTTTTTTTTCAATTTTGGGAATAGATACGATTCTGAAGGAGCTAAATCAAGGAAATATGATCAATCAATTCAAAAGCTAGTTCATTTATATTTTGCAAAAAGTAACGGTGATTTTTAAACAGATGTAAAATCAACGCACCTTTGGATACTGTTTGTCAGCATTTTTCAACGATTTTTTCTCTAAGTTCAGTTAATAGTAGCGAATAATATTGTGAGAGAACACAGTCGAAAGCTGTGTTTCTAAAAATCCTAATCTTTGACATTGATAACGTATATGACTCTAGAAGTATGGCCACATTTGTATATTTAGCTTGTCTATAGGAATTAAATAACTTGTTATGGCAGACAGAAGTACTCTACGTTGAGCATCAGTGTTAAATCTAAAATGTGTTAATAAACTTTATTCTACAGTCTTTACTTACCATGCCCGGACTTTATTCCAAATACTGGATCTTTGCGGGCTGTCCGGGGCACTTCTGTGGATACTACTGAGAACGTAAGGGGTATAATCGCGTAACTCCTATAAAAGTGGTTTTACTAATATTTTAGCTGGAGAAAAAAAAAACATTTTTTTTAAAGAACGCTTAAGACCATTTATAACAAAATTTACTAAATAGAAAAGAAGGTTTAACAAATTAGGAAAACAAGGTCTAATATTTACAATTCTAAGAATTAAAGCTTTATATATCATAATTTGGAAGAAACAAAACAGACGGAAAGAAATTTAAAATCAAAAGACAGAAAATTGAAATTCAAATTTTAATAGTAAAAAACTCTTTAGCATAGGATAATCCTCTGTTCCCAAATAAAATTTCAGTAAAAGCCCTAAAAAAATAGAACATTATTTAAATTAGCAAAAACCTTTAAAAAACACTAAACGAAAATCAACTAAAGTAAAATAGTCCTAAAACGAGTCTAAATTCTTAACATTTTCAGAGGACGAAAGTCGCCTTCGGTACCATCCATTTTCCCCTTTCTTAGTGGTTAATCTTATACAAAACGACCCTTCAGCCAATGGCGATACGAGTTTCATTCTTAAAGCAATCCTTCTTATTCTGTGATTTCCTAGTACTTCCTAAAGTTTCTTCTTTAGAAACTAGGTATCACCATAAGTAATAAATTAGAAATAATTTTAATTTACAGAAATTTTGGCCATTCTCTTCTAAAATTTAGATAATATTTGATTAATAAGCCTAAACTAAAACCTTATACTAAAAGAATCCGAAGAGTGGTTAAAAAAAGGCATTATATTCTTTTTTCTATTCTTTTCTCTCAATTTTCCAGTGGGACAAAGAGAAACAAGACCCCTTCGAGCTCCCCTTTACAACTATGGCAAAATTGACGGATATATCACAGTAATATATTGACGATTTTCTTCCTTTCCTCTAATCTTTCTATATTGTACGGGAAAATGGCTTGAAAAGGTATTTGGTGTATTCTCACGATTTGTGGCGGTGGTCAGCACATGGTAGGTCTTAAATATGTCCGCTCATGAGTACAGTGTTATTGCATATTTCTTATAACTTTAGAGAAGCATAATTTTTGGCAGTTATTGGACTCGGAAACTTTGAAATTTATAAGCCTTTTAATTTTTATGACTTGTATATTTAGTTAGAGTTTAAATATATAAACAAAAAGAAATAAGGTATTTATTTTTACTATTTAGTATCATGTGTCTCCCAGAGCCTGTTGTGAGTGGCTGTAGCCATTGTTTTGCCGTGCTCCAAGTAACTTGTAAAATCTTTTCTCTGAAGGTACACAGTAGTTATTTCCTTAAGCTTAACTTCTAGAAGCGAGGTGAGCACGCTTATGTCCACTCCTTCGACTGTTCCTGCGTCTCTTGATCAAACTGGTGGACTCAGTTAAAATTTAGTCCAAGAAGTCCGCTGCAAAACCTCAACATCAACTTGAATGTTGTGACTCTAGGTCATTTTTGGTTGGCGTTAGGACATTTAGCGATCCATTTAGCCAATAATTTTTTCATACCGAAATCGGAATGGACAATGTACAAAATACATTCGTATGAAATATCTCTGAGACTCTGCTCTAATCGTATGTTTCAGACCAATTCTCCATTTCTCGAAAATCAGTTCACGCACAGCCTTAACATTCTCTCAAGTAGATACAAAAATGGATCTTCTAGCATGATGTTCATCACTAAAGTCGGCTCTTCCTCTCTTGAAATCCGTTACCCAGATTTTGATAGTGGCGTAGAAAGGACATCGTTATTGGATAGCCCTTTTAAAAAAAAATACTCTATCACCAATCGATGATCCATTTTACTGAATTCAAAATTTTTATCGGTAATATCTTATTCAAAATTCACTATAAATAACCCAATCAAATCTGGACCAGTGAAATTTGGGCATGTATTTGCTAAATATTAAACTACTAACCATAATAAAGATATTTGTTTCTGGCAATGGAAAGTGATCTAGGCTAACTAATTCTCAATACTCAAATCCTTAATTTACCAAGACTTGTTTAATGAATTACTTAGCAAATACTTTATCTTTATATTTGTGATTCATAATCATATTCATCATCATCATCATTAGCTTATTCCATCCATAGTCGGATGTAAGCCTCCCTAAGTTGTCATCAATGAACTCTGTTTGCTTTTTGTATCCAATCGTGTCCCGATAATCTTTTTATGTCGTCCATCCATCTTCTCTGTGGTCTACCTCTGCATCTTTTGTGTTCTCTAGGCCTCCATTCAACTGCGGCGTGTCCATTTGTTATCATTCATCCTTGCGATATGCCCCGCCCAGTTCCACCTTAATATACATATCTGTCACTTTTGATGTTCTTCGAAACTCGATGTTAATATTTAGGGGTTATCTGGAGATTTTTTATTATACTTTTATTTAAAGCCCATGTTTCAGTACCACATATTAATACTGGCAGTACATATTGATCGAATACTCTGACTTTTATTGTATTTGGGATGTCCAATTTAAATATAGATTTTAACCCTCCGAACGCAGACTAAGCTAACGAGACTTTGCAAGTCAGCTTTTAAATTATTTTTTGATATTTCGATTTTCTGTCCTAAACATATCAATATTGGTACCTTTTCTATTTTTTCACCTTCTATTAATAGTTTCTGGCTGTTACTTCCACTTTCGTTGTTCAAATATTTGGTTTACTTTTAGGCCTATTTCTCGAGACTTGTTATTTAATTCCATTCGCATTTCCTGTAATTCTTCTTTTGTGTTGACCATCAGAGCGACATCTTCTGCGAACGTTAAGTGATTTAGCGTTCATCATCCATTATTCTTTTAGTTTTCCACTTTAAACGATTTGAACATGTCTTTTAGAGGCAACGTAAACAGTTTCAAGGATATCGAATCACCTTGTCTTATATATGTATTCAAGAAGAGTTGTATATCTTTCATCAACTCTTCTGTTTCTTAAGGCGTTAAGGACTGCGAATCAAATTCTTTTTCATAGTCAACCATTGCTATCTACAAGTTGACCTTATATTCATTTGCTTTTTCCACTAGTAATCTAATTGTTTGAAGATGGTCCAAAGTGCTGTATCCCCGTCTAAATCCCGCTTGATCACGTAGTTGATAACTGTCTAATTTGTTCGTTAATCTATATGTTATAATTCTAGTGAGAATTTTGTATAGTACCGATAACAAGCTGATGGGGCTGTAATTCTCCAATATATATATATATATATATATATATATATATATATATATATATATATATATATATATATATATATACTTAAATATAAAATTAGTTGGGGAACTCGACCAAGGGCGTGTTAAATGTTCACACAATATTCATTTAGCTAATATTTCGGTCCTTGGTTGGGACCTTCTTCAGGGCAAAAACTTACTCTGGAAGCTCTGGATCCTACTGTTGTCATTCGGTCTATCCGATATCAAATTATTTATGCATCCAAAGTTTTGTAGAATATGTTAAGGGACAAGTCCCGTTGAACGGCATTTCAATAAAAAATTTCTCCTACTAGTCATTCTAGCTAACTTATGGTTATACTTAGCCCAATTGTACAAAACTTTGGATGCATAAACAATTTGATGTCGGAATTTTGTTAGATACGGCAACTTTTGCTTTTTTTCTTTATTGTTATAAAAATGGGGTTTTTTCAAGAGTTATATAATACATATGGAGCGGAAACTACTACCCTTTTCCGGAATTGGGCTAAGTATAACCATAAGTTAGCTAGAATGACCAGTAGGAGAGATTTTTTATTGAAATGTCGTTCAACGGGACTTGTCCCTAAACATATTGTACAAATTTTGGATGCATAAACAATTTGATGTCGGATAGACCAAGGACCGAAATATTGGCTATTGGCTAAATGAACATTGTGTGAACATTTATCACACCTTTTGCCCAGTCCCCCAACAACAATTTTGTTAGATACGGCAACTTTTATATATATATATATATATATATATATATATATATATATATACTATTTTTCGAACTTCCGTTTGACAGTTCGAAGCACTAGGACGTGTGTTTCTGGTTGGAGCTTCTGAGAGGGAAGTTCGTGCGTTTTGGGTATCCAGAGTGTGGAACAGTGGTCCACAAATTGCTTGGTAGGGGTCCTAATCGCAGAGGGTTGCTAAGCGCTGTACGGAGTGATTCCTAAAACGTTGGTTTGAGCGTATTTGATTTTGGCAGGTAGTCGAGCACGTGTGGCCGTACTTTTTGTAAAAGTTCGAGCTGACGGGCTGACAGGAAACGATTATATCCAAAACCAGTAGCAGTTTCCCGAGGAAAACCCTTATTAAAGCCGATGAAATATATGAAAAGCTTAAGCTAAATATAAAATCACAATAAGGTTATGGACATAGAATCCAGACTCACTTTGTTCGGAAACATTTAATATAACAGAAAAATAAGGGTTTTGAAATATAAACCGACACACTCGACCTAATAGACCTGGCAGCTGTGGCCGTAAAACGTATAGAGAAAGAGAGGGAGAATATATTATTTTTTTTTACCATTAAAGATCAGGGTTTTTTTTTTTCGTTTATTTTAATTACGGTTAAACATGCTTCAAAGTATGGAATTTTTAGTATCTGTCTGTAAATCTAATAGATTTATATTGGGATCTTTATGATTTTCGTAAATTTCGATTCCTTCTAAGCCATGAAGATCCCATTATAAATCTATTAAATTTAGAGACAGATATTAAAAATTCAACTCTTTTAAGCCTGTTTGATCCTAATTAAATTAATCGAAAAAATCCCTAATCTTTAATGGTCAACAAAAATAATATATATATACCTCACTTGATTAAAATTTATTGATTGCGTTTGAGAATATAGTAGTACCACACACCCACACACACCCGTGTCAGTTAACAAAATAAAAGTATTCTCTGTAACCTCCGTTGTTATTAATATGTACTGTCACAACGCAACTGACAACCCCATAAATTCTGTAATTTTCCAATTTAAATTTGTTCCTCTTTTGTTTTAAAAATAAGTTTTTATTGGTATTTTAATTTCTGTAAAACATCTGTTAAACAGAGCTTGAAGAGATTGTATTATCGATGCCTCTCCATACCTTGTCATTTCTATAATTTTTCATCGTACCCTGGTTCTTTATTGTTGCGCATATATTGTAGGGCGTTCATTCTTTCATCCGGTGTTACGTCGGAAATTTCTTCATTTTTAGTGTTTCGTACGGAACACCTATAAGATCACTTCGGTGTCTTTCTCTGTCTGTCTGTCTGTCACACCCGATTTTCTCCGAAACTATTTAACATAGAAAGTTGAAATTTGGTACTAATATAGAAATTGATGGCCTCATCAGAGCTGTGTAGTTTTAAAAGTTAAATTTTGATTTAAGGGGTTAGTTTTGGGGGGTGAAAAAAATTTTTTTTTACTAGGTCATCGAGTGTGGTGTCAAATGAAAACTTGTGAAAACACAAGTAATATATATATATATATATATATATATATATATATATATATATATATATATATATATATATATATATAATGTAATACTTGTGCATACTTTTCTTTGTATTATTTTTAAAAAATCGCGAAAAATCGCTGTCGCCCACCTTATCTCGAAAAGTACTGATCAAAAAATTTTGAAAGCATTCTGGAATATTCTCCACGGGATGTAGATTAAACGAAAATTATCAGGAGTGCATTATCTTTAATAGTTTATCTATATTATATATAAAATGCAACGTCTCTCTGTCTGTCTGTCCGTTAGTGCGCTTATCACTGGAGAACCACTTATCCGATTTACGTACTTTTTTTTTTAAAACATACATATGTTCTCTGGCCAGGTTATAGGCTATATTTTATTACGATAGGTAGCATAAGGAATGAGCAGTGATGTAAAATAGTGAGCGAAGTCGGAAAAAAATTTGACGCTAGCGCATTCCCTTGCAATACACAGCCTAAACCATTAAATATGGAACAATATTATGTAGCAGAGAATATCTATAATCTATAATATATATAAAATGCAATATCTCTTTGTCTGTCTGTCTGTCCATTAGTGCGATTATCACGCGAGAACCACTTATCCGATTTACCTGTCTTTTTTTAAATTCATACATATATTCTTTGGCCAGGTTATATAATAATAATAATAATAATAATAACCCCTCAGGGGCTATGGGAATCCAGGATTCTCCTAGTACGGGCATTGACGATCCCGAGGTACCTGAGTCATGTTGTGCTGTCTTGTGTTGTCCAGATTATGTGTAATAAAAACGCAATCTTAAGGTGTTTACCGTGCCGAGAAGATGAATGGCTCAGCGTTTATGAGTCGCGAACGGTTCCCCCGGATACCGGGCGCCCTCCGGGAGTAAGTAGCCTTGCTGTGGCATCCAGGCTCTGCCGCAGTCGACCTTTCTTTCCTAGGATACTCGTGGGAATACTATGTTAAATAATAATAATTATAATAATGAAAATGGAAGGGTGTTGCGGAGGCGGACCCCTGTCGTACAAACAGCTACAGCAACACCACAACAACAACTACAGACGAACCAAACAACCGCCTCAGTCGAAACTACTCCCGATAGTTTTACCAGATCCGACATTGTAGGTGATGGAAATTGCCTTTTCCGTGCAGTTAGCTTACACTTATATGGCCACCAGAACCATCATGAGAAACTCCGAGAGGTTGCTCTAAGATATTTACAACAAAACTGGTCGGAACTTCACACAATTTCATTAATTGAAGTCGACGATATAAAAGACTTCAATAACTATTATAATTATATGCGGAAAAATGGCACCTATGGAACGAGCCTAGAGATACTTGCCCTCTCGGAAACACAAAATAGCAACTTTCATATCTTCTCAAAACAACGAAGAACAAGACATACAAAAATAACTTTTACGGACAGACCAACAATAATAAGCACGGGAAAATACAACAAAACCATTTACCTTCTACTAACAGGCAACCCAATGTCGGGACACTTTGAGCTTCTGACACCACAAAACATTGAAAACATTCCAGAGAACAACAGACCAATAAAAGAAGCATCGGGCGAGCGACGTAACGGTCGAGGACGTCGCGGGAAATGGCAGCTCGACCAAAACGATGAAGACCAGGCAACCGAAAATGGACCTGCCAAAAGTGTTGTGTCGGCGACTAAGCCGACACCCACCAAGGCGGGAAAATCACAGCAGCGCATGAGTTGCACCACAGGAATCAACGAACACGCCATGCGTTGCTGTAATGAAAACACAAAACCTGACAAAGAAATCACTGAGAAGAGAATCACTCGCCGCTTGGACCCACCAACATCAATCCCAAGCACAACCGACGTAGATACGGGACAAACACAACCACCAAAGCCAGGCCAGGGCCCGTATGTTTTGCAAGGACAACATGCAACTACCAAGGCTGGAAAACCAAGACAGCGGTTAAAGTGGACGGATGAGATGAATAGGACGGTGATGCGCTGTTACTACACCGCCACCAAACTCGAAACAATAACATCGGGCTACAGACAGCAACTGCACAGACTTTTCTTGACCGAATATCCACATCTGCAATTACTTGTTTCAGAACAGAGAGTAATAGACCAAAAAAGAGTTATTACCAAGAACAATCGTCTCACACCTCTCGAATTGCAAACCATCAAGGACACAGTGGCTGTTGAACTGAACACAGACCAACCAAACAATAGAAACAATAAAGCAGATTCCGAACCAGCCTCACACACACAACCACCCAGTCAAACACAACAATACTCACCACCCAGGAGGAGCATAACGCAAAATAATATTGCGAGTACCGCGCAACACCATATCACAGACAACAACATGAATCACTCGCCACCCTCAACGACATCCACACAACATCACCCCGAATCACCTCTCATACAAACACTTAAAGCAAAAATGGAGTCACATCTAGCTCGATGGTCAGGCACCGACCCCACAACAAGAAATCCCATCCCTCGTTTAATCTTCAGACAGAGCACGCAACCAATCCTCAACACACTAAACAAGCACATAATACCTCAGTATATAACAGACTTAAGCAGAATCGAAGACATTCACACAATAATATACGCAGCAGCAATCACCACTCTAACACAAAATAATCAAAAACTCCCTCAACGACAAGGAAACCCCAACAGGACAAAACCAAAATTCAAATGGCAAATAAGAATAGAAAACAAAATCAACAACATCAGGAGAGATCTAGGACATCTTACCCAGTTTATAAGCGGGAACGCGTCCAAACGTGTCACACAGGGGGCAAACAAGATCAAATCTAAGTCTCCCAACAGAACACTGCCAGAAATCCTCGATACCTTGAAACAAAAACTATCTGTATATGCCGCAAGACTCCGTAGATACAAAGAATCAAATGAGAGGAAAGACACCAACAACCTCTTCCGAAGAAGCGAAAAACAGTTCTACCGGAAAACTATGTACAACAAACAGATAGCAGTGATTGAACCACCAAACGAACAAGAACTCACAGATTATTGGAAAAGTATCTGGTCAGAACCCAAACTACACAATAATAACACCCCCTGGATCAAAGCCGAAGAAGACAAACATAAACATGTGACAGAACAAGAAAATACCACATTTAATACACAAGAAATTACAGAAACTATCAAACACACACACAACTGGAAATGTCCTGGAATAGACAATATACAAAACTTCTGGTACAAACAGTTTACCACCACACACGAAGCACTCACACACCAAATCAACAAAGCCATTCTACAACCACACACATTTCCCACTTTCCTCACACAAGGAATAACATACGTTAAACCCAAAAGCTCAGACACCACAAACCCGTCAAACTACCGACCTATTACCTGTCTTCCAACCCTATACAAGATCATCACAGCCACAATTTCGAAGAAAATAGAACAACACCTAACAGATAACAATATCCTCACAGAAGAGCAGAAGGGATGCAGGAAAAATAGTCGAGGATGCAAAGAACAGCTGATTATAGATAGCGTGATTATGGGACAAACCAGAAAAGAACACAGAAACCTTCACATCGGTTATATAGACTATAAAAAAGCCTTCGACTCCATACCCCACAGCTGGTTAATCAGGGCCCTAGAAATCTATAAAATCAACCAACACCTCAGGCAGTTTCTCGCGCAAATTATGAAAACATGGAAAACCAAAATACGCCTAGAAAACACAAACCGAACGGATTCAAACAGAAGAGCTGTACATCAGACGGGGTATATTTCAGGGAGACTCGCTCAGTGCTCTATGGTTTTGCCTCTGTCTCAATCCACTCTCAAATATACTAAACAGAACAGAGCATGGCTTCAATATCAGACACCAAAAAGTGATTCAACATAAAATAAACCACCTCCTATATATGGACGACATAAAACTCTACGCTGCCACACAAACACAGCTGACAGAACTCCTCAAAATCACAGAAATATTTACCTTAGATGTCAATATGGAATTTGGTATAAGTAAATGCAAAGTGCTCCACATCAACAAAGGCCAATGGAAGTGCCACCATGAGACAGAAACCATCAACAATGAAACGCTCGATAACATGTTCGATAAAGAAACATACAAATATCTAGGCTTCCAACAAAGCACCAAACTCAACCACACTCACATCAAAACAGAGCTCAGAACCGAATTCAAAAACAGACTGACGAAACTTTTGCAAACAAAAACTCAACTCTAAGAATCTCACCAAAGCCATCAACACGTTCGCTATACCTATACTCACATATTCATTTGGTATCATCAAATGGTCACAAACAGACATAGAAAATATTCACATCCTTATGCGATCTCAATTCACCAAATACAGGAAATTACACCCCAACGCATGCAAAGAAAGACTTACCATCGAGAGGAAGGCAGGAGGAAGAGGAATTATAGACATCAGATCATTACACACAAAACAAATACAAGCACTTAGGAAATTCTTTCACAGCAAACAAACCAGCCTCCACACAGCGACAGTGAAAGCAGACAAAAACTACACACCTCTCGACTTATCCCGGGCAGACCACTCAGCAGACACACACAGTCACACCCAGTTACAACAGGAAAAGATGAAAACGTGGTCAGAGAAAACACTCCACGGAAAACACAGATACCACATAGAACAAGACCACGTAAATAAAAAACAATCATACACCTGGTTACAGGATGGGCAGCTATTTCCTGAAACAGAAGGCTTCTTACTTGCCATCCAGGATAAAGTCATATTAACCAGAAACTACCAAAAGCATATTATCAAAGACCCGACTATTGCAGAGGACAGATGTAGGAAATGCCACCAGCAGAAAGAAACGATCGAACACATAACGAGCGGATGTAGAATATTGGCCGGAACAGAGTACACAGCCAGGCATGATTCAGCTGCCAAAGTAGTTCACCAAGCACTAGCCACAACATACAAACTCATAGAAAACACAGATCCCTACTACAAATACACGCCAACATCCATACTTGAAAATGAAGATTACAAGCTCTACTGGGACATCAGTATCCATACAGATAAAACAGTCTCCGCCAATAGACCCGATATTACTTTTCAGTGCAAAAAAGGAAAAGTCACCTATCTAATTGACATAGCTGTCCCCAACGACACAAACATCCAAACGAAATACACAGAAAAAATTTCCAAATACACAGACCTTGCAACGGAAATAAAAAGGCTATGGAAACAAGAAAAAGTCATCATTGTCCCCCTCATTATATCAGCCACAGGCCTTACACCAATAACATTCACACCACATTTAGTACAATTAGGACTCAACACAAACATACACAAAAACATTCAGAAGTCAGTGATTTTGAAAACATGTAACATTGTCAGGTCATTCCTCAATACATAATGGTAATAGCGTTTGTGCTGACTTGGTTTTGGCCCGTCAGCCAAACATGGAACCACATTGATCAAATGTGAGAAAGAAGAACTTTTTGAAATAAGAATAATAATAATAAATAAAAAGGCTATGGAGACAGGAAAAAGTCATCATTGTCCCCCTCATTATATCAGCCACAGGCCTTACACCAATAACATTCACACCACATTTAGTGCAATTGGGACTCAACACGGACATACACAGAAACATTCAGAAGTCAGTGATTTTGAAAACATGTAACATTGTCAGGTCATTCCTTAATACGGAATGGTAATAGCGTTTGTGCTGACTTGGTTTTGGCCCGTCAGCCAAACATGGAACCACATTTATCAAATGTGAGAAAGAATAACTTTTTGTAATAATAATAATAATCTATGTCTATAATATATAAAATGCAACGTCTCTCTGTCTGTCTGTTAGGGCGCTTATCCCTCGAGAACCACATAGATATATAGTTTATTACATCTATAATATATAAAAATGCAACGTATCTCTGTCTGTCTGTCCGTTAGTGCGCTTATCGTTGGAGAACCACTTATCCGATTTTCTAACTTTTTTTTTTAAAACATACATGCGTTCTCCGGCCAGGTTATAGGCTATATTTTATTACGATAGGTAGCATAAGGAATGAGCAGTGACGATAATAGGGAATGAAGTCGGAAAAAA
This sequence comes from Pachyrhynchus sulphureomaculatus, assembly GCA_019049505.1. Classification (NCBI taxonomy): domain Eukaryota; kingdom Metazoa; phylum Arthropoda; class Insecta; order Coleoptera; family Curculionidae; genus Pachyrhynchus; species Pachyrhynchus sulphureomaculatus. Next base: position 32,112,767 of record CM032449.1, on the reverse strand, counting down.
GTTTGCCGCTAGCGCTTTCTCTTGCAATACACAGTCTAAACCATTAAATATGGAACAATATTATGTTGCAGAGAATATCTATAATCTATAATATATATAAAATGCAATGTCTGTCTGTCTGTCCATTAGTGCTTTTATCACGCGAGAACCACTTATCCGATTTACGTGCTTTTTTTTTAAAACATACATATGTTCTCTGGCCAGGTTATAGACTATATTTTATTACGTTAGGTAACATGAGGAATAAGCAGTGACGATAATAGTGAATCAAATCGGAAAAAGTTTATCGCTAGCGCGTTCTCTTTCAATACACTGCCTAAACCACTAAATGTGGAACAATATCATGTAGCAAAGGATATCTATAATATATATAAAATGCAACATCTCTCTGTCTGTCCGTCCGTTTGTGCGCTTATCACTGGAAAACCACTTATCCGATTTACGTGCTTTTTTTTTTAAACATGCTAAACCATTAAATATGGAAAAATATCATGGAGCAAAGAATATCTATAATATATATAAAATGCAACGTTTCTCTGTCTGTCCGTAAGTGCGCTTATCACTGGAGAACCACTTATCCGATTTACGTGCTTTTTTTTTAAACATACGTATGTTCTCTGGCCAGGGTATAGGATATATTTTATTACGTTAGGTGACATAAGGAATAAGCAGTGACGATAATAGTGAATCAAGTCGGACAAAGTTAGCCGCTAGCGCGTTCTCTTGCAATACACTGCCGAAAGCATTAATTATGGAACAATATCATGTAGCAAAGAATATAATATATAAAATTCAACGTCTTTCTGTCTGTCTGTCTGTCCATTAGTGCGATTATCACGCGAGAACCACTTATTCGATTTACGTGTTTTTATAAATTTATACATATGTTCTATATAATTCGATATAAGCCTAGATAATGGGAGATAAGGTGAGATAATGGGAGATAAGTTGAAATAAGCCTCGATAATGGGAGATAAGGTGAGATAAAGGGAGATAAGTATAAAATAATGGGAGATAAGGAGAAATAATGGAAGATAAACAGAAATAAGTCTAGATAATGGGAGTTATGGTGAGATAATGGGAGATAAGAAGAAATAATTGGAGATAAGGAGAAATATTGCGAGATAGGTCTAGATAAACCTAGATAATGGGAGATAAGGAGAAATAATGGGAGATAAGGAGAAATAATGGGAGATAAGGAGAAATAATGGGAGATGAGCAGAGAGGAGCCTAGATAATGGAAATTATGTAGTGATAATGGGAGATAAGGAGAAATATTGGGAGATAAGGGGAAATAATGGGAGATAATTTATTACGTTGGGTAACATAAGGAATAAGCAGTGACGATAGTAGTGAATCAAGTCTATGCGAGAAGAGCCGCGGGCCCTGCTAGTCTGGTATATAAAAAAAACAAAAATTTCATGATCATCAGTTTTCAGTAAAGATTGGAGACAAACTTCTTTGAAAACTCATTTGGAGTGTGTGTTTTGTGAAGACACCGATCATTTTATACAATCGTAACTAAGTTGGGAATGTGGAATCTTTGGCACAATGATACTACTCAGTATATATCACCACTACACCAAACACTTTATTTTTGCACTCGACGCGCGTTTCGCTAACCATGTTAGCTTCATCAGGAGCGATGATTGTCAATCATGTGTTTGGTGTAGTGGTGATATATACTGAGTAGTTATACAATCGTAACAATTTTTTTTATTTTAAAAGCAATCAACGTACGGAACACTAATTGTGCAAGTTCAACTTGCACTTGACCGGTTATTTTGATTGTTTCAACGTAATTTCCAAAGCGGTCATGGACTGGGATGTCCAGCTTATATTAAGTCCAATAATATTATCATTCATGACATCAAATTTCATCTTATTGTTGTCCTCTTCTCTCTAGAGGAAGTAAAAGATGTGGCTGTTTTTTTTTCGATACAATCAGCTAATAAAGAATAATTTAGTAAAACATACATAAGAAGTACGAACATGGGAAACAATTCCACCAGATATTTTAACACATTGTATTTGGTAATAAAATTTTAAGCCCTTTGCTTATCCATGTCAGGTCATCAAATAGTAAAGTAATAAAACATTTTATGAACTCATAGCCGTAAACAACTGTTAAGCGCAGAAGATTTAGAGCTTAAAAACAAATTTATCTCTTGCATATGTAACACATTGTATATAATATACAAGATGTTATAAAAAAAATTGGTAAATTGTTTTATCGGAAAAAATAAATTAAAATGATGATAATCGGCGTCATGTAAAAGTAATTCTAAGTGTTTGGAGTAAAACAAAATAACTTATTGACATGTTATTCTTGTTTATTGCGTAGTACAAATTTTTGTAATATAAATTTAGGTTAAACAAGAACTAATTATAAATAGTTTTTTAGGTCTAAAATCACTAATGTTTTGCATACTTTTTGACATGAAAATTAGAAATTATTTATAAAATGTTATTTTAACAACATATCGAACAAGACAATTTTCTCAATAGGGAACGTTCTTAACAAAACATATATTTACTTTTGAACTAATGAAAATCCTCGAGCAATAGGAGAAATCAAATAATCTGATCGTAACTCTGTTGATCAACCAAGATTCAGAAGAATTACCGAAGATAACACAGGAAGAAGTAAGGCTTTCTCTGAAATGGAGCATAAAAAAGCTCCCGAAGAAGATCAGATCGTAATTGAAGCAGTAAAAATGGGTGGCGAAGGCTTGTTGAGGGTTGTAGTTTCTCTTTTTAATCTCTGCTTGAAAAATAGCATGATCCCAAGCAAATAGAATCACGCAGTGACGGTCCTCATTCATAAAAAAGGAGACATAACCATCCTTGAAAATTATAGGCTGATCAATTTGCTCTTCCATTTATATAAGTGGTTCACCAAAATCATAACAAAACGCCTATAGCGAAAATCAGATTTTTATCAATCACGCGACCAGGCTGGCTTTAGAAGTGGATAAGGTGCTAGCGATCATTTACAGTCCATCAAAATCCTTATAAAGAAATCTTTAAAATGCAAAAAATCACTCATATTAGTATTAGTGGATTTTAAAAAAGCTTTTGACACTGTGGAGTTGCCAGCGATACTATCTGCCCTACAACAAATGACAATAGACTACAGATATACTCAGGTAATTTAATTCATTTATAAGCAATAGCAAGTGTAAGACTTCATGAGTCCACAAGTAAATACCGAGTGGAACGTGCCGATCTCTTCTAAAATTTTTTACGGCGGTGTTAGAATATGCTTTTCAGGAACTTAATTGAGAGGGAAAAGGCATAAACATCGATGGCGAATACCTAAATTATATGTGTTTTGCTGATGATATAATAGCCGACACTCTAGATGATGCCCAACAAATGCTTACCGAATTGCAAATAACATCGGCAAATATTGGTCTAAATGTTAACTTTCGGAAAGCCAAGTTTATGACTAATCTAGTTACGAACAGTAATACGAAATTTAACGAAAACGAGGTGAAGCATATCCAAAATTACAAGTATTTGGGTCATCAATTACAAATTGGTAAAGATAACCAAGCCCGTGAGATACACCGTCGTGTGGGTTTGAAATGAAAAGACATACGCTGTGAAGTAATTTGCCAATGTGCTTAAAAAACGAAGTTTATAAAGAATGCCGGTAATCACATATAGCGCCGAAATACTCACGTTAATAAAACAGCAAACAAACGGACATAGTTCTACTGGGTAACACAAGGAAGTGTAGAATAACAAACATAACTATCAGACATCGAACAAAAGAGAGGGAGATGGGCAGAAAAAGAAACAGAGGTACACCACCAACAAGATGGAGCGATAACGTCAAAAGAGTGGCAGGAAATTGGGTTAACATCGCTCAGGACAAAGAACAGTGGAAGCTCTTAGAGAAGGCCTATATCCAGCAGTGGATGAGGACGGCTGATGGATGATGAAATCTGTTCTAGTTTGGTGAGGTATATTGAAGAATAAAGTAACAGGACCAATAAATAAATAAATGAATATTCTTTTATTTCAGAAGGCCAAGCTGTATGATATAGAAAATATCGGCTCATTATCACAGAATATACACATCCTGTGAAAATAAATGGCATATAATATTATCATACTACAATAACTAGAGTTGATACACAACATCGCCTTATTATTGAAACTGTGAAGTGTTCGATTTTAAGAAATCCTGAAAACTATAAGAAGCAAATTTATTGAGTAATTAAACATATGATTCTTAAATAGACGTACATTCATGGTTTGAAGATCTGCCAGAGCCTATAGAACAGTCTTATGCTTATACAATTGGAAATTTTCTTAAATAAAGTTAAGTTATGCTTGAAGATAACTAAATTCTGATTATGCCTAGTATTATCAGTACGTATGTCCTCAATGGATACCAAAGTATTCAAACTATTCCCAATATACACTAAAACTTTTAATATATACATAGCAGTTAGAGTAAGTAAAAAGTTCCAGGCATATATGTATAGACGTGACACCGGCAATATTTCCATGTGCTGGTTTTTGTATCCTAAATGCTCTAATCATGCCAGGAGATATGAACCCCAAAACAATATGCCATATTTTAAGAGTAACGCAAACTGGGCATAGTAATAAGATAGAGGGATGAAAGTTTTTGCAAAATTCATTTAAATGATAACCCCAATTTAAACTGGTATCCCTACAGATGCCTTAACGTTTAGTTTCAATCACGTGAGCAATATAATGTATGTTTACACCTGTCCCAATCCCCCAACTTTCATTAATTTGAGATGTTTATGGTGTTAAGTTTATCTCTCTCTTTAAACTATCCTACAGAAAGGGAATATTTCCTTCCTGCTGAAAATGTGCCACAGTTCAGCCGATACCTAAAAAAGACAAGAATACCTTGCCAAATAACTACCGACCAGTCGCACTGCTTTCAATAATATCGAAAGTCATGGACAAGGTTATCAATCAGCATCTTCTAAAATATCTTGAAGGATTCAACATTATTAGCGATCACCAATATGGCTTTTGTAAACATAAATCAACAGGAGATCTTCTAACTTATATAACACATGTTTGGAACAACGCAATTGATCACTTTGGAGAATCTCGAGCGGTTACTCTTGACATATCCAAGGCATTCGAGCGTGTTTGGCACGATGGACTGTTGGCTAAGCTGCGCTCTTATGGTGTGTCTTAAAAGTTCTATTCGTGGCTCTCATGTTTCCTCAGAGAGCGTTCTTTACGAGTGGCAGTCGAAAGATTTCTTTCTAACACCTTCACTATCAACGTCGGTGTGCCCCAAGGCTCCATACTGTCTCCTACTCTCTTTTTCATTTACATTAACGATCTGCTGGAAAAGACCGGAAATCCAATCTACAGCTTTGCAGATGACAGTACGCTTATCTATTCATTCATTTTGAACGCCCGGACATCGGCTACTCAGACGAATATCCGCAGACAGCAAACCATTTAACTTAACAAAGACCTGGAAAAAATTCTATCTTGGGGTGACAGTAACCAAGTGGAATTTAACGTTACAAAAATCCAGGCGGCAGTTTTTCTAAAAAAGTTAACGTTACTAAACCCAACATAGTTATGACAGGGCACTTCATTCGTCTAACATCGTGATTCAATTTGTGGGGCCGTTAATTTGGGAGCAAATGTGTCCTGGCATGAACATGTTGCAGACATAGCAAGAGGAGCTTCTCAAAAGTTGGGAATATTATTTCGAACCAGAAAGCTTTACACTTCACAACAACTGTTAATTCTTTACAAAGCTCAGATTCGACCAACTATGGAATACGGCTCCCATGTTTGGGGCTCCGCTCCCAAACATACACTGTATTTGTGGGATTCTATTCAGAGAAGAGCTGATCGTCTGACTGGAGACCCGGAACTGATCGGCAGCCTTGAATCGCTAGAACATCGAAGAACCGTTGGCGACTTGAGCCTATTTTACAAGTATTTTCATGGAAAGTGTTCGAAGGATGTAGCCCGCTTAACTCCTCCCAGAGCGGTACATGTTAGAAATACACGTCACACTAATGCTTCATGGAATACTGCTCCCATGGAATACTATGGAATACTGCTCCCATGTTTGGGGCTCCGCTCCCAAACATACGCTGTATTTGTGGGATTCTATTCAGAGAAGAGCTGATCGTCTGACTGGAGACCCGGAACTGATCGGCAGCCTTGAATCGCTAGAACATCGAAGAACCGTTGGCGACTTGAGCCTATTTTACAAGTATTTTCATGGAAAGTGTTCGAAGGATGTAGCCCGCTTAACTCCTCCCAGAGCGGTACATGTTAGAAATACACGTCACACTAATGCTTCACATTCATATGAGGTTCAGCTTGTTACAACGCTTTTCAAGCAGTCTTTTATATGGAGAACATCATCACTTTGTAATAATTTGCTCAGGACTGTGTTTTCCATCGAGTACAATTTACAGCGATTCAAGAACAACGTGAATCGCTTTTTCCGCACACAAGTCACTCTTGTAGCGCTTTAGGGACTTCCCTGTAGCACGTGTGCTAGATCCATAAAAAAATACTAATAAATATTTGGGATACGTTCAATTGATTGTGCAAAAATTTGTTTAGAATCTTTTGATAGATCCTAGCTAAATATGTATTACCACTTCTGAAGTTTTCTCATGTATTTTACCGTTCTATTATATTTTTTTTAGGTTTAATTATGTAGATATTTGATAATCAGATTGAAAATGGTAAGAATTCGCCATCGTCCGCTGGTTTAAAATTATTGCTCTCAATGGAAAAATCGGACTCACTGTATATAATATATACTCGATGAAAAATTATTTACCAAATTTCAAAATCCCAGTTTAAATCGTTCTTTAAATCATTTTTTAGGTATTTCCAAATGCTGCACATGCACTAAATCATGGTAACGTATCTTGATTTTGTCATTCTCAGTTCACGGGAAATTAATTTTATAGTAGCTGTCATTTTAGTAAATTGTTATTAAATTGTCTGGAAATCTCCCTGCAACTAACCTAATGAATCTAAAGTTAGTTTGGTAGTTCGAAAATCATTTATAAAGGGTGGGCCATCTATCGATTTAAATTTGAACCACCGGTTATTTCGAATCTCGCAATACTTATGTCATTCTATTCTGTCAGAAAATTCAGTATATTATCTCCACTGAACGAAATGAATCGATTTACGCTTGAGCAACGTTGGGATTTATTGGAAATTTATTTCCAAAACAAAGACAATTGGTCGGAAATTGCACGAAAATGTCGTACAAAATTTGGTCGCAGAGAAGGACCAACAGTGCCCGGTATACGCAAGTTTATTGCTAAAGTTCGTGAAACTGGTTTAATTGTTGATGCGCCAAGACATGAGCGTGCTCGTACAGTGCGTACACCTGAAAATATCGAAGCTGTGGACGGCGCCACGGCCATTACGGTCAATGGAGACACCTATCGCACCATGATAACCGATTTTTTGTGCCCGCTCTTCATGTTATTGATGTGAACGACGTTTGGTTTCAACAGGATGGTGCAACTTGCCACACATCTCATGCCATAATCGATTTATTGCGTCAAACGTTTAATGGCCGTTTAATTAGCCGAAATGGTGATGTCAATTGGCCGCCAAGAAGCTGCGATTTGACACTGTTGCACTATTTTCTGTGGGGCGCCGTTAAAGACAAGTGTTATGCCGACAAACCAGAGACAATTGAGCATTTGAAGGCCAACATTCGTGAGGCCATTGCCGAGATACGACCCCATACACTCGAAAAAGTGCTCGAAAATTGGTCCGATCGAATGGGGTACTGTGAGGCCAGCCGCGGCAGCCATATGAATGAAATAATATTCCATCTCTAACCGGAACAATTGTACTTCACAACAAAAAAATAAATTTGGCAAAATTTCAAACCGTTTTTGTTTTATTGCATTTTTAAATTTAAACTTTTAAATGGCCCACCCTATACTTGTAATTATATTAGACATGTTTTAGATCGCAGAATTATATACAAGGTTTATTGAAGATTACGGATTTCTCCAACAAAGAACTTAAATGCATAAAAGTAACACGCTATACTTTATATTCCGACAGTTCACATGTAGTAAAGGAGGAAACGACAATGTCACATAAAGACATAATCAAATCAGAGGCAAATTTCCAGTAATATATAAAATTTTCATAACGCTAAATGTTTTCTCCACATAAAACCAAAGTATAGTACCTAAACTCTTATTTCTAAGGTACGAGTAATTTTATTTCATAGAAATCCTAGTGCAAATTTTAATCACATCCAATCTCGTGCAGCCGGACCGATTCGCGCAGTGGGTAAGGCGGTAGCTTTGCCTGCTGTTGTCCGAGAGGTCAGCGGTTCGATTCCGTGTGGGCTGGGTGTTTGTGATTTGTTCCTTGTACATATGTGTATATTGTGTAGTAGGTTAAGTTACATTTAAGATACTGGACTACCCTATAAAATAAAATTTAAAACTCATGGCCAAATGAGCTTGGCTCAAAGCCAAAAAAACAAATAAAAAAAAAACAATTTTGTGCAGACATCTTTTCTCAGTTAGAGGTCATAATTTGGGTATGAACCAGTTTTGAAATTTTACGTTTTTCTTGTGGTAATTTTTATATTTATGAATAAAATTTATTATTTAGCCTTTTTTCGTAACCTTTTTTTCGTTCCTGTCAAATATTAAAAATTTTACTACTCAGTATATATCACCACTACACCAAACACTTATTTTTGCGCTCGACGCGCGTTTCGCTCATCGCTCCTGATGAAGCTAACATGGTTAGCGAAACGCGCGTCGAGTGCAAAAATAAAGTTTTTGGTTTAGTGGTGATATATACTGAGTAGTATCATTGTGACAAAGATTCCACATTCCCAACTTAGTATTAAAAATTTTAGTTACCTAGGCTGTCTGAAAAGTTCTCGGCCTGACACATAGATGGCGTTCGAAACTATGAAATCATAATTGTATTGAAAATTTATGTACAGACAAGTAAAGTTTTATTTAGATCTGTCAATTCATTCGAGTAGTAGCAGCTGTTTAATATTGACGTGTCGCTGACGTTTCCAAAACGAAAAAAATGGACAGTGCAGTGATTAAATTCTTTCTCTTGGATGGTTTAACACCGACAGAAATTCATTAAAAATTGTTAAAAGTGTATAATGATGCATCACCTTTACTTTCCACTGTGAAAAAATGGACTGCTCTTTTTAAAACTGGTCGTATAAGCCTTGAAGATAATCCACGCGAGGGTCGTCCAAAAACTGCTACAACACCACAAATCATTCAACAAGTCCATGTTGTTAGATGATCGACGAGTGAAAGTGCCGGAAATAACTGAGGCCATAGGCATCTCAAAAGAATCAATTGGAAATATTTTGCATGAAGAATTACATATGAAAAAGCTTTGTGCAAGATGGGTGCAGCATTTGCTGACAACTGACCAGAAACACATTCAAATGCGTATATCTCAAGCATGTTTGAATCATTTTATGCAAGATAAAATGGATTTGAAGCGTCGTTTCGTAACTGTTGATGAAACTTGGACTCACCACTATAACCAAAGTGAAAAGAATAGTCGAAACAATGGATTGAAGCCGGTTCAACTGCACCAAAGACGGCAAAGACGCCGAAACGTCAATAATAAAAGGAAATAATCGCAATAAATTTTGGGAAGTTTCATTCTATAATTCAACTCCGAATCCAAAAAAATTGAAAAATAAAAATAAAAAAAGTAAATACAGGGTCAATGAAAAATAACAGAACCATACATATATATATATATATATATATATATATATATATATATATATATATATATATATATATATAGAAGATAGATAACACGTTAGACAGGGTATAAAAGTAATGAGACTTTAAATAAATGATTGTCTATTATTCTTTCTACCGTTAACACACATTTGTGGAATCAAAAGCTTAAAAAGAAGACACCAATAATAACTGAGACCAACTATTTCTACCTTTCACATAATAGTTGCCGTACACAATCTAGGTAAGCACATAATTACTAATTCCTAGCAGCTATGGACCCATAATATAACACAGGTATACAAAAAAAAATTCTCTGTCTTTTAAGTAAAATACGTATATATATATATATATATATATATATATATATATATATATATATATATATATATATATATATATATATATATATATATATATATATATATATATATATATATATATATATATATATATATATATATATATATATATATATCAATCGGTTTTATAACGTCTTCTGTCTTCCGATGCCTAATTTCCACTCCTCCCGGTTTCTCCATCCCTCCTCCTCCAGATCTCTCTCTAGTACTTCCTTGTTGATTCCTGCTCTCCAGCTTTGGCGTGGTCTTCCTCGTTTTCTTTTTCCATGAGGGTTCCAATTTAAAATCTTTTTAGGTAGTCGGTCTTGTGACATTCTCTGTACATGTCCGTACCATACCAACTGTTGGGTTCTGATTTCGTCCACTATATCGTGCTTTATTTCTAAAGCTCGCCTTATCGTGTCATTTGGTATGAGGTCTTTTCTGGATTTTCTGGCTGCTCGTCTCCAGAAATCCACTTCTGTACCTTTTAGTATTTTTTCTGTTCTTTCCTTTAATGGCCACACCTGGGAGCTGTAAGTTATTATACTTTTCACTATTGAGTTGTAAATTCTCTTCTTATTTTCAAGGGTTATGTTTTTGTCCCATAGTATACTATTAAGCATTGCAATCGCTTTTCTTCCTTGGATATTCCTCTCGAATATTGCTTCTTCCAGTGTTCCGTCCCTAGATATTCTCGTTCCCAAATACTTATAACTGGCACAGTGTTTGATGGTGTGTCCTGTGGCCAGTTTCAAGTCCTGGTGTTGTCCTCCGACGCACATGTACTCGGTCTTTTTAATATTGACTTCTAGGCCCCATTTTTCATATTCCTCCATAAGTTTTCGTGTCATGTATTCCATATCATCGATGTCCTGAGCGACTACTACCTGGTCATCTGCGAATGATAGCGTGTACAATGTAGTATCGTCATCCAGTGGTAATCCCATACTGCTGCATTTCCTTTTCCAGTTCTTCAGTGCACTCTCCAAATAGATTTTAAATACCGTTGGGGATATACAGCAGCCCTGTTTGAGACCCTTTGTGACCGGGAACCCTGTTGTTATACCATATTTGGTTTTCACACTACTTCTTGCGTCTTGGTATAAGGATTTTACGGCTTTAATTATTTCGGTGCTTACATTACTCTGTTGTAGTGTTTCCCACAATCTCATTAGGGGCACGCTGTCGTAGGCCTTTTTTAAATCAACAAACAAGACATGGACTTCCTGATCAAATGCGGTTTTCTTTTCTAGGATTTGTGTCAGTGAGAAGAGATGGTCTATTGTGGATCTTCCTGCTCTAAAGCCTGCCTGTTCTTCAGCTTCTACGTCCGCGTATTCCGTTTCTATTCTATTTTTAAGTATTTTTCCGTATATTCTGCTAATAGATCCTCTAACCGTTATTCCCCTATAGTTATCGCAATTATTTTTGTCTCCTTTCTTATGAATTGTTGATATGTAAGATATTTTCCATTCCTCAGGTAATTCTGATGTGTTAATGCATCTTTGGAATAAGTTCCTGAAAGCGCTTTCAGTTCCGTATTTTACTATCTCTCCTGGGATGTTTCCTGGTCCTGGAGCTCTATCATTTTTTAGCGTTTTACATACTTCTTTAACTTCTGATGTTGTTATCCTTATTGGGGATCCTCGTATAACTATATTTGGGTTTCCATATTGGGTACTTTTGAACTCTGGTCTATCTTCTGTTAGCATATTTGTAAAATATTTTTATTTTTCTGGTGTTATTGGTGAGAAGATTTCTCTTTTCCTTTCTGTTCTCATATTTTTAAGAAGTCTCCAGCTTTATGTGCTTTTTCTTCCTCCTATGTAAGTGTTGAGTCTTGAGCATGTCTTTTCCCATTGATTGTTCTTTTTGTCACTAATCATTTTGCGTACTCTAGCTTGGGATTCTTTGTATTTTACTTTGTCGTTTGTGCTCTTCGAACTTAAGTATTTGTGATAGCTTTTCCGTTTTTCTTCAATTTCGCATTTAATTTCTTCATCCCACCAATATGGTTTTTGCTGTTTTTCCCTTTTCTCTTGTACCCTAATGCTTCCAGTGCGGCTGCGTGTAGGCATTCCTTTATATACTTATATTCTTCTTCTACATTAACAAATCCCGTCCGTTGTATCTTTTGGTCCAGTCTACTCTTGTATAGATTTCTGATACTTTCATTTTGTAAGCTGTCTGTATTATATCTTATTGTTGTTTCACTTGTTGTGTGCTGTGTACTTGTATCTTCCAGTTTGCTTTCCCTGTTGTTCGGAGGTTATCTTTCCTTTCACGAGGTAGTGGTCGCTGCCACATGAAGCCCCTCTTTAGACTCTTACATCTAGGAAGTTTAATCTAGATCTCTGACGTACGAGGCTGGTTTGAAAAGTCCATGCAAAAATAAAAACTACTTATGTGTTTGGGGTAAACCTTTTTTATTTTTCGACATAGTCTCCTTTTAGGCTTATACACTTCGTCCAACGATGTTCTAGTTTGTTGATCCCTTCCGAATAATAGGATTTGTCCAAGTATGCAAAATATCCGTTAGTGTCTGCAATCACCTCCTCGTTTGAATAAAATCTTTGTCCCGCCAGCCATTTCTTCAAATTGGGGAACAAATAGTAGTCCGAGGGAGCCAAGTCTGGAGAATAGGGGGGATGTGAAACGAGTTGGAATCCTATTTCCATTAATTTTGCGACCACAACTGCTGAGGTGTGTGCTGGTGCGTTGTCGTGATGGAAAAGGACTTTCTTGTGGGCCAATCGCGGGCGTTTTTCTTGCAGCTTGGTTTTCAAACGGTCCAATAACGATGAATAATATTCACCTGTAATAGTTTTACCCTTTTCCAGATAGTCGATGAGGATTATCCCTTGCGAATCCCAAAAGACAGTCGCCATAACCTTTCCGGCCGAAGGAACGGTCTTCGCCTTTTTTGGTGCAGATTCCCCCTTGGTAACCCATTGTTTAGATTGTTGTTTGTTCTCAGAAGTATAGTAATGTATCCATGTTTCATCCACAGTGACGAAACGACGCTTAAAGTCCTCCGGATTCTTCTGGAACAGCTGCAAACCATCCTTGCAACACTTCATACGATTCCGTTTTTGGTCAAGCGTGAGCAATCGCGGCACCCATCTTGCGGATAGCTTTCTCATGTCCAAATGTTTATGCAAAATATTATGTACCCGTTCAGTCGAGATGCCCACAGCACTAGCAATCTCACACACCTTAACTCTTCTGTCATCCATCACCATATCATGGATTTGATCAATGATTTCTGGAGTCGTAACCTCCACAGGCCGTCCAGAACGTTCAGCGTCACTTGTGCCCATATGGCCAGTTCGAAAATTTTGAAACCACTTATAAACCGTTCTAATCGAGGGTGCAGAGTCACCATAATGTTTATCAAGCTTCTCTTTAGTCTCCTGAGGCGTTTTGCCTTTCATAAAGTAATGTTTAATCACCACACAAAATTCTTTTACGTCCATTTCTTGAAAATCACTCGACTTCCTTGATTCACACGAATGCCAAACACAAAGAAATAGACCAATATGGCTGACACTTGGTGTGCGTTCATTCAAGAGATGCTACTAACTAAACATGACCTCGATACGCGCCGGTGGTGCCATCTCTCGGACTTTGCACGGACTTTTCAAACCAGCCTCGTATTATCATATAGTCGATAATATTCTTGTTGTTTGTCTCCACCTATATTTATGAATATCCCTATTTTTTATGCTGAATCTAAAAAAATCATAAAAAGAGACATCCACCGTGAGGTTTTTTCAGACCACACACTTAAAGTTGTCAGAAAGTTTGTTTAATCATTAAAATTATGGAATAAAACTATTATTTCAGATATCTTTAAATGTTCTGAATCTACGTTTATCATAAAACCTTAAAAATATCAGGTTTTAGTTTTCATGTTTAACAAAAAACACGCATACATCGCCTTTAACTAAGCTAAGTAGCAAAATGCTGTTAAAAATAAATATGTGCAGCTGCTAAAATAAAAAATTGTTTTTAATTTTCACTAATGTTAAACAAAACTATTATTTTTGAGGTTCTTAATTCTGACTTGACATCAAAAAATAACACTACTTAGTATATATCACCACTACACCAAACACTTTATTTTTGCACCCGACGCGCGTTTCGCTAACCAGCTTCATGACGAGCGATAATTGAGTCAATCATCGTGTTAGGTGTAGTGGTGATATATACTAAGTAGTGTCATTTTGCCAAAGATTCCACATTCCCAACTTAATCAAAAAATAAAGTTTTATGTTCAGTTTCAACAAAAAACTCGCTTTTAACACTTACAAAGGTACCATATGGTTGGTAAAATGTGTTTTTAATAGTTTTGTTATATATTAATACTAGCCGGGCCCGCGGCTCCGCTCGCGTGGACTTGATTCACCACTATCGTCACTGCTTATTCCTTAATTTACCCAACGTAATAAAATATCTCCCATTATTTCCCCTTATCTCTCAATATTTCTCCTTATCTCCCATTATCGCTACATAATTTCGATTATCTAGGCTTAACTCTGCCCATCTCCCATTATTTCTCCTTATCTCCCATTATCTAGGTATAAATCGAATTATATAGAACATATGTTTAAATTTATAAAAACACGTAAATCGGATAAGTGGTTCTCAAGTGATAAGCGCACTAACGGGCAGACAGAAAGACGTTGCATTTTATATATATTCTAGATAGAAGATTATAGATAACCTGGTCAGAGAACATATGTATGAATTTAAAAAATCACGTAAATCGGATAAGTGGATCTCGAGGGATAAGCGCACTAATGGACAGACAGACAGAGAGTCGTTGCATTTTATATATATTACAGATATAGATTACACAGGGCAACAAAAAAATATTTTTGTTTTGGTGCCTGGGATTTTAGAGCTGATTTTAACTATATTTGGGATGCTAAATCTATACATGCAATCCGTTTTTCTCTATCAGCTCTACTTTTTTAGATACATCAACTTATCTACCAATGTGGTTTTTATTCAGTATATTCATTTATGAGAGTTCTAAAATTATTATATATTCATTAATGTAGGTACAATGGTTTTATTGTCAGTCTGTAATTGAGTAAATTCCAGGTAAATCTATAAATAGTGGAACCATTGCCTATCAGGTACCTGAACTGACCCTTTTAATCACCTAACTCGGGTAAGTCTCGTCAGTTTGTGCGTTCTTACTAATGAGAGTAGATCGAATTCGGCGTGTTATTTTATGTTAAGAAAAGAGTGTTTTTGTGTTATTGAACAGAATTAAAATGAGTTCAGGTTCCAGTTCAAGAAGAAGTTGTGTAAATCAACCTGATGTGTTTTGCTATATATGCGGAGAATACATGTTTCAACAAAACAGACAAACTATTACTGACTTTGTAAAGCGAGCGTATCTTGGATACTTTGGAGTTAAGCTTGGTGATCAGGACAAAACGTGGGCCCCGCATCTCGTATGTAAAACTTGTACAGAGCATTTACGGCAGTGGACTACCGGGAAAAGAAAATGTCTAAAATTCGGCGTACCAATGGTTTGGAGAGAACCAAAAAACCACTTCAATGATTGTTATTTCTGTTTAGTAAATACTAATGGAATCAATCGAAATAACCGCAGTAAGTGGACTTATCCCAATTTAGACTCGGCAATACGCCCTATCCCGCACTCAGATGAAATACCGATTCCAACATTTCATCAGCTACCACATATCTCTGATGACGAATATTTTCCCTCTGATGCTGATAAAAGTTCTGATGCTAATGAAACTAACAGTGACTATGAGGGGACGTCATCAGTTCCTCAACGCTTCAATCAAAATGAATTAAATGATCTCACCAGGGATCTCAATTTATCGAAAAAAGCTTCTGAAGTACTGGCTTCTAGGTTGAACGACAAAAATTTACTGGAACAAGGAACCAAAATTACCTTTTACCGTACAAGAGAAAAAGATCTGCTACCATTCTTTTCTCAAGAAGACAATCTTGTATTTTGTCACGAAATTAGGGGACTCATGAAAGAAATGGGACTTTCTGAATATATTCCAGATGATTGGCGCCTATTTATTGACAGTTCAAAGCGAAGTTTAAAATGTGTCCTTCTACATAATGGGAATAAATATGGTTCAATACCACTAGCTCACTCAACGAAACTGAAAGAAGAATATAATACCATAGCTTTGGTCTTGCAGAAGATAAAGTATTACGAACATCAATGGATGATTTGTGTAGACTTAAAAATGGTAAACTTTCTTCTTGGGCAGCAAAGTAGTTACACGAAATATCCGTGTTTCTTGTGCCTCTGGGATAGTAGGGACAAAACACACCACTGGGTTAGAAAAGATTGGCCTCAGAGAGAAAACATGGACGTTAGGGAAAATAATGTCATTAACGACGCTTTGGTTGAAAAGAGAAAAAATCATACTTCCTCCGTTACATATAAAGTTGGGCTTAATGAAGCAATTTGTAAAGGCTCTTGATAAGAATGGGTCTTGTTTTGCATATATAGGGGTAAAAATGCATCAGTTGAGCACAGAAAAACTCAAAGCAGGGATATTTGACGGCCCACAAATAAGACAATTAATTAAGGATCCTGCCTTCATAAATTCAATGAATCAAGTTGAACGAGAAGCTTGGACATCATTTGTTGCAGTTGTAGAAAATTTTCTAGGCAAACATAAAGCTCAAAACTATGTTGAAATGGTTAACAAGATGCTTAATAGTTTCAAATCCTTAGGGTGCAATATGAGTATTAAAATACACTATTTACACACTTAGACCGTTTTCCAGAAAATTTAGGAGACATGAGTGAGGAACAAGGTGAAACATTTCACCAAGATATTAAAGTTATGGAGTACCGCTACCAAGGAAGATGGGACATGCACATGATGGCAGATTATTGCTGGAGTTTAAAAAGGGACTGTTTAAAAAAACATTCAAGAATGTCGCGGAAAAGAAGCTTTCCTAGTGTTGAGTGACTATTTCATTTCTTCAATGTTTTTTTTTTTTGTTTGTAAGTACGACATAATATTGTATTTTGTATAACTAAAATAAAAATTTCGTATCTACTTTTGTTTACTACACTTACGGATTTGAGTTACAATAATGTAACTTATATTTCTCTAAAATTGTATATCTTAAAAATTTGAGCTCCTAGGTACAAATAAATACGTTATTTGAATTCAGGACATCAAATTGATATAGAATCAGCTCAAAAAACCTCGACACCAAAACAGCTGTTCCCCTGTGTTATTATTATTTTTATGTAACCTGGCCAAAGAATATATGTATGAATTTAAAAAAAAGACACATAAATCGGATAAGTGGTTTTCGCGTGATAAACGCACTAATGGACAGACACACAGACAGAGAGACATTGCATTTTATATATATTATAGTTTATAGATATTCTCTGCTACATAATATTGTTCCATATTTAATGGTTTAGGCGGTGTATTGCAGGGCAACGCGCTAGCGGCGAACTGTTTTCCGACATCATTCACTATTTTATGTCACTACTCATTCCTTATCCTACCTATCGTAATAAAATATAGCCTATAACCTGGCCAGAGAACATATGTATGTTTTAAAAAAAGAAGTACGTAAATCGGATAAGTGGTTCTCCAGTGATAAGCGCACTAACGGACAGACAGACACACAGAGAGACGTTGCATTTCATATATATTATAGATTATAGAAGAATTAAAAACATTTTTTTAATTTAACATTTGCACATATTTATTTTAAACAGCATTTTGCTACGTAGCTTAGTTAAAGGTAGTGTATGTGTGTTTTTGTTAAACATGAACACTAAAACCTAATATTTTGACGTTTTTATGATAAATATAGATTCAAAATATTTAAAGATGTCCGAAATAATAATTTTATTCCATAATTTTAATGATTATACAGTTTTACATTATTTATTAAAATTTATTTTTTTCAGTGTAATAGTTTTCTGGCAACTCTGTGTACGTGTGTATTTTCTGAAAAAAACCTCACGGTGGGTGTCTTTTTTTATGATTTTTTTTGCGTTCAGCATAACAAAATACTTAGGAAAACACGTGCCTCACTTAAAAGACAGACAATTTTTTTTTTGTATACCTGTATAATCTTTATATATTAATTGTGTTTTTTTATTTATCTATCCTCGTTCAAACTCCCTTCTGAGAAAAAGGTATTAATTTTATGGCTTTATCTCCAAATTAATAACAAAATCCGTAATTATAAGAATAAAAAAGGTATATGTTCTTGACTTTAGGAGTGCTATTACGGTTTCCACAGAAACCCTTTCGATTAGAAATAATATATGTGGTTAAATTGACTTTCTTTTATTGTTTTCTTCTAATATAAAATATAAAATTTTTTTACTGATATTGCGAAAGCTATAAGTGCTTTCGTAGGACAGAAAATAATCTTTAAGGAAAATATTTTAGGCAGCAAAAAATAATGAAACATAAAGGACATACTTTATTATATTCAACTATGTAAAATATTTTCTTCCAAAATACAGTTTTCGGAATATTAGTAAAACATTTTTAATACCATATTGACAAAAAATTATAGAGAAGTCGCATCTAATGGAAAAGATTTTATTACTTGTTTCAATTGAAATTCCATTTCGGTATTGGCGTTTGATTCGATAAATATAAAAACTGGCCTATTGTGCGGACTTGCACAATTAGTGTTCCGTAATATAAAATCCTTACCTTGGCTTAGGCTACCTAAGTTAGTTAGTTTTCTTAGAATAATGTATAATAGTTATAACATCTTAGCTACCTAATAGCCAATAAATTAATCTAGCTCAACCTAGAAACTAGTAATCTTCTTCTTCTTCCGACTTATAGATAGGCATTATTGCCTGTTTTCTTTGTTCCCTGCTTTATAAATCGCCGCTACATCTCTTTCTTGGACCTCCCATTGATCTTCTTCCATTCAGTGACTTATCTCTTGCTATCCTGTTGTTTGCCATTCTTCCTATGTGTTGATCCCATTCCACTTTTCTTCCTCTTATCCACTGGTTAATATTTTCTATATTAAAATGTCTTGTTTGTATAGGGTGACTCAACGATAGAGTAAAGTTCATTATCTCATTTGTCTCGGGAATGACGAAAAAATGTTAAATACAATAGTTTTAGGGAATCTTAAGGTGCATAGTTTAGAATTATTTTTGAGTATACAGGGTACTTCAAAAAAGTGTGGCCGATATAACATATTTTTTTAAATAGAACTTCCTATTTTCTAATTTATTTTTAAATTATGCGTAAAATTTTATAACTTTTTCATTAATAATATTATATATCTAAAGCTAATAATTTTTCTAATATTTCAATTTAAAAAAGAAATACTAGTTTTCACTTTTGTAAAAAATTTCCGGTGGCGCCATTGTTTCTGAAGGTGGAATATTCATAATTGGTACGAGCGTTCTACAGAGACGAAATAAAAGATATATGTAAAGAAATTTTAGTTAGATGCTACAGGGTGTTCAAAATAAATTTATGCATTTCAACTATTTCAAATTGAAAAATCTCAAATTTTTTAAATGGCGGCGCACCCTATATATTATTATTTTTTCTGATAGATTTTACAAAACTCTCCAACTTTTGTTAAGTATTTCTAAGAGTTTTCGATTTATTTTGAATTTTTCAATTTTTACCATTGTTTTTAATACACTTACGCTATAACATCATAGTTGCCAAGACAAAAGAAAAATGTCAAATTTTGCCATGTCTATTAAGCAAGTAAAATTAGTTTAATTTGTTGTAGTAAGATACGTATAAAGGTAATAGTTATGGATTTTCCTAAAAGTGAATTAATTGATATGGCTTATATGCTGGGCGAGGAGGGAAAAAACTGTCTTTTGACAGTAAGGCTTTACGGAGCGAGGTACCCTAATAGACGTATACCATCTAGAAAATCTTTTCAGTGCTTAATGGAACGGTTTGATGGTAGTGATAACGTTAAGTATACGAAAAGAAAAGTAGTAAACTAGAATGTTACCAATGAGGAAAAAGAAATGGAGATTTTACTTCATGTTGAAGATAATCCCCAGGTCAGCAGCCTTCAACTAGCTGACTTATCTGACACATCCCAATCTACGGCTAATCGCACCACGAGAAAATACGAGTATGCGTACGAGTACTTTCATATGGAACTACATCAAGAACTTCAAGACCGTGTTTTTAAAAAACGAGTAAACTTTTCTACCACCATGAATAGAGCAATAGAGGCCAAGCCAAATTTTTTATCCAAAATAATGTTTTCTGATGAAGCTACTTTTCGTAGTAATAGAGCAGTTAACAGCCATAACATACATTATTATTCAACAGTTAATCCAATGTGGGTCCAGGAAGTTCAAAACTAAAATCATAGGTCGCTTAATGTATGGTGTGGAATATTAAATTTTCAAAATTATTGGTCCATATTTTTTCCGCGAACCGCTTATCGGGCGTAGATATATAAATTTTTTGCAAAACGAATTACCCCAACTTCCTGAAGAAGTTGATAACTTTGAAATGGAACAAATGCGGATTCTACAAGACGGAGCTCCTGCTCATTATCACCGAGAAGCTCGGGAATTTTTAAACGATCATTACCCACAAAAATAATTAATCATTAGATAAGTTAAAGTATATTAAAATTATTATTAGCTATTTGTTTATGTTGTCACAATAGCGTAAGTGTCTTAAAAACAAGGGTAAAATTGAAAAATTCAAAATAAATCGAAAACTATTAGAAATAGGTATATGACATACTTAATAATAGTTGGAGGGTTTTATAAAATCCATCAGAAAAAATAATAATATACAGGGTGTGCAATTTAAAGAATTTGAGATTTTTCAATTTAAAATAGTCGAAATATATAAATTTATTTTGAACACCCTGTAGCATCTAACTCAAATCTTTTTACGCATATCTTTTTTTTCATCTCTATAGAATGTTCGTACCAATTATGAGTATTCCACCTTCAGAAACAATAGCGCTACTGGCAATTTTTTACAAAACTGAAAACTAATATTTAAAAAAAAATTAAATATTAGAAAAACTACTAGGTTTAGGTATATAACATTATCATTAAAAAAGTTATAAAATTTTATGCAGAATTTAAAAATAAATTAAATAATAGGATGTTCCATTTAAGAAAAACATATTTTATATCATCTACATTTTCTTGAAGTACCCTGTATACTCAAAAATAAACTATGCACCTTATCATTCCCTAAACTAATGTATTTAACATTTTTTCGTCATTCCCGAAACAAATGAGATAATGAACTTTACTCTATCGTTACTCACCCTGTACATCTCCTAAGTATTCTCATTTCGGTTGATCTAGCATCCTCTGTGTTATACTTGTATCGGGTCTTGTTTCAGGTGTGTAAGTCATTATTGGTCGTTTTACACTCTTGTATATTCTTGTTTTGATCTCCACGGAGAGGAATTTATTTCTAAATATGGTATCATCGACGCATCCCGCTATCCTATTAGCCTTGTTAACTTGATGTTTTACTTCTTCCTCAATTTTTCCGATACTAGATATTTCGATGTCCAGATAATCGATCTCCATCATCTGTTCTATTGGTTTATCTTCTACCACCAGCTGGCACCTAATTGGCTCTTTTGCTATTACTATTGTCTTGGTTTTTTCAGTTGAGATTGACATATTATATTGTTTTGCTGCTATATAGAATTCATATAGCAGCTTTTGCAGATCGTTGTCGGTCTCAGCCCTTATTATCGCGTCATCTGCATAACATATAATTTTAAGTTCTCTGTTACCCATTTTATATCTCTTCTTTCTTTTGACCTTCTTTATGATTTCCTCCATGACAATATTAAATAAAGTCTCCCTGCCTGATTCCAGATTCATAATTGAATGGTTCTGTCATTCCTTCTGCTAATCTTACGATTACTTTATTTTCTTTATATATATTCTCCATAGTTTTAATTAGATCTAATGGGATGTTCCTGTTATATAATAGATGAATAACTTCTTCTATTTGCACATTGTCGAAAGCCTTTTTTAAGTCAGGCACAAGTATGGTGGAATGTTGTATTCTATGGAATCTAGTAATAAAAGTATAAAACAAATATTTACTACCTAAATATTTGTTTAATTATAAACAAATAAAATAAAATTATGTCTCTCTCCAGAAGCAACGCACCACTTGGTAATAATAATATACTGAAAAGTATTTTACAAAAACCTCCGCCATATCGTCAAGCAACATAGTTTTTTTATACCTGATAAATTATCAAACATAATGCACTCGTGAAAATTTTCGCTAAATCTACACTTTATGGAGAATATTCCGCAATGTTTCAAAATATTTTGATCAGTAGTTTTCGAGATTGGGGAGAGGCAACGATTTTCGACAGTTACAATACAAAGAAAAATATACGCAAGTATTACATCATATATATTTTTGAACTCGTGTTTTCACAAGCTTTAATTTGACTCCCCACTCCATAACCTAGCAAATTTTTTTTTCACTTCCGATTTCACCCCCCAAAACTAACCCCTTAAGTCAAATTTTAACTTTCAAAACTACACGGCTCTGAAGAGGCCATCAATTCCTATATTATTACTAAATTTCAACTTGACAGACAGACAGACACCGAAGTCATCTTAGAAGTGTTCCGTACGGAACACCAAAAATTAATTTTTGTTTTGTTTTCAAAGTACATAACCTAAATTTGCGTACTAACTTTTGGAAACCTTTCTTAGTGAATATTTTTAGGAAAATAATATTTGGTCTTCTCTGTCCATTTATTTGATTAACAGTTTGAAAACTTAATTTTATTGAATAATTAATTTTAGGTAAACAAACACTGAATATTATATGTGTCAAAAACACTTGAGTTTTTCTCGGTAGGGGTCAGATCCCTTCTTAGTTTTGTTGTTAAGATGGATATTATACTCCAGTTCAAGTAGTCTGGAATTACCATCTATAGAAGCTTCCTCCACGTTTAACGGACAGGAGCGGGATTCCTATTTTAGTAAAATAGAATTAAGTATTTTGAATAATTTAGAAGAAAAATAGTGTCATTGGTTTGAATTTTAATGTCAGTTTTGATAAATGAATCATACTTGATAGATTTTTGACTTAGATTTTTATAAGAAATAATACACCTCGAATTGTATAGAGGTAACAGAGAAGTGGTGTCCCTTCCGAAATCATTTAGTTGACCTAGAATAGTTAGACTAGTTTTGGATTTTTAATGCATGTGGAATTTAGACATTTTAGTTTTTAAAGCACATGGCTTGTGATTTTGTTAGCCATTTGAACTTCCGACATAAGAGATATGTATAAAAGACGAAGACGATTCAATTTCTTCCCCTTTTTCTTCGACACCCAAACTAGTGATCAGGGTAATTTTTCAGTGAACGTTTAAAAAGGGAAAATATGCCTATTTAGTAAAATTTAAACGTTTGGGCTATGGTATTATTTATTTTATTTAGTTAAATACGTGGCCAGCCGTATAACGGCGGTTTAAATTCTTTCGTTTCATGGTTTATAAAAACCAATGGCAAACCTGATAATTACAATGGTGGGTATAAATCGTGTATAGGGATGTGTATTTTTAGGGTTTGCCTTCCATATGCAAGCGTCACGTTCCAGTTCAGATTTGAGTTTGATCATGTGCTATGTACCAGGACTACAAGTTTTCTTTCCTTCCCTGTTTGAGGTCAGTTCACCAGGGAGAATTTTATGTGATGTTTCTTGATCTAGCCAACTGTTTGGTTTAGCTACGCGTGCGACTGATTTCCACCAACTAAATTGGTTGGGACAACAAAAACAACGAATCTAACCTGAGATTGAGCTAGTAAAATATACATACATATACTAAAGGCATTCAAGAGTATTTTGGTCGTTTATAGGTAAGTGATGATCAGTAGAACCTATTTGGGCGAAGGGCTGAATACTGAACTGTTTCATTGAACCGCTGTTAAATTAAAAATATTCACATTGAACTTGGAGATTTTTCTGATATGATAGTTTTTTTTTTATCTCTTGTAGGGACCAAATAGAAAGACTAAACGCAGTAAAAGAAGATTCCTAGCTAGGTTACTTGGGGCGTACTAGTGTTTTGTCGATGGAGTGCAAGAAACTTTAGTCTGTCAGAAGCCGATTATTATCAACAGTCTGTAGCAGTTGACAGATAAAGAAAGATTATTTTTAAATGAGAGCCGCCAGTTGATGACCCCCAGGAGCATGCCATAATGTGTCGCACCAGTGAGAATATATATATATATATATATATATATATATATATATATATATATATATATATATATATATATATATATATATATATATATATATATATATATATATATATATATATATATATAATAATAATGTCTTTATTGTAATTTACAGGGTAACATTACAAAAGGCGAAATTGAAGCCAGGCTTCCTCATTTAACAGTTGATTCAATAATAATAACTAAATTTCTATATATGAACTAAAAACTAATACATAAATATAACGCTGACACAAATGTTGTTTGAGACATGGTAAAAACACAATAATACTAGATTTCGACGCAACGGTGACATAAGAGACCGGATCAAAACAGAAGGCAAATCATGCACAGGACGCCAATGTTATCAACATGTTGCGTGCCCTATGTTTAAACGCGGTAGGTTTTAATTGTCTTAAGTCTGCAGGCAACTTGTTGTAAGACATTGATATCTGATAGCTAAATGATCGTTCAAATAAAGCTGTTCTATGATAAGGAGGAGTGATGATAAATTTATGCCTCAAATCTAAAGCATGAGCATCATATCTAAATTTAATTTTCTGATACAAATAATTGGAATTTTTTTGAAAATTATCTTATTAAATAGAACCAAACTATGTAAATGCCTTCTTTCGCTCATAATCAGCCACCCAATCTCATCCATTCCAGCACTCAGTCCCCTCTCATACTTTCTTATACTACCAATTAGACGCACACAAAAGTTCTGCATACGCTGTATACGTCTGACATCCCGCTCCACAAGACAGGGTCCATACACAGTGTCGTAGAAAGCAAAGTGCGACAGCACCAATGATTCGCACAAGGAGATTCGCACAAGGATTTTTTCAGAGCGACATTCACAAGGTGTCGTTGGTTAAAAATAAGTTTTAAATTTGCAAATGCTTTCCTGATACAGCCGCTAATATGTTCTGAGAATCTCAATTTAACGTCCAGCAATAATCCAAAGTTCCTGGCAACATTGGAAATCTGTACTGTGTCATTATTTATACTGACATGTACCAGATCCTAATATTGATCCCTACATTGCTCTCGTCCAACTAAAAGTAACTGACTTTTTTTAGGATTCAATTCAAGACAATGGTTTAGCGAAACTCTCCAAAGATGCTCAAGCTCATTCGAAAGTTTATCATTCGCCTCCAGAATTTGTTCGGGTCGAAATGACATGTAAATCGGCGTGTCATCTGCATATAGGTGCATTGAGACGTTCTTTAGGTTGACAGTAAGTTGAGAAGTGTACAATCTGAAAAGTAGAGGCCCAAGGATTGACCCCTGAGGCACACCACACTTAGCGACTACTTGACTGGATTGTTTACGATTAAGTTTTACACACTGTGTTCTGTTCTTGAGATAGCTCTTAATAAGCCCACAAGCATCTGCCCCAAAATCAAGAAAACCAATAATGGCCACAAGCAAAGTATGATTTATTCGATCAAAAGCTTTCGAGTAGTCCAAGAGCACCAAGGCAGTGCGCTCACCACGGTCCGCCGCCTATAGAATATCGTCCGTAACTTTTGGAAGTGCCGTAGCACAACTGTGATCCCTGCGAAATCTGGTAGGAGCCCGTACCGCTCAATATGCTCCCGCATTTGCCGCTCCATCACTCTCAATGACGTTCGACAGCGTTGGCAATATGCTTATGGGCTTAAGATCCTTCAGATCCTTAGGGGAGGTCACCTTCGGATACGGAATTATAAAGGAACTTTTTCAAATGTCGGGGAAACAGTTAGTTTCTATACATGAGTTAACTAAATGCACAATAAAAGGAATTATGCGTGGACAACAGTTCAACAACATAGTTATACCAATTTCATCAGTACCCACCGCTCTAGAGCCAATAGAAAAAAGTGCCTGCTCAATCCAGTTGTTGCCACTCTAAAATAAAATGTACTTGTGGCCTGTTTTTTATCTTGTAAATAAAAGTTTAAGGTTTCAGGATCTGGAGCCGAAGAGCCAGCAGCAGTAACAAAAAATATTTTAATATATATATATATATATATATATATATATATATATATATATATATATATATATATATATATATTAAATAACAAGTCTCGAGAAATAGGTCTATAAGTAAACTTCGCCAAAACCGAATATTTGAACAAAGGAACTGAAGATAACAGCCAGGAACTATTAACAGATGGTGAAAGAGAAAGAAAGGTACAAACATTCATATATTTAGAACAAAAACTCGACATATCAAAAAATAATTTAAGGGCAGACTTGGATAAAAGAATCTTAGCTTGGTTTGCGTTCGGAATGTTACAATCCACATTTAATTGGACATACCTAATACAACAAAAGTGAAAGTGTTCGATCAATATGTACTGCAGGTATTAATATATTGCACTTTAAATATAAGTATAATATATAAACTCCAGGTTGGTATTAAGATGGAATTGGGCAGGACATACCGCAAGGATGAATGATAGGAGATGGACGTGCCATATGATTGAATAGAGATCTAGAGAATATAAAAGATGCAGAGGTAGACCACAGACTAGATGGACGGACAACATAAAAAGATTGGATGCAAAAAGCAAACAACAGATCTCATTAGAAATAACTTGGGGAGGCTTACATCCGACTATACATGAAATAAACTAATGAGGATGATGATATATAGTGAATGAATTTATTTGTTTAGTTCTAATTTTAATAGAAGCTTGTCTGTGTTACACAACTTCTTTCATTAATATCACACTATTCAGCACCTATCATCTAAAACAAGTAGTTATAATCCCTGGGTTCAGCTATTCTTCAGTATGGGAAAGTCAATTTCAGTGTTTTTTTTTACATGTGCGTGTTTGCAATAGAAATTCTGGGTAAATCATTTAATCAACCATTTTTGTTAGAAATTATATCACCTGCATGCCCCTACTTCTGAAATTGAGTAACAAAGTTGTTAGGGCACTATAAATACTCTATTCGTGCTACAATATTTCTAATGGTCTCACGCAATAGAGCATTACACAGATAAGGATTTACGGCCGATATTTACTTACCTAACCTACAAAATTGTTAGGTAGGTCATACATGTATAAGCGATAAAGAGGCCAAAAACCTAACTAAATTTTCAAGTAAAAATTGACCTGAATGGGATTAATAAGTTCTTTATATGAAATACATGCAAATGTTTACAACAGTGTTTGTATTCTTAACCAGTATTTTATAGTGTTTTATATTTTTATGATTAGCTATGATTTTCATGTCAGTTTTTAGTGTTCCGTACGGAACACTTATAAGATCACTTCGGTATCTGTCACACCCGATTTTCTCCGAAATTATTTGTCATAGAAAGTTGAAATTTGGTAATAATATAGGAATTGATGGCCTCATCGGAGCCATGTAGTTTTGAAAGTTAAATTTTGACTTAAGGGGTTAGTTTTGGGGGGGGGTGAAATCGGAAGTGAAAAAAAAAATTTTTACTAGGTAATCGAGTGTGGTGTCAAATGAAAGCTTGTGAAAACACGAGTAAAAATATATATATATAATGTAATACTTGCGCGCACTTTTCTTTGTATTATTTTAAAAATATCGCGAAAAATCGCTGTCCACCTGCCTTAACTCACAAAAGTACTTATCAAAAAATTTTTAAAAAATTCTGGAATATTCTCCACGGGGTGTAGATTGAACTAAAATTATCACAAGTGCATTACCTTTAATAATTTATCTGGTATATAAAAAAACAAAAATTTCAAGGTCATCAGATTTCAGTAAAGATTGGAAACAAACTTTGTTGAAAATTCATTTGGGGTGTGTTTTGTGAAGTCACTGATCATTTTATACCTCTGTAACAAAATTTTTTATTTGAAAAGCAATCAAAGTACGGAACACTAATTGCGCAAGTTCAACTTACACTTATTTTTTTATTTTTACGAATTAAATAATAAATTTCTTCTTTTTTTTTATTGACGATGAAACATTTTCGACGAAATGTTGTAAATCTAGTTAGAAAGTTTCTATAAAGTAGCTAATTTACCCCAATTATTTCACAAAAAGTTCATATAAGTCAATCTATAATATAAAGTATCAGTTGATTCCGAACTTTCGTCGAAATCACGTAAAATTCAAAATGAGTCACTTGTTTGCGCGTCGGTTCGAAACAGTCTTTTTTTGTTACCATCCAAAAGGCCCTAAAATGACACATTCCGCGGCCGCTAAAGATAATAAAAAGTCGGTGTCGTTTGTTTGTGAAGAAGTGGGTAAATCGTTTTAACAAGCCGAAAAAGGTCGGTGACATGTCAAAACGTAGCTCGGTGTTTTTTGTTTTTACGGTACCCGAAATTCACGCTGCGTCAAGGAGCGGCAAAATTAAGAAAATCGGATTTAAATGTGTTTCATGAGACCACTCGTCCACATTTTCATACAGATGATGTCAAATTGTGAAGTACGTTGAAGAAACCTTTGGTAGGCGAAAATCACGTCGTGAAGTGACTCGTCTAGGCCCACGGTAAGATACTAAAGTCGCCCTCACAATCGCCGGACACCAACCCTATTGAAAACGTTTGGTCCCTTGAGAAAGCTCAAAGGAAAGACTCTGAGGACTTTGACTCAGTTGTCCGGCGAGATTCGAAGAATTTGGACATCATTGCCGCGCGAGTATGCAGAAAATCTGGTCGGCAGCATGTCTCGTAGATGACAGCCGATAATGATACAGGAGGCAATTTGACAACTTACTAAGGTAATTGCGCCATTGTTAGTACATCAAAGAATACATTGATTACGTTCTTACTTGACAGATTATATGTTACACTATAAAAAATTAGTTTTCCATAAATATCGAGTACCTCAACAAAGAGTCATGAAAAATTCTCATAATACTATTGAAACTATACAACTGTCATACCCCTTTCAGCCTCTTCCCGTGTTAACGTTGAAAATACTGAGAAAAAAAAACACGTAATTTTTAATTAATTTACGGACTGACAAAAACTCGGAAAACGTCTGTAATACGATGAATACAAAGTCAGTCTTCTACCTCCCTTTTCCACCCCTTTGGCCTGTTATATGCTTTTTCACTCTCCTCCCCTATTAAAATTGAAAATAATGAACAGTCTAATTTTTTTTATTATTACAGTCAAAACAAACCCTGAAAAGGACATGTAACACGATATATATAAAGTAACCCCGGCAACCCCCTATTCCACCCCATTAATCTCTTAGATGTTTTATTATAAATAATATGCTTAAGATTTGTCAATCAATGAAAAAACCTAAAAAAAAAACTCTTAAAATACCATTAAAACTAAATAATCTTTGGACTAGGAAAAAGAAATGGAGATTTTACTTTATGTTGAAGATAATCCCCAGGTCAGCAGCCGTCAACTAGCTGACTTATCTGACATATCACAATCTACGGCTAATTGCACCACGAGAAAATACAAGTAACATCCCTTTCATATGGAACTACAACAACAATCTCAAGACCGTGATTTTGAACGACGAGTAAATTTTTATACCACCATGAATGGAGCAATAGAGGCCGATCCAAATTTTTTATTCAAAATAATGTTTTCTGATCAAGCTACTTTTCGCTGTAATGGAGCAGTTAACAGCCATAACATGCATTATGATTCAACAGTTAATCCATTTTGGATCAGGGAAGTTCAAAACCAAAACCATTGGTCGTTTAATGTACGGTGTGAAATATTAAATTTTCGAATTATTGGTCCATATGTTTTCCGCGAACCGCTTAACAGATATCTAAATTTTTTGCAAAAAAAATTACCCCAGTTTCTCGAAGAAGTTGATAACTTTGAAAGGGAACAAATGTGGATTCAACAAGACGGAGCTCCTGCTCATTACCACCGGGAAGTTCGGGAATTTTTAAACTATCGTTACCCACAAAAATGGATCGGTAGGGATGGATTCATTCAGTGGCCCCCTCGATCATGTCACTTAACACCTTTAGACCTAATAACCTAATTTTTTAATTCTTCCAAAAATCGTCAAAAACCTTAAAAAAGACATATAATGCTATATATGCGAGACTAATCTCCTCCCCCACCCCCACTCCGTTTTTATATTTTACTATAAATATCACCCACCAAGCCTACCTCACATATTTTGGTAACATCGCCAGAAAAAGAGACACCATGGAGAAACAAGTAGCCGAAGGAAAAGTCAGCGGGAGAAGATCAAGAGGCAGATCTTCTACAAGATGGATTGACCAACTGCAGCTCCTTGTTGGAAAAACTACATGAGGTAGGCCAAATAGCCCTAGACCGAGAGATCCGGAAAGATCAAGCGAGCCGTGAGTATCACCACGCCCTGCCAAGAGTAATAGGACAGAGGAGGATAAATATTAATGCAAAATATTTGTTTATTATCTCAGAAAAAAAATTTGCTATTGTAATACGTTACGAAATATATACCAAATATAGTACGAAATTAGAAGCTACCTTGTTTAAATAATCGAAAAGAGTATTTAATATTTAAAACCTACAATTCTCTCTTTAAAAATCACAACGAACAAAACATGCCGCCAATGGAATACGTGTGCACGTGAAAGAATAAAATAAAAATGTGAAAGATACAGACAAAAAAATTTTCAGATATACGTAATATGAAATAAAAATCAACCTTTTTTGTGATGTGTGGCGGCATTATTGTTTTATGATATATAATATTTACGAGAAAGTTATAAGTTAAGAATATAAGTTTTCGTGATCTAAAAATCCTAAGACTCGAAGAAAAAAAAGTTTTAGAAGATAATTTTTTCACGAGTACAATATTTTCCGTTAGCAAGGAAAGAAACTACAATAATTTTCCTGCTGTTCCATAAGTTCATTTCTAAAAACTTAACAGTTTCTATTTCAAAACCTTATTCTATGTTCTAGTCAACACTTCTTTAGGTTATTCAGATCTCAATCCCTTTTATTTACTATGTCTATTTAAAAGGGAAATAGTGGAAAACAAAAACAACGGTATAGAAGTATATTATGGCATACACGCAATCACTCTTTAGCCCTCTACCTCATCCCTTTTAGCCTGTAAATATCATTTACAGGAGGAAAACATAAAAATTATTTTATATTAAAAATGTAATACCCCACTCAAAAACTAGGAGAAATTCTCAAAATAGTATTGAAAGGATACAATGATCTCCAACCCTTAAACCCTCTTTCCATGTTGCCAACGAAAATTATGAAAATACAAATACGAAGTTACTCTTCAACCTCCCTTCGACATACCTTTGGCATCTTATATAATATATTGTAATATATATATATATTGTAATATATATATATATATATATATATATATATATATATATATATATATATATATATATATATATATATATAGATTGCCGTATCTACCAAAATTCTTAAAAATAAAATCTTAGTTGGGGAACTCGGCAAAAGGGGCGTGATAAGAGATCACACAGTTTTCATTAAGCCAATATTTCGGTCCTAGATTGGGACCTTCTTCAGGGCCGGAACTGAAAAGGAGAACAAAGCATATTCACTGATAGTGCTTGGGACAAATTTAAATTTAATGATGTTGTAATTAAGTTGTTATAATTAATAAAATTAGTGTAGAGCAAAAATAAGATATTAATAATAATAAAGTCAAAAACTCACATGAGTAGTGTTAAGTTAAGTTAACCTGAATGGCCGTAGGTAGCTTATACATAAAAACGTTGGTTAGTCCATAAAAATACACACTATGACACAGTAGATAAATTACAAAAAACAGATTTAAAACAGGAATGTGATTGAGAACCTTGGATGTTGAAAACATTGTTAATTACTTCACCTGAGACAACCACAAGTGGCCACCGCCATATGGGAAACAAAGCCGACAGGAGACAGCTAACCGACAGACATAAGGGGCTTATTAAGAAAACTCAATTAACCAGAGAAGGGTCGACACCCGGAAGGAAACCGATCAAAATTGGGAAGTGCATGTATGGACCTTTAAAGCAAGAAAGAGATAGCCAATTGAGCGACCAAGAACCGGTATGGAACCAAGGATAGGACACATCATAACCTAATTTTAGGTAATATTACTCTAGGAACAAATTACATGGACAGTTGCGGCTGTACGAATATATATATATATATATATATATATATATATATATATATATATATATATATATATGTATATATATATATATATATATATATATATATATATATATATATATATATATATATATATATATATAACGATTATAATATTATATATTATGTATATATATACAAATATATATTCGGTACCTTTGAAATAAATATCTTAGTATTTTAGCTTCGAAGTAAAGCTATTTCTCACCACTATTTTACCACTTTTATGGGTGTGGAAATTTCAGTCTCATAGGATCGATTCATATGATGCTGCTATCCACATAGCCTGCAGCCTAAACAGTGCTGTCGTTGTTGAACGAATATTTCAGGGACTGAATTCGAATTGCAAACAATGCAGCTGAAGCTGCGCAAATGATTTTTTTAATTTTGGGAAAAGATGTTATGACTCCCAAAATGTGCAAAATAACACGTAGACTGAAAAGTTTTTGGTCTGACACATAGATGTCGCCCTTTTAAAAAAATCCATATGATTTTTAGGAAGTACCAACCTTCAAACGATACGTGTCAAAATTTCATGACATTTCGACGATTAGTTTAAAAGTTCCAGTGGTTTTAGTGACGCTACTTTTGATATTTTGAAAACAATGGAAAAAATCGAATTTCGTTTGTTGATTAAATACAGTCTTTTGGGAAAAAAATACCGTGCCAGCAAAGTAATATATTTTTTATTTTTCCTTCCTATATATAGTCAGTACACCATGTATAAAGGCGATTGTCCCAAAAATCAACTAAAAGCGGGAAATAAAAATCATGAAACAATTTAGTGTTATTAATTTATGTACCTTTGTTTGACTCCTTTTCGCTAACTGTTCTTTTTGTTCTGTCCAGAGAGAGGTATTTTTAAAGTAATAATGATTTTGTAATTTTTCTTTAATATTTTTGTAATCTAAATAGTTAAACTAAACTTAATGTTGACTTATTCTGTCCCGCTTCTCACAAGTGTGCCATTAATCCTATGACACTGACTATGATTTATCTATGTTTAAACTGCCTAGTGCTACGGCGCTACTACGAATAGTAAATTAAATATTTCACTTGGATGCCAATAAATCTTACTCTTGAAATTTCAAATGCAACCATTTTTAGACAAATACTTATTTGGATACGCAAAAAACCAAATAAAGTCTAAAATATGACTTCATGCCGTCAGTGAAATTTTGAAGGACTCTTATCTAGAGATAAAAATCGTATATCATAATGATTTACTGACAAGGCAACTTCAAATAAAATTTATATCTCACATACCTTGATTTATTTTGCCAATGTTTGCTGTCAGACAGAAAACGTAAGCCGTTTTGGTGAAAGACAAAGCTACAATAATGTATAACACCATATTTAGCTGCGGAATAGAAATTCATAATTTAAATAGCAATTTTTATTTTCCTTGATAAAGAAAATTATTATATTTGTGAGAAAATCACAATTCGAGATCTTTGCTTTTCTTGACGTTTTAGGGTTTTTGAATCACGAAAAACATATTTCCCTCATTTACATCAGTCTCTCTGGCTGTTGATTTGTCGATCTGGTAAGATAACCCTCTAACGAAATGAACTATCAATTTTAAACGTAGTATATTGTAAATACCTAATGAGGAGATAAAACCTATAGTTTTTGAGCGATATCGCTTAAGACGAAGGAGGTGAAAGAAGTAAAGGTGGATAAATTTTGTATGGTTTTAATAGTAATATGGCAATTTTTTCTGGTTTTTTGTTGAAATTCAGTAGGACCTCCGTTATCCGAGGTAATGAAAGGGAGGGGGGGGCACGGATAATCGAAAACCCCGGATAAACAAATCACAATTTTTTATTGATTAACTGTGCTAGGTAGGAATGTTAATTAAGAAAAACTAGGTAGAAGATATATTTTTTAATAAGTACCAAACGTTTTACATTATTATTAATTTTCAATATGTATACAAATGACCATAATACATATGCATTAAATTTACATTTAGAGAAAAAATCGGTAATTTTAATTTTTTTTTATTATAGATATCTTTTCTAACATCTGTTCTCATGGCCCGTAACGCGATGATTCCTATAATCGGCGTTCTCCTGTTCAAAACAATTTAACAGAAGTTCCGTCGCCTCTAACGCTTGGTTGCGTTTAATTTTCTTCGTTTCCAAAACAGTAAACGAATCTTCGTTGTCATCACTCTCGTTTCCATGGTCAATCTGCGAAGAGGTCTACGGCACGTCTTTTCTGTGGAGATCTGCTATTTCGGTTTCTGTTAGTTTTTCGAGACCCTCTTCGTTTATATCACTTTCCAGCCAATTTATCATATCATCCCTGTCAACATGGGTGAAATCCGGGAGAACTTTAGCGATGTCGAGATATGAGTCAGTTTCAATATCTTCTGAGGTTTGCTGAATTAAATCTTCTTGTTCTAATATTTTCGCTCATGAAAGTTTTAATGTTGTAGGGGGTAAATCTACCTAGGCATTACACACAGCAAAAATAGCGTATTTTATTATCCACTTCTTGTGGATTTCTTTTATTGACTCGGTGCTACTATTTTCGTCGAGTAGACATCGAAGAATTATTTTTTTGTATCTTCGTTTTAAACTTGATATTACCCCTGGATCCATCGGCTAGATTAGTGACGTTACGTCCGCTGGAATATAATGAACGAAAATTTTTCCATCTTCGGTAGCCAAGATTGATTCACCTGGATGGGACAGAGTATTATCGAGCAACAAAATAGCTCTAAGGGATAGATCTTTATCTTTTAAGTGCTGACATAGTGAAAGTACAAATTTATCTTTAAACCACGACGTAAAAATTGTTTGATTTATCCCAGCTTTTAGATAATTATAATAATCGCAAGGAAGATTTCTAATTTCGGTTCCTTCAAACAATCGAGGTTTTTTTGCCTTCCCTATAACAGTTAATTTTAACTTGTGTTCTCCTGAAGCATTAGAACAAGTCATAATTGTGAGTCTTTCTTTGCTGGATTTGTGACCAGAAGCAGATTTTTCGGCTGAGCTTCTGAGGTTTTTGAAGAAGCATTTTCCAAAACAATACTGATTCATCCGCATTATAAATCTGATCGGGTGTTAAATTATATTTTGTAAGTTAAAGTTTTCAATAAATAATATGGCTGTAACATAATCACTGCTAAGACCCTTGAATGTCCAACTGCCTAATACCGTGTTTTTTTTTAAACTTGTTAAGTCATCCATGGGAAGCGGAGAATGGCTCCTTCATTTTTAAATTTTCATGAAACCATAATGCTTTTTCACTCACCATTGGCCCGGAAATATGAACTCCTTTAATGTAGAGGTTTGCATTGTTTTCCGAGAAGGACACATCGTTTGGGCCGACGACGACACGAAGTAGGAAATGTCTTTTTTTCTTGTTCACCATATCGCGAACAGTTTTCTAGCCAACTCCGAATTCGGCGGAAATTTTTTTTATACTTTTCATCTTTTTCGACTCGGTTTATTATAACTAATTTTTGTTCAATTGTTAACACGACACTTTTTCTTTTTTGCGACATTTTGGTTGTTTTAGGATGGAGAGCAAAGCACAACTGAGTAAATAATTTTCTTCAGCAGACAAACAGTCCAGTGGAAGTTTCATAGAAACGACTTTAATATTACCGTTCTTGGAATATGAATTGGACTGTGATAGTTTCCTGAAACATCTCATTCTCCCGATATCACCTTGCCGTGTTTTTTCCATTCTTTATTTTATTTTTTTTTTAATAAAAATAATACATGCATATTTTTAAATACATAATAGTAATAAGTGTTAATAATAATCTAAATACATTAAATGAATTTTACTCATTTTTTTAATAATAATAATACATAATTAAAGCGAAATAGTGTCAAAAAACACCTTAAAAAAATCGACCATGTGGGACCCCCATTGATTGGAACCACGGATAGTAGAGCCCCGGATAATGTAGCTCCCACTGTAATAAAAAAATATTTATAGTAAATCATGAAAGGTGTGAAAGGGATAGGGGAGGAGGGGTTGTTTCTTATATATAGCATAATATATCCTTTTCAATGTTGTTGGTGTCGAGAAATTGAAAGGTTAGGTTATTTTTTCATTATTTTCTATTTTCAAGGAGGAGGAAAGGGGGTGGGGGAGTGATTAGATATTGTATAGTTTCAATAGTATTTTGAAAATTTTTCTAGGATTTTTGATCCATGTAATTAATTTAAGCTCATTATTTGTGGTAAAATATCACTATCACTATACCACTATAAGCCTAATTCTATCCATTGCTGGATATATACTTTCCCCCTGAATTTCGCTCAATCTATTTGGAGCTGTTGCTGTACAGCATCCCGCAATTTTGTTTTAGGACGTCCAACGCAACTTTTCTGTTTTCGTGGTCTCCATTCTAATGTTCGCTTGGTCCTTCGAACATCGATTGTACGTGCTACATGTCTAGCCCAATGCCACTTTCTTTCTGCTACGGACTCTATAATATGCTTTAATTTAGTTTGTTTAACGTATCCACTTGCTTCTTTTCTATCTTTTAGTTTTATCCCGATTATCTATCTTCCGTATGTTCCGTGGATCCGCTAGTTTTTGTATATCGGCATTATTAGTGTCCAAGTTTCAGTGCCATATGTAACTACTTGTAGCATGCACTAATTGTAAACTTTGGCTTTTAACTTATTTGGGATGGTTTTATCTTTGAATATATAAATTAATTTCCCGAATGCGCACCATAATTTTTAACAATCTCGAGAATTTTTTCCTAAATTTATAACTATGCTGTTATTAGTCTTGGTTAAGATTTTTGTCTCACTTTTATTCATCTAAAGACCCATTGTTTTTGGGTGGTAATTTAGCTCATTTATCATTTCTTGTAACTCATGTGAATTACTACCGACCTAAAATGACTCAGATGCACATCATTTATCTTTAGGCCCTCCTTTGTCCAATCTACTTGGTGAAATACGTCCTCTAGAGCTGTAATAAATAGCTTAGGAGAGACTGTATCTCCCAGTCTTAAACCTCTTCCCATACTTATTTGTTCTGTACTAGGTTTTATGTACATCTTTGCATTTTCATATTCATATTTTGGATTAGGGTAGTGTATTGTTTAAGTCGTTGATGATTGCCCATATTTCGGCAGAATCAAAAGCCTTCTCATAGTCTTTGAAGGCTGTGTAGAGTTCGAAATTATATTCATTGCTCTTCTCTAGGATATTTCACATTGTCTGTAAGTGGTCGCATGTGCTATAGCCGGATCTGAAACCAGCCTGTTCGTATGGTTGATAGGAATCTAACTCATTTTTTAATCTCATTTACTGCGTTAGCCGTTACTTAATGGAAATTCGTTGTAAATTAACAAAATTAAACACTAATATGTTTCACAATTTCCACTTTATTATTATTTTCGTTACATTTGTTTCAAAACGACAGTGTCTTCATCAGACAATTTAAAATATCTTTCTACCGGATCTAAAACAAACCTGTGCGATGGCTGGTAGGAATCTAACTCATTTTTTAATCTCATTTACTGCGTTAGCCGTTACTTGATGGAAATTCATTGTAAATTAACAAAATTAAACACTAATATGTTTCACAATTTCCACTTTATAATCATTTCCATTACAATTGTTTCAAAACGACAGTGTCTTCATCAGACAATTTAAAATATCTTTCGTCTGATGAAGACACTGTCGCGTTGAAACAATTATAACGGAAAAATAATAAAGTGCAAAATTGTGAAACATATTAGTGTTTAATTTTGTTAATTTATTTTTTAATCTATTGGAGATGATTTTGGTCAAAACTTTATAAATGTGAGATAGTAAGCTAATCGGGCGGTAATGGTCTAATTTTCTGATATCTTCATTTTGTGTAGAAGTATTACTTCTGATATATGCTATAATATTGGTATTTTGCCAATTTTTAGACATATGTTGAAAAGTCTGGCAATTCTTGTTTTTAGTCTTCTCCTGCTTCCAATGGCATTTTCCGATAAAATACAATCAGGGCCTGCTGCTTTGTCACGCTTCATTTTCTTCATTGCATTATTGACCTCCTCTACAGTAACTTCTGATAGTTCTTCTAAACCTATATGTTGTATTTTCTTTCTAGTCTGTTTCCTTTTTTTCTTTATTGGGTGTTGTTTTAGACCTGTAGAGTTGATTATAGTAGATGTTTATTTTGTCCCTTGGGTAAAACATGTAAGATGTTAATGGGGTGAGGCAGGGGGTTAGAGGAGTTGCTTCATAAAAATAGTACTATATGCCCTTTTCAAGGATTTTATACTCTATGCATATAAATATTAAGTTATTTGATCGTTATTATCAAGTTTAAGGGGGTGAAAAAGATCGAATTTCAATAGTATTATGAGAGTTTTTTTAAGGTGCCAAAGGGCTAGAGAAGGGAGCGTATTTGTCTTGTTATAGATCTATTTCGGAGTTCTCTTTGTCAAGGACTAGAAATATTACATTATTTTAAATTTTTTTGGGAAAAAATTGAAAGGGTGGGGTCACTGTATCTTTTCAATAATATTAGGAGAATTTTTCCTGGTTTTTGATTGGAATATTAGATATTTAATATAAAATAATTATTCTATATACGGGGTCGAAGGAATGAGGTAGGGGGCTAAAAGGGTGAACGTTTGTATGTCGTAATATACTTCTATTTCAATGCTTCTATTTCCATTATTTTCAATTTTAACAGAAATGCTGTACAGGGGGGATTGAGAACTGATTACACAGTAATATAAAAAATATTGAATTTAATATAGGATAAATTTTAGAAATACGAACGTTTAAATTAGAGGAAACGTACTTATGGAACAGCACGTAAATTATTATATTTACTTTACATGCTAAAAGAAAGAAACAAAAAAGATAATCCCCCAAGATTCTTCTTTTTTTCAGGTTTTTTATATGACGTATTTTTTAACTTCGAACTTCATAATAAATAATATTAAATATCATAAAATAATAATCTAGACACACCTCACAAAAAAGTTACAGTTTTATTTACATACCGAAAGGTTTTTTTAGGCATACCTAATAATTTTTTATCTGTACCTATCATCCACATTACAATTTTAATCTTTAATGTACGTTGACAGAGTAAGTAGTTTTTTGATTACATGGGTATTTTTTTATTAATATTTGATCATAAAGTGGATTATATTCTTCAAAGTGAGATAATCAAATTTATTGTTAAATTAAAACTGAATGTTTGTAAGTAATGTACTCGGTAAACAATTTTACCGATTGTTTTTACATTAATTTTAATTTCAAATTAATTTGTTAGCTTATGGCTTCTCATGTTTTTCCCGCAAAGTCTAAGTCAAATTAATGTAAAAAGATCTCATGTACAAAGCTCCTAAAGTAGTAGTAATAAAATATTTGTGATCCAATTAATTTTTACTTAAAATCAAGATAGCATCACTCTAATAATAGAAGTGATGCATGGAGTAAATTTTACAGATAAAAAATTAAATTTAAAAAAGAAATAAATTATGAAGATATCTATATAAACGAAAATACACCAACTTGGAAATAAAATATAACTGAAAGGTAATTAAATCCAATGATTCATGCAAATAAAATTAGACAAAACTAGCCATGTACCATAGTTTATGTAACAAGATTAGTACCTATATTTTGCATGGTTCCAAAATTATTTGTAGAGTCTGTTAAGTAAGAACGTGATCGCTCGTATTCTTGAAAAAATGTATCTCGAGAACATTTTTTGCTATCAATATATTCTCTGGTCTGCTAACAAATGCGCAATTAGCTTAGCAAGTTATCCAATCGCCTCCTGCATCAATAATCGCCTGGCATCTTCGAGGCATGCAGTCGACGAGATTTTCTGCATACCCTGCGAATTTTTCGAATCTCGCGAGACAACTGAGTCAAAGTCCTCAGAATCTTTCCTCTGAGCTTTCTCTTTACAAGAGACTAAACGTTTTCAATAGGCTTGACGTCCAACAATTGTGAGGACCAATCCAGTATCTTATCGTGGGCTCAAGCGAGCCGCCTCGCGACATGATTTTCGCCCAACAAAGGTTTTTTTCAACGTCCTTCAGAAGTTGACATCATGAGCTCAAAGATGTTGTCGAATGGTCTCAAAGGACACACTCAAACACGATTTTCTTAATTTTGACGCAGCGTCAATTTCCGGTCCCGTGAAAACAAAGACACGCTTCGTTTTTCGACTTTTGGGGTGACTTTGCCTACTGAGCCACGTTATGGCAAGTCGTCGATATTTTTCGTCTCGTTGAAACGATTTACCAACTTCTTCGCAAACGATACCGACTTTTTAATATATTTAGCGGCCGCAAAATATATCATTTTAGGCAAACATTTTGAATTTTACGAAAGTTCGAAAGCAAGTGATACTTTTACTTAAATGTGTCGAAGACAAAGGTTCCCTCTGCCGATTTTTTGCTGAATCGCATCTACCAAAAATGAATTATCACGGACACGTTCTTACTTGATAGACTTAAATGAAACCATACCATTTCATAGATCAGAAAATACCTAATCTATGAAACACCCACCAGGTAATAGGAAAAAATCATCCAACTAATAAAACTTATTTTCAGCTCTTTTTTGAACTTTTTATTATCTTGTATAGACTGCAACTGAACTGGCAGCTCATCAAATGCTTTGTTATCATTATATACAACGGAATTTTTATTTGAGTGATTGTTGAAATGGAAGAAATAATACTATTTTGTTCTTCTCTAGTATAATACACTGCTAAACTGGTTTCACTAATCAGAAAAAAATGTATTATGCTCATACTTGTCTGTTAATATAAAGAATAAATATTCGAAAATCTGTATCTTTTAAGATATATTGGAAATGTGAAATCTTTGGCACAATGACACTACTCAGTATATATCACCACAACACTTTATTTTTGCACTTGACGCGCGTTTTGCTAACAGTGTTAGCTTCATCAGAAGCGATGATTGACGTCAATAATCGTCCTAATGAAGGTAACATGCTTAGCGAAATGCGCGTCGAGTGCAAAAATAAAGTGTTTGGTGCAATAGTGATAGATAATGAATAGTTTTAAGATATGACCTACTACACTTAAACGCAAGACACTTAATACTACATTTAAAGTATGTAGCTGTTTTTGTCGTGTTTGTGGATTGGTTTTTCATTTCTGCATCAATATCACTAAAACTAAATACAATCGACACTGTTTATAGTGAAACTCTATATCGTGAAAAACTCTTTACAGTGCAATTTTTTCAAGAACTAAATATTTTAATGAAATTTCATGTAAAAAGCCCTGCATATCGTGAATCTGTAAAATAGTAACACTTTATATAATAAAATTTTTACCAGAATTTTATGTATAAATTTTTATGCATTTATTGAGATCTTGGCCATTTCGGGTTTCCCATTTTTATCTAACATTAGCACGAATTCCATTTTTATGACGCATTCTTTTGAAAAGGTTTTTAACCCGTTTATAGCGTCTAATGGTTGGCAATAAATCAGGTAGATTTCTGTGAGAAACCCGGGGAATAACCCATTTTACAGAAACACGGGGAAAAACCCATTTTATAGTCGAGGCCTAGTAATTCGCAAATTCAGGTCCAGTTTCTTTTTGTTTAAGAATCAAGTAAGATTTCCAAGCGAGTGTGTTTAAGTTTAGCTGAAAAAATTAAAGTTTTGGAGGAAATTGATAAAGGTTG
The DNA here is from genome assembly GCA_019049505.1 of Pachyrhynchus sulphureomaculatus. Classification (NCBI taxonomy): domain Eukaryota; kingdom Metazoa; phylum Arthropoda; class Insecta; order Coleoptera; family Curculionidae; genus Pachyrhynchus; species Pachyrhynchus sulphureomaculatus. The sequence continues at coordinate 32,070,615 of CM032449.1, read as the reverse complement.
CAAAAAAATTGATGTTGCTGCAAAACTTGGTGTTTCCCAAGTTGTGTCTTTCTGATAATAAAAAGTCGCGACAGTATCATCAAGAAATCTAGTGTTCCAAGCAGTCGAAAACGAGTACGGGTGAGTACTTACGAGGATGTAAATGAAGCAGTTTTACGATGGTTTCAAGTGGCCCGTACGCATCAAAACGTACCAATATCGGGAAATTTAATAAAGCAAAAGGCTCTACAATTTGCTAAAGAATTTAACTGCGATAATTTTCAAGCTAGTGAAGGGTGGTTGAGTGTCTGGAGGACTCGCAATTCAATTGTGTTCAAGACGGTGTCTGGCGAGAGTGCAAGCGTTAGTCAGGAGGACTGTGACATTTGGACTGAAACTGTTTTAAAAAGTGCATTAAAAAAGTACGAGCCAAAAAAACGTTTTCAATTGTGATAAAACCGGTTTGTTTTTTAAATGTTTGCCAAATAAAACTTTTGCTTTTAAAAGTGATAAATGTTTTGGTGTTAAAACAAGTAAAGAAAGGGTGACACTTATGGTTGGAGCAAACATGGATGGCTCAGAAAAACTGAAATTACAGCTCATAGGTAAAAGCAAAAATCCCCGTTGTTTAAAAGGAGTTAAATCTCTGGAGTTAGATTACGCCAATAATAAAAAGGCATGGATGACTTCTGAGATTTTCGAAAGATGGATCAAAGAACTGGACACGAAAATGAAAAGCCAAAAGCGAAAGATTGTGATGTTTATAGAACATTGTCCTGCACATCCAGTTACTGTAAGTAGAAAAAAGGAATATTGAATTGATCTTTTTTCCACCAAACATGACCTCCAAATTGCAACCTATGGGCCAGGGTATTATAAAAAACATAAATCATCATTATCGAAACATTGAATTGTTCACAAAATTGTTAATGCGATTGATAACAACCTTCCAGTCCAAAAATTGATTACCCTTAAAGAGTGTATAACCGAAGTATGGAGTGAAAATGTTTCTCAGAAACCTATCAATAACTGCTATTCTAAAGCAGGTTTTACTGAAAAAATTGACGAATGGGAAGAAGAAGACGAAATGGATCTCGCTACCTTAAAAAGGCAATGGGGTATTCTACAAAAAACTGCTACCGTCGACGCAGATTTTTTACTTGAAGATTTCTTAGAAATCGACAATGATGTTGGCACGACAGATCTCCCAACTAACCAAGACATAATTGACGATATAAAAAGTATAGAAGATCATGAAGAAGAAACTGAAACCGGGGAATGTCCTGCTAAATTTAGTGAAAATGAAATAAGAAATGCATTTGACATTGTGCGAACTACTCTCAGGGGCCAAGAAAGTGTACCTGATCAAATCTTTATGCATTTGAATAAATGCGAGAATTTTGTTGAGCAACAATTATTTTTCAAAAGTAATGCTCAAAAGAAAATAAATGATTATTTTTCCTAGTACGTATGAACGTAGTATGTACATATGTATTAACAGATTTTGTATTATTCTTTTTATTTCGTATGTAGTACATACATACATAAAGTCCGTACGTTATATCTTTAGACGTGCGCCATAGTTTTCAGGCAATATCCCAGACGACTATTATATTTTTTGTCTCTTTTTACCAATACCTACGATTTATTGGTGAAAAGAGACAAATAACATAATAGTCGTCTGTTTTATGGCCTGAAAACTATGACGCACGGGTAAAGATATAACGTACGGACTTTATGTATGTATTTAGCCCTGTACATGCTATGTACTATTTAAACTTTCAAATGTTTAATAAAATCTTTTCTAATAATTCAATTTTGCAATTTTTTTGTTGCTTGTACCTTATAAAATACAAGTAAATGATTACCAATATAAAATACATACATAGCAATATATACGGATTTTTTCTTTATATAGTGAAAAACTTTCTATAGTGAAATTTCGCTCAACATTTTGGTCTTTCACTATATAGAGTGTCGACTGTATATATAAATTTTCCGTCATCAACAATCTTACATCTCAGTAGTGTTTTAAATTTTGCCATGGTTTTCATTGTTGCCGTTAATATTGTCACCTCAAATTTTATGCTATTTTGTTAAATTGGTAACGTTATACCAAATTTCGTAATTAGGCCAAATCATCAGTCAGACAAATCAAGAATGAGCACTGGAAAATAAATAAATAAAAAGCGGCTTTTGCCAGCTCCCAAAACGGATTTTTCTTCTGTCATAGAAAAATATATACGTGATTGAAATATTTTACAGAAGCTTTGAAGAAAGAAGAGAAAAAGACAGAAACATAATAGGGAATTTTATGAATTATCTCCTGTAGGTTGGAGTAATAAAATTTTTAATTTGTTGCTTCTATCAATAGAAACTATTGCACTTGTAAATAATTACAAGGAAAAGCTTAAAACAATTGAACAAGCAACTCATTTTATTCCGTAGAGGCAATTTAAACTGAATAATATATGGATTGTTTTTCAAAAGAAGACAAATATTATTTTATTCCCCGACTGATCAAGTAAATACGAATTTACATTTCCTTAAACCAACTCTTCTCCAGCATCTTTTGTTAAATATTTTATTTTAGTGTTTCTTATGTTAATGAAGAGACTTATACAAAAGAATAGAATTAAAATTATTCATATATACGAGAGTCGTATGACAAGTATTTTTTTTGTAAAAAATTTATTTTATAGTCTCCTTTTAGCTCGATAAACTTAGTCCAACGTTTTTCTATCTTTTGTATCCCATCTAAAAAATACGATTTCTCAAACACTTCAAACAATCACCTCATTGCTTGAGCCAAATTTTTTTCCGCCTATGCATTTTTTCTTATTTGGAAATAGGAAATAATCGCTGGGGCTAAATCTGGAGAATGTGGTGGATGCGGAAGCAATTCGTATCCTAAATCATAGAATTTTGCCGTGGCGGTGACATAAGTGTGCACTCGTACATTATCTTGATAAAAAAGAATTTTTTTTCTCCGCCAAATGCGGACGTTTTTCTTTCACAGCATGATTAAAATGATCTATTAAGTTAACATAACACTCTCCATAAATCATTAAACGGTAATCGACGTCGATTATGCCCGCGTGCATGCCAAAACACTATGGTCATGACTTTGTTGGCCGATATTAAAATCCACTTGGCGCCAGTTCACCAAAAAAACTGACTGTTTGGACTGTTCCTTGATCTCTGGTGTGCTATGATGAATCCATGTTTCGTCAACAGTTATGAATCAAGGCCCAAAATCATTCCGATTGCGCTTTAACATCCCCAAGCACTCTTTTGAAGTTGACACGCTTGCGTGTTTATTGTATGTTTTATAATAATTGGATTTTCATTTTTTCAATATTTGGAATACTGTTCCCATATATGAGGCTCTTTTTTAGTGTTCCGAACGGAACACTTATGGGATCACTTCGGTGTCTGTCCGTCCCGATATTCTTCGTTTGACATCTTCTTCTTCTTCTTTATAAGCCACTGCTGTTTGGACTGTTTTTCCACTGTAGGAGATAGGCCTCTTCAAGTTTCTTCCAATTGTCTCTATCCTGTGCAAGATGGAGATAAAGAAAGACGGAGAGCTGTCTTTTGCCTTCTATCAATCTGATATCATCAGTCCATCTTTTCGTTGGTCTTCCGACACCTCGTCTGCTCTCCCAAGGTTAAGTAATTTTGTTGTCCAGCTACCATCATTTGTTCTAGCCACATGCCCCCTCCATTCTTGTTGTTCGTCTGATATCCTCGCTTTTAATGTGTTCTCGTAAACTAATACCTAACATCTGTCATTCCATGGCCTGTTGAGTATCTGTCTTTCCATGGCCTATTGGGTACGTTGGACTCGACAAAGATTATTTTTTGTAAGTGTTATGGTTTTCAGTCCATATGTACGTACATACTGGAAGTATACAGCTCTCGTACCCTTTTTCTTTTAGGGTCATGGTTGAGTATCTGTCTTTCCATGGCCTATTGGGTACGTTGGACTCGACAAAGATTATTTTTTGTAAGTGTTACACAGATATGTCAACAATCGTGGCACCCATCTTGCGGAAAAATTTCTTATATCCACATGAGTTGTTAAAATGTTCTGTACCCGTTCAATTGGGAAATCCCTACAGTCTCAGCAATCTCACACACTTTTCCCTCTCGTTTATTTATTACTATATCATGTATTTTTTTCAATCATTTCTGATGTGGTGACCTCATTTCGACGTCCTGAATATTCTTCATCCAAAAATAATTTTACTTCCGCATTTGAATTCAGCTGTCCAATATTTTATGATCGATAACGAAGTGTGCAGAGTCCCTAAAAACTTCTCTGAGTTCTGCTTTCATCTCATATTTGTTTTCTTTTTCAAAAAAATATATTTTACCATTGCTCGATATTCAATTTTTTTCCATTATTGTAAAATTACAGAAGTTGTTCTATTTAAATGGCTGACACTCACAGACTTGAAAATTTGACAGGATTCTTGTGAAAGGTTATGTTTAAGAAATATATAATTTTTTAAATAGCAGTAGCGCCCTCTCTGGCCGAGGCCAGTTACACTTATCATACAACCCTCGTATAATCAAAATAAAAAATAACTAATTACTTACTTATAAATTCAATGATTTTTGGTTTACTGATCTTGCTTTGTTTGCTCAATGGAGATGTTATACCTGAAATTAAAGAAGAACGTAATTAAACAGCTAATTTACCTCTAAAATATATTTTTTAATAACTTTAATTCAGAGATTTGTACTTTTAGTAAAAAAAAAAATCTCCTGACATATGCCGATCTCCCTCGATCACGAAAAATATAGCTTTCCTTTCAGACCAGTGGTCTGTCTGTCTATCGGGGTCTTAGCACGATGGGTGTGGGTAAATAGCCTCCCCGCAAGTAAGCGCTATAAAAAACCCAGGTTGATGATGATGACTAAAGTGTAGTGCATTTCCAGCAGGAAGAAAATATTTCCTTTTCTGTAGAATTGGTTGAAAGGTCTCCAACAAACATTGGTCTTAGTTCGCTCGCGCATTTTTTGAGTACTACGGCTGGTATTTCACCAGAGCCAGAAGCTTTTTTAGTATCTAGATTCATTAAAATACGTTTTATCATACGGGCATCCTTAATTGTACTATAAGAATATTGAGTCGTATTTTTTTTGAAAATCGACAATAGAATGTAAAGCAAAGGATTCAGCCAACAAGTTAGCTTTCTCAACAAGTGTTGTTGCAATAATATTATCCGGCCATGTGAATGTTAGAATAGTGAATTTAAAGAAAGTTTGACTAATGGTCTTAGTGACTGACCAGAAGAATTTGGAATTGTTGGGGCATGCAAGAAGTTTATTTTTAATTCTTTGATTTTGTGACTCCTTAGTTTTGTCGACAATTTTTTGCGTCTGCTCCAGATACAAACAAAGGTGTTACGATTAAACATGAAACGCATGACACGAAATATATGCCACGTTAATTCATTCTAACCATATATGGTAGAGTTTATCATACTACTGTTTCCAGGGACCTTATCCCTATGGAATCACGTACTGGTTGGTGAAAAGTTACTAAGAACCAACTACAAATAGTTATAGGTCTACTGAAAGAACATTGTACCCTGAAGATACACCTACATAAAATGGGACCCTATAATTTAGATCTGGACTATACGTTGTTTAATAAGGAGATAGAAACAGCTTTCATATTTTACTCAACTGTCCAAAAATTAAAGCAAGCTAGAAAATTCTCCTTCGGTTTATTTTGTTACTGTATATATGTAGTTTACATTGAGCTGTGGTCATTTTAAAAAATCAAGATGGCACATAAATATTAGAGTTAATGAGCCCGTTAAGTCGTATTCTCAATTATGCTTTAAACCAGAAAATAAAACGTCTGCTTGGACCAGTTATGGATCTAGGGAATATATTAAATAATAGACACTAGACAGTAGTTCTGGAGTGTAAAAAAATGGAAGAAAATACAATAAGTCTACGGTACTTCTGAATATTTAATTCAGACGCCTCATGAGAAAAAAAAAACAAATATTGATAGAAGTTTAAAATCAATGTTATTCTTTTTAAGAGAAGGTAAATAAGTCACTACTTAGTTATCCCTTTCTGTATTCTAACTGGATGATTAGAACAGCTAAATGTCAAAAGAGAATATGTATTTCGCCTAATTTTTAAATAAAATGTTCCTAAATTTTGCAGAAGCATGTTTATCTCGATCGATTTCTGAGTTTATAGAGTTGATTGATTGGTCCGTTACTTTGTGCCAATACACGTAGACTACTTGTCATTATGTATAACTTGCAACGAGTCAAGACCAGTGTGAATCCGTACTTCTCAGACCTCTCAGCTGGGGTGTGCGAGTTTTATAAAGTGCCTTGCCTCTGCCGACAACTAAATATTATTTTAAGGCAAGCACTTAATTTTATTTAATTTCAGCTGTGTAGTGTATGTCACCTCTTTAATTTCATTCTTGATCGCAGAAAAAAGAAGTAAGATAAACACTAGTTATCACTATATTACTATAAGCCTAGTTCTATTCAATGCTGGATGTAGGTATTCCCTCTGAATTTCCATCTCAATCTATTTGCAGCTGTTGTCATCCATCCAATGTCCGCAACCTTCTGTATATCATCCCGGCATCTTGTTTTGGGACTTTCTATACTCCTTTTCTATTCTTATGGTCTCCATTCTAATGTTCGCTTAGACCATCGATCATCGTTCGTGCGTGCTACATGTCCAGCCATTGCCACTTTCTTTCTACTACTTGCTTATAATATCCTTTAATTTCGTTTGTTCACGTATTCACTTGTTTCTTTTTCTATCTTTAAGTTTCATCCCTAACAGTTCGTGTGCTCTCTGGGTCCGCGCTAATTTTTTGTATATCGGCTTTATTAAGTGTCCAAGTTTCAGCTCCATATGCAATTACGAGTAGAATGCACCAATCGTAAACTTTGGCCTTTAGCTTATTTGCGAAGGCTTTATCTTTAAGTATATAACTTAATTTCCCGAATGAGCACCATCCAAGCCTGATTCTTCTTGAAATTTTATCCGATATACTGTCACTCGTCGTAGTAATTAGTAGAGCTGTTCCTTCCAAATTTATAACTATCTTATTATTAGCGTTTGTTAATATTTTTGTCTTACTCTCATTCATCTTAAGACCAATTCTCTTTGAGTCAGTGGATTACTACTCATGACTAAGATACACACCATCTATCTTTAGGCCCTTCTTGGTCCAATCTAGTTGACGAAATACGTATTCTAGAGATGTAATAGATAGCTTAGGAGAGATTCTACCCCAGTCTACTTAAGCGCTCTTTAATTTTATAATAAAAAAGTTTTCATGCACGAATCAGGCCAAAGATAAAATGATTCTCAGAAATTCATTATAATTTTATAAATCTGTAGGCGTGCAAATAAAATACAAATACTTCAACCGTTGAACTCAATGACGAAGTTTTCTTTGTAGTGTGTTTATTAGGTTTTGGTAATTATTTAAATATATTTATACAGGGTAAACCCAGGAAACCCAAAGAGCAATGGAGAGGAGAATGAGACTCCAAGATCGTATTCACAACATCGAGATACGAAGACGATCAAAAGTGACAGATGTAATTCAACGAATATATATATTAAGGTGAAATTAGGCGGAGCATATCACAAGAATGAATGATAACAGATGGACACGTCGTATAGTTGAATGGAGACCTAATAAACACAAAAGACGCAGAGGTAGATCACAGACAAGATCGATAGACGTCCTAAAACGATTACTAGGGTACGACTGGATGCAAAAAGCAAACAACAAAGCTCATTGGAGACAACTTTGGGAGGCTTACATCCGACTATGGATGGAATAAACTAATAATGACGATGATACGAGATATTCAGTGGACTTGTTATGTATATGATATTACTCCGATGGAAAATATCTTTTTATTTTTATTCCTTATACTTCTTAAACTTAAGTAACGTAATTTTGCTAACCAGAATTCTGATAACACTGCGTGACATGATTTTGGTGAACGAAAAACTGATTGCTATTATAGTTTCCTATTAGTTATAGTATGTAAGTGCAGTGGCAGCAGTGGATGTCTTTTATTTCTATCATGTCTTGTTTTTAAGGTACACACCGATAACCTTTTCTTAACCTACCCTCATATTGTTCATATTATTAAATGTAATCGCTAGATAGTCTATTGAGAGGATATGTTCATTTCTTGGTAGTTTCTTTGAGATTACCTGATTAAGAGTGTAATAATACAGTTTTAAAGATGAATACTGAAAAAAGTAGTAGTTGCCGACAGTGCAAAACTTCACCAAACAAGTTTTGTTACGTGTGTGGACACTACATTCTCAAGTCTCAAGGAAAAAAAAAAAAAATCTGAAAAAGTATGTACTGCGTATTTTCTATATTTTGGACGTACTGTACATCAAGATAAACCCTGGATTCCGCAACTGTTTTGTGTATCATGTTATGCTACTCTCCTGTCGTGATTGAACGGAAACAAAACATCTATGCCATTTGCAGTACCGACTGTGTGGCGCGAACCTAGTAATCATTTTAACGATTGCTACTTCTGCATGACTGATGTACGAGGATTTTGAAAGAAAATTAAGCATAATATCGAGTACCCTTCTGTGAATTCTCTATCAAAACCAAAACCATATAGTGAAGACATGACTCCTCCTTTGCCTCCTAAGAAAAGTCAAACTGAAGAGTTAGATATACCAAGCGATGAAAATAACGATGGACAAGACATGGAAGTTGACAACCAAGATCCAGACTTTTTACCCTCTTCAAGTGATCTATGCCAACCGCATTTAATTCAACAACGGGAATTAAATGATTTGATACGGGACTTGAATTTGTCTGTTAGACAAGCCGAATTACTTGGATCAAGACTACAGGAATGGCACTTGTTGGCACCAGATACAAAAATAACTGTACAACGAAAACAAAGTAAAGAAATAGCACTTTTTACTCTAGTTCAGAAAACATATGTTTTTGTAATGACATTGTATCTTTGATGGGTGATTTAGAAATTCCCTATGATACAAATGAATGGCGTCTTTTTATTGATGGTTCGAAAACAAGTCTGAAGACAGTTTTACTTCATAATGGTAATAAATATCCGTCAATACCAGTGGCTTATTCAACTGTTTTAAAAGAGACATACGAAAATATGAAATCAATATTGGGTTTAATTAAATACAAAAAGTTTAAGTGGAAAGTGTGCGCTGACCTGAAAGTAATAGCTATGTTACTTGGTTTGCAAGGTGGATTTACTAAGTACTGCTGCTTTCTTTGCATGTGGACAGTAGAGCTACTGATAAGCACTATTTGATCAAAGACTGGCCAAAAAGAACGGAATTTGTGTGTGAGAAGTCAAATGTAAAGTACTTGCCTTTAATCAACCCCGAAGACGTCATTTTACCTCCTCTACACATAAAACTCGGCTTAATGAAGAATTTTGTGAAAGCGATGGATAAAAATGGCGAAAGATTTTTATATTTAAAATCTATTTTTCTAAGATTAAGTGACGCAGGTATTTTTATTGGTCCACAAATACGCCTATTAATGAAAAACAACAAATTTGATCAAACACTAAATGACGAAGAACTATGCGCATGGACATCATTAAAAGCCGTGTTAAAGTTTTTTAGGAAAAAAGAGCCGAGAACGCAGAACTCTTAGTGAATGATTTGTTAAGAGCATACAAAAAGATGGGTTGCCGAATGTCATTAAAAATTCATTTCCTCCATTCCCATTTCTCTTTTTTTTCATCAAATCTTGGAGCAGTGAGTGATGAACAAGGGGAATGATTTCATCAGGATGTGAAAAGGCTTGAGGAACGGTTTCAAGGTCGTTGGGACGTAGCTATGTTGGGAGATTACTGCTGGCTTTTAAAATGAGAAGATATTTCCCAACATAAGAGAAAAGGTTAAATATTTTTAACTTTTAATGTACAATATCAACTTTTTACCATATGTTTTATATTTAGTTGTGTCCAAATGTATTAATAATAAGTTTTTTTAGCAGTTTTATTCGAATTATTGGAAAATTTATTGAAGCTACGTGTACACTGTACTTTACTCCTTAATTATTTTACTTAAAATTGTTAACTATCGTACCTAAAAAACAGTACGTGATAGACAAAAAGTACTTATGTATTCTTAATAAGTGGTGTGTATGAATAAATAAACAGGAAAAATTTAAGTGGGTACTTAATTTTTTTTTTAATTTGTAACGCAGTGTAATTGTAAAAGGTATGCAGTTTTTCACCTATACATCCTGACGACGAGTCTTTAAAGAATTGACACGCGTAAGCTCCGTTTTGTAATAAAGGAGGTTGATTTTTTAAATTTATTTCCTTGGCATCCGAAGGTTATTGCACGGACGTTAAATAATCCTATTTTTTTCTTATTTCAACTTTAATGTGATCTTCATTATAAAGTTTTAATAGAAGTTAGAATCTTATATAATAAAAAAATCCAAAAAAAAATATAATGTAATCCCCAGTACCGTTTACGAAAACTTCGCTACGCCTACTCACTTTTTTTATAGGATCCTTTAATGCCTTAAGCCTTGTGATAATAAATAACAAGAAATGATATAAAATATATAAAAAATTTATACAAATTTAGGAGCATTAAGCAACATTAAACAGAAAAACGTCAAAGGTATTTCACTTTTGATTTTTAAGTATTCAATTATTTTCTATTGTCGTTTAAAATATTTGTTATTCTTTTCCTTGCCAAAAAAAGTACTGTATTCTTAAAAAAATCACAATCCAAGATTTTAGCTTTCCTTCACGTTTTAGCGTTCCTAAATTATGAAAGCGGCGACGTAGTGGTTAAGATGTCTGTTTTCCACGCCATATATCCAAGTTCGAATCTCGGTTCGGAAAACAAAGAGAACAAAAAAAAAAAAAAAAAAAATACATGACAATCGCCTCTCTCGAGAGGGCAATGGCAAACCACCCATAGGGCTAGTAAAGCCCTCCCACTTTGGTCGTTCGTAACGGGCATTAAATTATAGGTCCTCTTTGTCTGTGGAAAACTTAAAAATGTACCAACCACAGGTTAATGCGAGAGAGTCGCCGACGTCCGTATCGGACTTCAAGAAGATGATAATGAAAAAGTCAATATTTTCTCTATCATTTTCTCTATCGGCGCAACTCTCAAAATGAGATATAAATTTCAAACTAAGTAATAAATACTACAATATGTAATTATGTTGGGAATGTGGAATCTTTGGCACAATGACACTACTCAGTAAATATCACCATTACACCAAACGCTTTATTTTTGCACTCAACGCGCGTTTCGCTAATCATATTAGCTTCATCAGGGGCGATGGTTGACTCAGTCAATCTCTGATGAAGCTAATACGATTGGCTAAACGCGCGTCGAGCACAAAAATAAAGTGTTTGGTGTAGTGGTGATATTTACTGAGTGGGGATAATATATAATACTTTTAATGAGAAAATGGAACCTATAGGTTTTGAGCAGTATCGCTAAAGGTAAAAGGGTTTGAGGAGGAGATTAGAGGGGTTGTTGTGTTTTTATAGCGTGATATGTGTATAGTGGTTAATAGGGTGGGATAGGAGGTTAAAGGGGTGCCTTCATATATATTCTGTTATATGCCATTTTCAGTATTCTTGAACTGTAAGATATGAAAATTAAGTTATTTTTTCATTACTGTCAGGGAACGTGGATGAAAGAGATGAGAGAATCTTGTACAGTTTCAATCATCATTATATATCAGCCCTTGACGTCCACTGCTGAACATAGGCCTCCCTTAATCTTTTCCAGTTAAACCGGTCTTGGGCTTTGTGGATCCTGTTTTCCGCTATTCTTCTCAGATATTCGGTCCATCTAGTAGAAGGTCTTCCTCTATTCCTACACGCTTCTTGTCTAGGTCGCCATTCCAACACCTTCCTAGTCCAGCTGTTGTCTTGCATTCTAGCTAGATGACCGGCCCAATTTCATTTCAAAGATAGAACTTTTTCAACTGCATCTATCGCTCTCGTTCGGTTCCTAATTCCTTTACTTGGGACTTTATCTCGAATAGACAAACCCAACGTTGACCGCTCCATTGTCGTTTGAGTTACCCTTATCTTATTTATTGTCCTCTTTGTTAAAGTTAGAGTTTCTGCACCTTAAATAAGTACAGTACACACATTGGTTAAAGATCTTTTGTTTAAGGCAAATAGGTATGCCTGATTTCAGCGTCTTAGTTTGCCAAATGCGGCCTAAGCTAGAGTGTTCCTCCGTTGTAGTTCATGAGTCTGATTATCTCTGCCCAGCTTAATTTCATGTTCCAAATATTTATATGTCATAATTTGCTCAATGTTTAACCCCGTTTACTGATAGTGGCTTGGTAAAAACTAGATTTGTCATAAACTGGGTCTTCAAAAAATTTATCTTTAAGCCAGTTTTATGGGACTGTTCTTTTAGAGTGGACAGCATAACATTCACATGATCTGCGCGATCTGTTAACAGGACAGGCAAATCTCAAGTTATTCAGCATTTCTCCATTTATATTTATGCCATGTTGCTCCAATTCAGATTTTTAAACATGTGTTCCAGAAAGGTGATAAACAACTTTGGGGAAATAGAATCACCCTGCCGCACACCTCTTTCGACTTGGAATTTGTTTGTTTCCCTATGTAATTTAACAGTTGATGTTGGCTGACAGTAAATATGTCTTAGGATTTCGATGTACCTTGAATCTGTACGGCAATCAGCAAGAGCCTTAAAAAGCATATCTTGGTTCACTGAGTCGAAGGCCTTCTCATAATCCACGAAGATTAATATTAAAGTACTGTTATATTCGACACACTTTTCCACAATTAACTTAACAGTCAAAAGGTGGCACCATAGTCTGCTCAGAATCCAGCTTGATCGGGTGTTTGGTAGAAGTCTAGCTTTGAGGTCAAACGTTTTGTCAATATTTTTGTGAACATCTTATAAACATGGGAGAGGATGCTTATAGGACGGTAGTTTGATATATCTGTTGAATCGCCTTTTTTATAGAGAATAATGATAATAGCGTTGTTCCACTGCGTTGGTGTTATAGACTTAGTAAAGCATAGGTTAACCAATATTGTGATGACAGTATTTCCAGCCAGCTTTATGGCTTCAACCTCAATACCATCCTCACTTGGAGACCTATTATTTTTCATCTCACTCCAGACTTGTATAATCTCATCTTCTGTTATTTCGGGGATATCTTCTGAACCTTGATTTTCAATATGTGGAATCTCATACGGTGTGTCGTTATTAGTGTTTTTATAAAGCTGTTTATAAAAACCTTCAACAATATTTATAATCTCTTCCCTATCCGTTATCACTCTTCCATCTTCGTTCTTTAGTTTTTGTATAATTTTTGTTCCCGTAAATAATTTGGATCTCAAAACATTTAGACTTTTATTCTCCTCGATTACTTTTGTTACTTGTGCGGTGTTAAGCTTTCTAATATCTCTTCTTATTGACGTTGATACTGCTTTGTTGAAAGCTCTATGATCTTGTTTATTGCCACTTCTCATTTCTCTTCACTTCTTTAATAATTTCTTTGTCGGTTCACTTAGTTTTTCCAATTTTTTTGGGTTGTTTTGGAGAATGGTTATCCATTTTATCTTTTATTGCTTTACTAAAAGCATTATTGGGGTGTTCTACAAAATTTACGTTCAACTGCTGCAGATTTTGTTCTACTGTCTTTGAGAATTCCGCTGAATTTTCAATCTACTTCCACTTGCTGTTTTTGATATTCTTCCTTGTTTTATGTTCAGTCTTATCTTTGACCTCACCAATCGATGGTCAGATCCAGTTAAAAACTTGTTCAAAGCCTCCACAATCCAGATCCAGATCAACAGGAGATCTTCTGACTTATGTAACACATGTCTGTAACAACGCAATTGAACACTTTGGAGAATCTCGAGCGGTTGTTCTTGACATATCCAAGGCATTCGACCGTGTTTGGCACGATGGGCTGTTGGCTAAGCTACGTTCTTATGGTATGTCGAAAGGTTCTGTTTGTGGCTCTCATGTTTCCTCAAAGAGCGTTCTTTACGAGTGGCAGTCGACGGATTTCTTTCTAACACCTTCACTGTCAACGCCGGTATACCCCAAGGCTCCATACTGTCTCCTACTCTCTTTCTCATTTACATTAACGATCTGCTGGAAAAGACCGAGAATCCAATCTACAGCTTTGCAGATGACAGTACGCTTATCTCTTCATTCACTTTGAACGCTCGGACATCGGCTACTCGGACGAATATCCGCAGACAGTAGAAAGTCACTCAACTTAACAAAGACCTGGAAGAAATTCTATCTTAGGGTGACAGTAACCAAGTAGAATTTAACGCTACAAAAACCCAGGCGGCAGTTTTCTCTAAAAAAGTTAACGTTGCTGAACCCGACATAGTTATGTCGGGGCACTCCATCCCTCTAACATCGTCACTCAATTTGTTGAGCGTTAATTTAGGAGCAAATATGTCCTGGCATGAACATGTTGCAGGCATAGCAAGGAGAGCTTCTAAAAAAATTGGGAATATTATTTCGAACCAGAAAGCTTTACACTTCACACCAACTGTTAATTCTTTACAAAGCTCAAATTCGACCAACTATGGAATACTGCACCCATGTTTGGAGCTCCGCTCCCAAACATACACTGCATTTGTTGGATTCTATTCAGAGAAGAGCTGTTCGTCTGATTGGAGACCCGGAACTGACCGACGGCCTTGATTCGCTGGAACATCGAAGAACGGTTGGCGACTTGAGCCTATTCTACAAGTACTTTCATGGAAAGTGTTCGAAGGATGTGGCCCGCTTAATTCCTCCCAGAGCGGTGCATGTTAGAAGTACACGTCGCGCTAATTCTTCACATCCGTATGAGGTTCAGCTTGTTACTCCTCGTACAACGCTCTTCAAGTAGTCTTTTATATGGAGAACATCATCCCTTTGGAATAATTTGTCCAGGACTGTGTTTCCCACCGAGTACAATCTATAGCGATTCAAGAACAACGTGAATCGCTTTCTCCGCACACGTGTCGCTCCTGTAGCACTTTAGAGATTTCCCTGTAGCACGTGTGCTAGACCCATAAAAAAAAAGAAAAAAAAAAAACATCCTGAATTATCCTTTTCTTATCTGTTAATATGAAATCAATCATATTTCTCGTGGCTCCATATGGGCTTATCCACGACCACTTTCGATTTGGATGTTTTTTTTAAAAACGTGTTCATGATGAATAGGCTATCTTGGAGTGAAAAGTTTATTAATTTTTCCCCAAAGCCACGACTTCCGATACATCTTTCAACTTCGTCGTCGTTTTTTCCCATTTTGGCATTAAAGTCTCCAACTAAGATTGTGAAGTGGCATTTGGTCTATCCCATAGCCTTAGTAACGTCGTCATAGAATGAATCTAAATCCTCTTCAGAACTATCTGCTGTTGGTGCATAGCATTAGATAATCTTCAAGCTGTACCGTTTATTTGATTTAATGACAATGATTGCAACCCTTGAACCTATGTTTTTAACGTCTGCAATTTTCATCGCATAGTTTCAGTAGCATTATAATAATTTTGCAAGGTTTTTGGATGAATATTTATAATATTTCATATAAGGTACCTAAGAGGTGAGCAGGGAGGTGGAAGTCATTTCGTATTGGTCTTGTTACAGGTCTTTTTTGGAGTTTTTTCAGAAGTTTCAGTTAGGGTTACATACACCTGAGCTCTACAAAAAGGATGTATATTTTAAAAAAATATTTTAAAGGTTATTGATACAAAAGAATGACGATTATATATTCTTATTGTATTTTAAATTATAAAAGAAAATTGTTTTTAAATACGTCTTAAATATTAACGTTATTTTTTATCAGGTTAAATGGACCATTGATAAAAACTATGGCGCCTCCTTGTCTACAGGATAACTTCACGGAAAATAATCCAATCTTCAAAAATAAAAATTAATTTTGTAAAATAATATAGTAGTTAAAAATTGTCGAAGGTTTTTTTTTCAAAAATAAAAAATTACGGTGTTTCAAACTTTAGTACGCAATTTTCGACCAAGAAATTTGTGATTAATTATTTATAAAAAATTGTCTATTAGAAATATTTAAAAAACCTCTCGATATTTTGTAGAAAATATAATTATTAAGATTAAAAAAACAAAGTTAAGAAGTAATAAACATTGACTGAGTAATATTCAGAGAGTGTCTGAAGATAGGTAGCGGTCCCAATCCGAAGCCAGGAATGGAATTTTCTTAAATTTTTTTTTTTTAATAATTCTTAGAAGTATAGAGAATAAACTCCGCCTGCAGTGTTGATGGATGGATTGAGTAGTTCATCAACATTGTTGCCGGTCCCAAGCCCGGATGAAGGAGGAGGGTTGTGGCGTTAGGAGTTAGCACCCTAACACACGTAAAAGCTAAACTGGGAAATGCTAGTTGTTTTTGAAAAGTAGGATGAAAAATCACAAGATAAGCAAAAATCCCCGGGCGGCAATCCACACTTTCGAAGAAGGGAGCCCCATCGGATACGGGGGGGGGGCAATTCTACTTTAAAGCGAAGAGTTAACCGAAGCTTAAAACTCAGCCAAACGAAGAAATCCCGAAACAGAATAGCTGCTTTCGGCACCTGGAATATACAGGGATGGAGGACAAAGAACATCAAAGTCATACAAGTGTTTAAGAAGATGAACATAGACATTTTAGTAATAAGCGAGACGAAGAAAAAGGGAAGTGGAATAGAAGAAATAGATGAAGTGATGCATTGTTGGAATGGAGTAAAGAAGGAAGAAAGAGCAAAGGCCGAGTTGAAATATTAGTAAAAAAAAAGTGGAAAAAGAAAATAACATTTGGGAACCCATCAATGAAAGAATCATAAAACTAAATATAACAATGCTAGGAAAAGACATGGTAATATTAGGAGTATACGGCCCAACAGAAGACAGCACTATAAGAGAAAAAGATAACTTCATGGAAACACTAGAAATAGAAATACAAGAAGCAAAGAAAAACCAAGAATTAATAATAATGGGAAATCTGAATGGGAGAACAGGAAGGAAAACAAGGGACAATACCGTAGGACCATTCGGAGAAGACATTACTAACGACAACGGAGGGAGACTAATAGAGCTGTGTGAACTAAACGGCCTCAAAATAACAAACGGATTCTACAAACACAAAGACATCCACAAATATACTTGGATGCAAGAAACACGAAACTTAAAATCAATAATAGACTACATTATAATTAAAAACGAGACCACTATCAAAATAAAAGACGTAAGAGTAAAGAGAGGAGCAGAATGTGGAACAGACCATAGACTATTAATAGCAAATATAAAAGTACCGTGGTACAAGACAATAAAGCAAAAAGGAAACAATAGATAAAGAAAACAGAAATACTAATGAGATAACAGAAAAAGCAGACAAAGAATTAAAATACAAGATACACTTACTGCAAGACGAAACGATAAGAGACCTATACACACGATAATTAGATCAAAAATTAAATGAATTTAACTACGACAACCTCCAACAGATGTATGACCACATAAAAGAATGCATCAAACAGGCGGCCCTAGAAGCATTATGTAAAGAAGACAACGAGAATAAGAAACATAAAATTACAATCTTTGAGAAAACCAAAGAATCTATAAAGGAGAAAAAAAGACTATACGAAAAATCTGAATACAAAATCAGAAGAAGATCTACAGAAATAAAAGAGAAAAATGCAGAGACGAGGAGGATGATAAACAAAGAAAAGAACGAGAGACGGGAAAAATCGTGCGAACATGTAGAACAGTATATAGGAGGAACAGAAGCACAGAGTCATGGAGAATAATTAAAGCATTAAGGACCAACAATAGAGAGAAGATGTATAAAGAGTATATCCCAGAAAGCGAGTGGGAAGAATATTATAAGAAGCTGCTAACAGAAGGCAGACAAGAATTCCAGGAAGAGAAACCTGAAGAAGAACAGAATAAGGAAAAAAGAGATAGAAGTAAGCTATGAAGAAGTAAAGAAGACAATAAAAACACTCAAAAATAATAAATCTGCAGGGCCTGGGGGGGGTAAATGAAATGATTAAGTACGGGTCTAATAAATTACATCGAATGCTGAGAAACACGTTCCACAGAGCGATAAATGGAGGAAAAAATACCAGATGGTCAAAAGCCTATATAGTATCTATATTTAAAAAGTGAGACCGCAGAAAATGCACAAACACACTAAAAATATCGAGTATGGGACGTTTGTATGGAAAAATTATTAAAAATATCATAGAGGAAAATATAAAAGGAAAAATTGGAGAAGACCAAGCAGGCTTTACGACCGGAAAATCATGTATAGACCACATATACACTATAAAACAAACAATGGAAAAAAACTGGCAAACAATAGAGAAATTCATTTAGCCTTCATAGACATAAGAAAGGCCTATTACTTAGTACCAAGACAAAGATTATGGAACGCAATGAAAGAAATAGGCATTGACAAAGAACCGCTCTCTACGAAAACAACACAGTGAACATAAAAATAGGACATAAAATAGGGAAGAGACTCCAAACATCAAAAGGCCTATTACAAGGATGCTCTACATTCCCCACACTATTCAAAATATACCTCGAACAAACATTAAAAGAATGGAAGCAAAAATGTAGTGGAATGGGAGTCCCAATACGAGAAGATTACTTATATACTCTAAGTTTCGCAGACGACCAAGTAATCATAGCGCAAGATGAGGAGAACCTCGGTTATATGGTAAGAAAACTGAAAGAAGAATACACTAAAGCAGGATTAGCAATAAACTTTGATAAAACGGAATACCTGAAGAATCTAGAAGTCGATGACGAAACAATAATCAAAGGAACCGATAGATTTAATTATTTAGGAACCATCATTTCAAAAAACGCAACATCAGAAGAAGAGATTAAAGCTAGATTAGGACAAACGCGGGCATGCTTAAGACAATTAGATTCGATCCTGTGGGACAAGCACATTACAAAGAGAAACAAAACACGCATATACAAATTCAATAATACAAAGCATAATGACATACGGGTCAGAAACATGAACGATTAACAAAATAAATAAATCTAAAATTAACGCGGTAGAGATGGAGTATTGGAGAAGATGTTGTAGAGTGACACGTATGGAGAGAATAATAAATAAAGAAATAAGAAGCAGAATGAACATCAAAGAGAACGCAATTAACACCATTGAAGAAAAACTATTAAAATGGTATGGACACATAGGGCGGAGCGAAGATAATAGGTGGATAAAGAAAATAACGGAGTGGAGCCCTATAGGGAGAAGAAAAAGAGGAAGACCCAGACGATCGTGGAGAGACGATGTGGACGAGGCTATGGAGGACAGGGGTCTAACAGATGGAGACTGGGAAGATA
The DNA here is from genome assembly GCA_019049505.1 of Pachyrhynchus sulphureomaculatus. Lineage (NCBI taxonomy): Eukaryota > Metazoa > Arthropoda > Insecta > Coleoptera > Curculionidae > Pachyrhynchus > Pachyrhynchus sulphureomaculatus. The sequence goes on along the minus strand of CM032449.1, from coordinate 32,051,226 downwards.
GAAATGGATGAATCAAAGGCTGAGAGAAGAGAAGGAAGACAGCGTCAGCTGTAGAAAATCCTTGATATATATATATATATATATATATATATATATATATATATATATATATATATATATATATATATATAATATATATATATATATATATATATATATATATAGATATATATATATATAGAATATATATATATATATATATATATATATATATATATATATATATATATATATATATATATAGAGAGAGAATAAAAATCCATAAAAAAAATCTAATTTTTGAAAATTTAAGGAATCGAAACAATACAATTTTTTTCATTTTTTTTCATTTTTAACATGGGAAGAGGGTCAAAAAGGCAGGGGTCATCGTATGGGTTCAATATGATTATAAAGCGAATTTCTGGTTTTTGATTGAGATATAGGATATTTCATATAAAAAAAAATTTTCTGTAGTAAAATATTTGCGGGGTGAAAGGCGGATAGGGGGTAGTAGGAACCTAAAAGGATGATGCATATATGTAGCAATATACTTCTATTTCAGTGTTCCTGTTGTTCAATACTTTCAATTTTAACAGAAAATAGTATATAGAAGAGACTGAATTCTGATTACAAAGAAACCTAAAAAATGTTGAGTTGAATATAGAAGTTTTAAAAAAACCAGAGGTTAAGTTGGAGGAAAAGTACTTATGGTCCAGCAGGCAAATTATTAAATTTATTTTCCCTGCTAACGAAAAGTATTGTATTCGTGGAAAAATTGCTCTCCGAAATTTTTCTTTTTTTCTGGTCTTAGGGTTTTTAGATCACCAAAAACATTTTTTCTTTTTACCTTCTAACTTCATATATAAAATAATATTAAAATCGCAAAAATAATATTCTAGCTACGCATTATAAAAAAGGTTTATTTTTATTAAAACATCAAGAGATTTTTCTTAGCATACTTGACAATTTTTTTATCTGTATCGTCCACATTTGAATTTTATGATATATGTATATCTTTTTCGATGTGATTTCTAAAGAGACAGTTGTAGTTTTTTATTTATTTATTTATTTATTTATTTACTGTTACAAGCCCAACAAAATAATTAATTAATAGGGCCGATCATACAATCATTAAACAATACTAATACATATCACAAAATGCTTAATTACTATATACAAACAATAAAATGCTTAATTATAAACAATAAACAAACTACAAATATGTTTACAGCTATTAAAATAAGTTTAAACAGATAGAGAAGAATTCCCTCTGAGACATAGACAGATCACATGCTCTAGGTACCTTATTATAAGCAGCGCATATCTATAAACGGATGAAGTATACAATACATTTGTGTGAGCAGTAGGAAGATAGAAGAAGTTTCTAGTCCGATGAGCTAGTCTGGGCACAACAAAATTCAGTTCCTGCAACTTCCATTGCAACCATTTACAGTTTATACAGAAAATCACATACCATTTTACTAAAGTTTAATAAACTAACAAAAATCATTCTCTATACCTACCACCATACCCCATACTTTCCTAGCCAAAAACTTTAAAAACGTTTCTCACAAGCCACAACCCACCTATTATACAATGGTGCCCAGATAATAGACCCATACTCAAGCCTACTTCTGACCAATGCATTGTACAATGTTGAAAAGGTTTCATATATTTTGAAAAGACCCACCATTTCTAATTATGAATCCCATCATTTTCATCGCTTCTGAAACCACCTTGCCAATGTGCTGATTGAAGGTGAACCTAGAGTCCAGAACAATGCCCAGGTCTTTGGCTGTCTCCACTCTCTGCAACTCTATATTACCTATACTGTAATTATAGTTTACTGGAGATACTTTAAGGCTCACTGTCATTATAGAACTTTGTTTGCATTTAGCAATATCCCATTGTTGTCACACCACTCCCGCACTGCCTTAACACTACTCTGCAGTCGTTCACAGTCGCCACCAGACTCAACTGACACATACAATTTCAGGTCATCCGCAAACATCTGGTATTCCACATCAATGACCTCCTGAATGTAATTTATGAACATAAGGAACAATAGCGGTCCCAAGTTTGACCCCTGTGGAACACCGGACTCTGCACGAAACGAATGCAACCTAAAACCATTATACTGAACATACTAGAATCTTTCCATCAGGTATGTCCTGAAGAAACTAACAAAATTCGTCGTGAAGCCAGAAATCAACCATCTTTCCCAAAGCACACCATGATCTATCCTGTCAAACGCCTTCGAGAAGTCAGTGAACACCACATCAACCTGACCTCCCCAATCAAGTACCCTAGAAGTAAAATGTGTAAAGGAGGACAAGTTGGTGGCCATCGACCGACCCCTCATAAAACCGAGCTGACGCACCGACAACAATGGTTCCACTCTGGCCACAATGTGCCCATTCAAAAGCATTTCAAAAATCTTCGAAAAACCACAAATAAGTGAGACGGGCCTGTAGTTCTCCACTTCTGCTCTATTTCCACTCTTATAAACTGGACATATTTTAGCCGTTTTCCACCTCACAGGATATCTTTAGCTAGATATCGAAAGGTCAAAAATTTTACTAAATGTAGCAGCCAAAACATCTATAGTATCTTTAATAAATTAGCTTGGCACAGAGTCTGGACCACTGGACATCTTTGGTTTAAGTCGCTTTGACACCGTCACAACGTCACTCGGAGCAAAACGCGGCGCGACAATTTCAATATGCCCTTGATTCACAGAATGAGAAAGCCCTAACAATGTCCTTAGGGTTATTAAAATCAGCATTTTGGTATGTTTAACACCTGGAATTGCACAACTTTTCCTCTTCTGCTGAATATACCTCCAGAAAGCTTTAGGATCGTCTTTAATAGTTCCCTCTATGCGTCTGATATATGAACTATATGCGGTCTTAATCATCTGACAGGTCTCCGCTTTCAACGCTCTGTATTTTTCATAGCACTTTACATTATTTGATTTTTTATACTTCCTAAAAAGATTATTCTTACGTTTCAAATTTTTTACAATATCTACATTATACCAGACTGGAAAGGAACTACGTTTGGTTTTGAATAAAGGCACAGACCTGTCAAATATGTTATAAAAAATTTCATAAAATCTGTCACAGCACACGTCTACATCCGTATGCTGATCCAACTCACACCAATCAACGCCAAGCAATTCTTGGTACAAGATATGAAAATTAGCTCTTTTGAAATTATAACATTTAAATTGATCTTCATTATTGACAGGGAATTTGCCAATTCCACCCGCTCCGAGCCGAAGCTGGATGATGGCCATCCTCAGCAACCATAGGACAATGATCTCGCTGTACAATGCAACTAAAATCAGAAAAAAGTAAATCTAGGCATCTATTATTGATATTAAAAATGCTGTTATGCTGTGTAAGAGACAAAAAGTCCATAAAATTACATACTAACTCCCATTTGGCATCATTTACAGAACCTATATTCACAAAATTTGGAAGGATAAAGTCTCCCATCAATATCAGATTTTTACTAAAAACATACTCCCACGACCAATAAATTCAAAAATATTAAGGTATACATCTATAGAAGAGCAAGGCGGTATGTAAAATAAAAGTAATATAAAAGAAACAAAATTTAACACTATCTTACAACCAACTAAGTTAATGTCAAGCACAGTTTCCAATAAGTCATTTAGATTCAAAGGTGTAACCTTTAGATTCCTTCTCACAGCCGCCGTTTTTTAATCATATACTAAGTTTTTCTTTTTTCTTATTATTATTTCACCATAAAGTGGATTGCATTATGTTATTCTTACGTGTGAGATAATCAAATTTAATGTTTTGTGGCCTCATCTTTTCTTTCTTTTTTTTTCTTATAATTTTTGAGAATGGATTGAGTGGATATTAATATTAAAAGAACTAAAGAAATTAAACATACACTAGCTCAGTTTTTCTTGGTGAAGTAATATGGGTAAGAGATAATTTTTATACGTCTTTTGAAAATAGTCCCTGTAGTTGTTTTAAAATTTCTGGTTGTACGGATTTTGGGCACTATTCATTTTGAAATAAAAAGGATCTAACTTCAGCTAAAAAACTGAAAAAATACTGAAGCGTTATGTAGTTGTTAAGAATGATTTTGATATGGTACAACCTTTGCGTCCTGAAAGGTAAAACAGGTGATTCAGTGAAACGCTAGCTTTTAATAAGAAAAAAAGGTTTATTAATGACAAAATTAAAAGTTCTAACTTTGCTATACTACTATTACTCTTATTACAAAAAAACCCTTAATCTAATAGGTGGTATTATTAAGTAGAGTCTTTAAATCAGGATTTTTAATTAAAACTTTGTTAACCACGATGTGGAAGTTCGTGAGGTTCACTTCACGAGTTATCAGTTCGATACGATGTAAAATGCACTCGTCGACGGGAAACTAGTCCACGAATTGATATACTGATGACTTACGGTTTTTCTATGAGTGTTTGGCCTGTCCTGTGAGATATTCATACCACTGATGTCTCCACCTTGGCTACCCCAGTTCCCTTTGGGCTACTAAACTATTCTTGGCCCCTAAAGGTCTGGGAATAAAGAGGATATTTCAAGGAAAAAGTCCTTGAACTTGAACACTCAAACCGTTTTTGCGTTACTACATCACTATTATATCAGTACGGCAACTTGATAAAAAAAACCTACTGGGCGGCTTTCTGAAAAAAAAGCCCTTACTTTGGCTTCACAAAATATCTGCCCTACTTCATCTCGGCTGGGAAAAAAGACCCGCTATGGTTACATGATGGAAAGAGCCTCTTGCGGCTTCATGATGGAGAAAGCCTACTACGGCTACATGATGGAAAAAAGTCTCTTGCGGCTACAGATGGAAAGGGCCTCTGGTGACTGTACGATGGAAAAAGCCAAGATCCATATCATCCGGACCCTTAAATATTTTTCTCCCTTCCGTAAAAATCACGTCGTTAAGATGGCTACTTCCCGGATACAAATATCTAGACAATAGACGCATTAGATCCGAATTAAATAAATCCAGTAGATAACCCGCAATGCACACTGTAATATAAACGGCTCAAAAATTCGAGTGAACTACACTGCTTAAAAGTTAGTAAACACTGCAATAAATATAAAAATGGAGAAAAAATGTAAATTATAGGGAGAAAAACAGTAACGTAACATGATATTAAAATCTAGGAAAAAATGAATGTTACAGCTTCTTTTAGAACTGCATGTTTGAAAGGGAAGTACTACGTAAAAGATTTTATCATTTTTTTTAGTATTCCGTACGGAAGATCCCTTCGGTGTCTGTCCGTTCGTCTGTCTGCCCGACTGCCACATCCGATTTTCTCCAAAACATTGAAAGTTGAAATTTTGCACTAATATAGGAATTGATTGCCTCATTAGAGCCATGTAGTTTTGAAAGTTAAATTTTGACTTAAGGGGTTAGCTTTGGGGGATGAAATCGGAAGTGAAAAAAAAATTACCAGGTCATCGAGTGAGATATCAAATAAAAGCTTGTAAAAAATGTATAATGTAATACTTGCACACACTTTTCTCTGTATTATTTTTAAAAAATTGCGAAAAATCGCTGCCCCCCTTATCTCGAAAAGTACTGAACAAAAAATTTTGAAAAAATTCTGGACTATTCTCCACAGGGTGTAGATTAAATCAAAATTATCAGAGTGCATTACTTTTAATAATTTATTTGGTATATAAAAAAAATAAAAATTTCAAGGTCATCAGATTTCAGTAAAGATAGAAAAAAAACTGTGCTGAAAACTCATTTGGGGTATATTTTATCAAGATCATTTTATACTTCTGTAACAAAATTTTTTATTTTAAAAGCAATCAATATACGGAACACTAATTGCGCTTGGCCGATTTTTTTCTCCTATAAAATGATATAATGAATATTTATTATAAAAAAGGATAACAAATAAAGAATAGTTTCGTTTTCCAAGGGGCATATTTTCTACACATAAATTCATAAAGGGGGGTGGGGTGGCATTGGCTCTTTAGAAGGCTCTAATGTATCCAACAACCCATTGTTACTAAAAGTGAAACACCATATTTCAAACTTATTAAATAATTGTTCTCTAATCAAAATATTAAAAAATGCACTGTATACTATTGAAGCTAACAAGAATTATCTTTGTCCAAACATACACACTAAATCTTATCACTAATCAGATTTGACGATATTAGAACTGGCTTTAAGCTAGTAGCAACATTTATATTATTGCGCAAGCCATCGCGCAGAATGTGACTAGCAACGGTTGAGCCGAAAAGAGAGTGCCAGTTACAAAAAAAAAACGCAGAACGAGAACATATAAATAACCTGGTCAGAGAACAAATATATAACAATGTATAACATCAACTCTGTACCCACAAGACATATCTATAAATCTGTATAAATTTCAAAATCTATTCGGTTTTATTGGCAACAAGCTGCATACGAAAATGTACATTAAATTACAATATATCGAAAAAATTAAATTAAACGTCGCACTCCAAGGCAAGTTATACATTTTAATGGTTTTATGAGACAAAGTAACTGCTCTTATTCCGCATTCTAAAGCCTTGAATTTCTAGCCCGAGCGGGCAAAATATGAGACAAGTGTAAAACCTTAACAGTGTACAGTACAAGAAATTAACAATTCAAACTTTTTCTGCAACCTCGAGATAAGAGCAATAAAAATTATTGCCTTGGATAATAAGTAGTACTCACATATACAAAGTGTTATGAAAATTGCTTGGTATATTTAAACCGGTAAACCAGGGGAAACAAGAAGAAATGTGGATAAATACTGATAAATAATGACTCGTTATAACTAGTACAAAAATCGACTATGAAAATTTATGATTTTTCAACATGTATGTCAATGGTTGTAGCCAATAGACATCAGAAATAATTGACACTGAGTTTGATAGTAACATGGGCTTTCCCAATATTGCGATATTTTGAAACAAATTTTAAAAAAATTACCTCTTTGGCTTTTAAAAAAGAAGCAACTGATGCTAAGCGAATAAACTATTTCTAAAGTATTTTTTAAAAAATTATTCAATTCAATTTTTTTTTATCTAGAACTGAAATTCGTTACACCTATTAATAATTATTTCATTACCGTTCAAAATATTGTTTCATTTTTATTTTACTTTCATTGTAATGCATATACAGAATATAATTTTTTATTACTGCAATACAAAATGGCTGAAGCAATAAATAAAACGTTCTCGTGTCGCTTTTATGTTTTTCTTGAAGTTTGCATATTCGCACTGACTAATCGTGACTACTCACATATTATGCGATTATCAGCGTGACAATCCATATGTTGCTAATATGTACTTTTAATCTAAACAGTATTAATACCGGTTAGTAGCCCCAACTAATGCGTGTTTTTTGACTTAAAAGCAATCGGGTTTTGAGTATCTGTTTCGGCGGTCTTTTGTCAAGAAATGGGTCTGAGACCTTAAAATTGACTAGTCTTCAGTATACCCAAAAGCGTGGTTTCTTACCTTGGGTCATAAGAATAAATTTTTAGTTTCTAATGTTTTTAGTATTCCTTACGGAACACTTATAAGATAACTTTGGTGTCTGTCCGTCTGTCCGTCTGTCTGTCCGTCTGTCCGTCTGTCCGTCTGTCCGTCTGTCCGTCTGTCCGTCTGTCGTCTGTCCGTCTGTCCGTCTGTCCGTCTGTCCGTCTGTCCGTCTGTCCGTCTGTCCGTCTGTCCTCTGTCCGTCCGTCTGTCCGTCTGTCCGTCTGTCCGTCTGTCCGTCTGTCCGTCTGTCCGTCTGTCCGTCTGTCCCTGTCCGTCTGTCCGTCTGTCTGTCCGTCTGTCCGTCTGTCCGTCTGTCCGTCTGTCCGTCTGTCCGTCTGTCCGTCTGTCCGTCTGTCCGTCCGTCCGTCCGTCTGTCCGTCTGTCCGTCTGTCCGTCTGTCCCGTCTGTCCGTCTGTCCGTCTGTCCGTCTGTCCGTCTGTCCGTCTGTCCGTCTGTCCGTCTGTCCGTCTGTCCGTCTGTCCGTCTGTCCGTCTGTCCGTCTGTCCGTCTGTCCGTCTGTCCGTCTGTCCGTCTGTCCGTATGTCCGTCTCCGTCTGTCCGTCTGTCACACCCAATTTTCTCTGAAACTATTTGACACAGAAAGTTGAAATTTGGTACTAATATAGGAATTGATGGCCTCGTCAGAGCCGTATAGTTTTGAAAGTTAAATTTTGACTTAGTTTTGGAGGGTGACATCGGAAATAAAAAAAAAAATGACTAGGTCATCGAGGGTGGTGTCAAATGAGAGCTTGTGAAAACACGAGTAAAAAATATACATACTTGTGCACACTTATCTTTGTATTAATTTTAAACAATCGCGAAAGATCGCTGTCTATCCCCCTTATCTCAAAAAGTACTCATCAAAAAATTTTGAAAAAATTCTGAAATATTCTCCACAGGGTGTAGAATGAACGAAAATTATCACGAGTGCATTACCTTTCATAATTTATATGGTATTAAAAAAAAAAAAAAAAAAAAATCAAGGTCATCAGTTTTCAGTAAAAATTGGAAACAAGCTTTGTTGAAAACTCATTTGGGATGTGTTTTTTGATATCATTGAACATTTTATACCTCTGTAACAATTTTTTTTATTTATTTATTTTTTTATGGGTCTAGCACACGTGCTACAGGGAAGTCCCTAAAGCGCTACAGGAGCGACACGTATGAGGAGAAAGCGATTCACGTTGTTCTTGAATCGCTGTAGATTGTACTCGGTGGGAAACACAGGCCTGGGCAAATTATTCCAAAGGGATGATGTTCTCCATATAAAAGACTGCTTGAAAAGCGTTGTACGAGGAGTAACAAGCTGAATCTGATACGGATATGAAGAATTAGCGCGACGTGTACTTCTAACATGCACCGCTCTGGGAGGAATTAAGCGGGCCACATCCTTCGAACACTTTCCATGAAAGTACTTGTAGAATAGGCTCAAGTCCCCAACCGTTCCAGCGAATCAAGGCCGACGGTCAGTTCCGGGTCTCCAATCAGACGACCAGCTCTTCTCTGAATTGAATCCAACAAATGCAGTGTATGTTTGGGAGCGGAGCTCCAAACATGGGAGCAGTATTCCATAGTTGGTCGAATTTGAGCTTTGTAAAGAATTAGCAGTTATTGTGGAGTGTAAAGCTTTCTGGTTCGAAATAATATTCCCAACTTTTGAGAAGCTCTCCCTGCTATGCCTGCAACATGTTCATGCCAGGACATATTTGCTCGCAAATTAACGCCCAACAAATTGAGTGACGATGTTAGAGGAATGGAGTGCCCCGACATAACTATGTCGGGTTCAGCAACTTCAACTTTTTTGGAAAAAAACTGCCGCCGGGTTTTTGTAGCGTTAAATTCCACTTGGTTACTGTCATTCCAGGTCTTTGTTAAGTTGAATGACTTCCTGCTGTCTGCGGATATTCGTCTGAGTAGCCGATGTCTGAGCGTTCAAAGTGAATGAAGAGATAAGTGTACTGTCATCTGCAAAGCTGTAGATTGGATTCTCGGTCTTTTCCAGCAGATCGTTAATGTAAATGAGAACGAGAGTAGGAGACATTATGGAGCCTTGGGGTACACCGGCGTTGATAGTGAAGGTGTTAGAAAGAAATCCGTCGACTGCCACTCGTAAAGAACGCTCTCTGAGGAAACATGAGAGCCACAAACAGAACTTTTCCGACATACCATAAGAACGTAGCTTAGCCAACAGCCCATCGTGCCAAACACGGTCGAATGCCTTGCTTATGTCAAGAGCAACCGCTCGAGATTTTCCAAAGTGTTCAATTGCATTGTTCCAAACATGTGTTACATAAGTCAGAAGATCTCCTGTTGATCTATTTTTACGAAAGCCTTATTGGTAATCGCTAATAATGTTGAATCCTTCAAGATATTTTAGAAGATGCTGATTGACAGCCTTTTCCATGACTTTCGATATTATTGAAAGCAGTGCGATTGGTCGGTAGTTATTTGGCAAGGTCTTCTTGCCTTTTTTAGGTATCGGCTGAACTGTAGCACATTTCCAGCAGGAAGAAAATATTCCCTTTCTGTAGGAAAGTTTGAGAAGTCTACAGAAAACTGGTGTTAGTTCCCTCGCACAGATTTTAAGAACTATGGCAGGTATTCCGTCAGCGCCAGAAGCCTTTTTGGTGTCTAGCTTCAAAAGCAATCAACGTACGGAACACTAATTGCGCAAGTTCAACTTGCACGGTTATTTTTTTAAAATAGATTTTATTTTTATCAAATTATTGTCGTTCATGCACACTTATGTCTCATTCTATTATACTACCTGTCTCTTTTTTTCCACGATAATCATACCTTTAAAGGTCAAGAGTCATTCTTCAATTTCTCTTTATGTTATTATTTTTAAAACTAAAACAATAAACGATGATGTCTCAGAACATCTTCTCTGCCCTTACCTCTATGGCAAATATGTGGTAACAAATTATAACTTCTAATAAAGAATAATATTTAAAAACATAAAAAATGCAATTAAAGAACATAGTTAATTAAAAATGGAGTCCTAAAATGTCAAATCCATCGATTTCTTTTTAATTTCATAATCTATGTAATATCATCTTCAATTTTGACTTTAATTTTATCGGTAATTTATTAGAAACTTACCGGTCACGCTACCAGTCAAAAAACCATATTGCATCGATATACGAGGGCTTTCTTTTAAGTTTTTACAAAAACAATGAAAGAACAAACATTTTTGGTACAAATCATTTTATTGTTTCTCAAAATGGTCACCTTTAAGATTTATATACTTTTGCATGCCCTCGAACCCGTTCTTCAAACATTTTTTTCCATTCTTGGTAACATGGTTTTGGCAGGATTCAACAGCTTCTTGAGGTGATGATAATCAATCAATTGTTTGACGTGCTGTGTGAGAGCTGGCATTGTCATGATGAAGAATAAGGCGACGGTTTTGGTTATTTTTCCTGATTTCATCGATGACTTCTGGCAAATAAATTACTGTATACCATTCCGCATTAACTGTTACTCGATCATCTAAAACAATGGTTGCAACATGTCCAGTATAACCAAAGAAACAAGCGAATGAACCACTTTTGTTGAATTTGGTTTATCTTGGAACATCCAGACAGTTGATTGTTGCTTAGTTTCCGGCTCGTACGAATATATCCAGGTTTCGTCTCCTATAACGATGTTGTATACGGATTTTGTATGTCCTCGGTCAAATTTTTTGAGCATTTTCTTACACCAATTGACACGAGCCCGTTTTTTAGTTTCGGTCAAATTTTGCAGAATCCATCGGGAACAGATCGTCTTCAATTATGTTGCGCTTAGCGTCGATGTTTTTTGGAACAACAGCCGATTTTGGTCGGCCTTCAGGTAATTCGTCGCTGATAGAAAAACGACCAAGACGAAATCCTACAAACCAGTTGTAAACAGTCTTTTATGATAGTGACTCATTGCCAAAAATTGAACGAAACGATTCGAGGCATTGTTGTTTAGTTAGGCCTTTACTAAAATCGTAAAAAAGTCATCCAACAAAAACCTTCACATGAAATTTCCATTTGTTCACAAAACTGTTTTTTTCAAAAAGCTCATTCTAAACAATTTACTCTGCCAATTTCTGAGCTGCCACTGTTTTAACAATAACAAATGTCACATTTTACAATGGTAATGTCACATCTCAATAGCGCCACCTAGTGGTCGTTTGTAAACACTTAAAAGGCGGCCCTCGTTTACATGAAGTCGCTGTTATATGTAGCTAGTTTAACGTAATATCCTTTCCCCTATTTCTTTTATTGTAACAGAATCTCTGTATAAAATGCAGTACCAGATTTCATTCTTTCTTAGTTATATAGTACGAGTATATATAATTAGTTAGTCTAGAGTACTTCCTATTATCAAAAACAACTGCGGCTGCTAAAGAGGGTATTTTTAATTTTAAACTTTTAATAAATGCACAAGTCATGTTTTTTATCACATATGCGTTCCCTATCATATCAATAAAACGGCTGTCAGTGCGACCGCTGCGTTTATATCTGGATTACAAGGAAAATCTTTCAATAACGTGCTTCGAAATTTATTATTAATAATAGGCATGATAACTAATTTTGAAAAAGTTTCCACGATGTTCTTAGGGAACTACTATTTCCAAAAAAATATATATTTCTGAAAAAATTACAAATTTCCTAGCATAAAATTGGCCTTTCTTAAACTAATTTTTTTAAATTTCACACCAAAACTCTCGCAAGTGTCATGGCGTCTGCTCGTGACGTCACGCCTTTGTAAGCCCCATGTCAACAACAGTAAAGTATACAGTGTCTATACAATAATTTTGTTATTTTGCGGGTTTAAAATGAATTCTTAAGTGTATAAGTAGTGTGCAGTCCCTCAATGTAAAAACACATAGATAAAAGCTCTTAACAAGTTATTTGTTTACGTTCCAAACAAGAAAATAATAAGGAATAAGTGGCTAACTCTTACACGGCTAGACCAAGCAGTTATTTCTCCAAATTTTTCAATTTATTTCTGTGAAGACCATTTTGATGTAAGTTTTAACTTCATATTTTATTATTATAAATGAGATGAGAAATTGTTAATTATCTAAATAATACCTTTAGATAGTCACATCACTATTGGGATTAGGTTTTATTTCTTTAATGTCATCATCCACTACTGTTTATTTAATTACTTTACACAATAAATAAAACATTAAACTACTTACATGTTTATTTAATTAGTTGCGATTGAAAACAAGATAGTTTGTTATTGCACCTACTATTTGGGACTTATTAAGATTCTATTGCCAGGAAATAAAGAACTGCAATGTGTATTTTTACATGTGACCTATCTATCTTCTAATATTCTACCACGTTTCATAGCTGGTGTATCTGGAATTTTTCCTCCAATAATTAATGATGTAAGTGTGTGTTGTTTAACAACGCCTAAATTCAAATGCTCGGGATGCTGTGATTCTGCCACACCTCAGTTCATACCATATAATAGCTGGGTTAATGCAGAGAATGCGACGGTCATTAATCAAAGCAGCAGCAGAAGCATAACCTTGATACTTTTACATGATATGTAATAAAGATTATGCAAAATTAATTAAAACTATACTTTGGATTATTTATTAAAAATATATTAATTATTAAATATTGATAACTGAATAAATATGCGTGCGAGACACGTGTGTTCTAGTATCTTTTAAAAGAAAGTCTGATCAGTGCCATGCATATACGTGATTCAAAATTTGAAAGAACGCCCGCGTCCGCGCGAGCAATTTTCTTCAAGCTACATTGCCACAGCGAAAATTTACTTTATAAAATACATCAAAAAGTAAAATTTATTTAATACAACTAGGAAGTAAACTACCTTCATATTTTAACAAACAAAAATAAAGTATTTTTTTTATGTACGGTTTTCCTTGTAACTTTTTACTGTTTAATGCACATAAGACAAAACAATTGTAAATAACGCATGCTTTTGATCGAAGAAAAAGTATGGATTCCCATCTTTTACGTATTAAATATCGGAAACTTTTACAATTAATTATGGCAATATGGCGTGATAAACCATCTTTATATTGAAGCAGTGAATTCATGATGCTAAAATCTATTATTTCTCAAAATTTCATGCAATACAATTTTATAAGTTATTCGTAAGAAATACTCTAACGTTGCCCATTCTAATTTAGATATGAGAAAATTAGCTGCTAAATTTATGCCAAAATTATAATAGTAATTATTTCTTATATTATAGTAAACAATTTGGGACAATTTAATCTAAGTAATAGAAATGAACGCGGTAAAAGATTAATCCAATTTTAACCATAAAAACACATTTTATGACTTACATCCAAAACTTTTGTATACATGGAAGTCTCCCAAAGACAACAGTAAACACATAATAAGAAACCAAATAGATTATTTTATCATCAAAAGACGCTTCCAAAACAATGTTACAAGAGTTGTTGCATATTCTGGAGCAGACATAGGGTCCGATAATAACCCTATAATAGGAAACTTTAATTTTAGAGAAAAGTTAATAATATCCCAACGAAAGATAAAACGATATGACATCAATGCTTTGAGACAAATGGATAAAAAAGAAGAACTAATAAAAGAACTCGACAATCAATTCAAAACAAACGAACCAACTGAAGAACAAACAGAACAGAGATATTGGAAAACGATAGAGACAAGCACAAAACAAGCAACAGAAAAAGTAATGGGATACAGTAAACAGGAAGCAAAAAAACCTTGGATGTCACGGGAAATTCTCTACAGAATGGAAGACAGGCGCATGTCTAAAGTAAAAAACCGGTCAAGTGCAAGTTGAACTTGCACAATTAGTGTTCCGTACGTTGATTGTTTTTAAAATAAAAATTTTTGTTAGGGTGGTATAAAATGATCAGTGACTTCACAAAACACACCCCAAATGAGTTTTTTCAACAAAGTTTGTTTCCAATCTTTACTGAAAACTGGTGACTTTGAAATTTTGTTTTTTTTTTATATACCAAATAAATTATTAAAGGTAATGCACTCGTGATAATTTTCGTTCAGTGGAGAATATTCCAGCATTTTTTCAAAATTTTTTGATCAATACTTTTCGAGCTAAGGTAGGGGACAGCGATTTTTTAAAAGTAATACGAAGAAAAGTGTGCGCAAGTATTACATTATATATATATATATATATATATATATATATATATATATATATATATATATATATATATATATTTTACTCGTGTTTTCACAAGCTTTCATTTGACACCACACTCGATGACCTAGTAAAAAAAATTTTTTTCACTTCCGATTTCACCCCTCACAATGAACCCCTTAAGTCAAAATTTATGTTACGGTGGTATAAAATGATCAGTGACTTCACAAAACACACCCTAAATGAGTTTTCAACAAAGTTTGTTTCCAATCTTTACTGAAATCTGATGACCTTGAAATTTTTTTTTTTTTTATGTACCATATAAATTATTAAAGGTAATGCACTCGTGATAATTTTCGTTCAATCTACACCCCGAGGAGAATATTCTAGAATTTTTTCGAAATTTTTTGATAAATACTTTTCGAGATAAGGCCCGGGACAGCGATTTTTTCGCGAATTTTTAAAAATAATACAAAGAAAAGTGCGCGCAAGTATAATATTATATATACATTTTTTTACTCGTGTTTTCACAAGCTTTCATTTGACACCACACTCGATGATCTAGTAAAAAAAATTTTTTTTCACTTCCGACTTCACCCCCCAAAACTAACCCCTTAAGTTAAAACTTAATTCTCAAAACTACATGGCTCTGATGAGGCCATCAATTCCTATATTATTACCAAATTTCACCTTTCTATGTCAAATAGTTTCGGAGAAAATCGGGTGTGACAGACAGACAGACAGACAGACAGACAGACAGACAGACAGACAGACAGACAGACAGACAGACAGACACCGAAGTGATCTTATAAGTGTTCCGTACGGAACACTAAAAATGACGTCGTTCTATATAACAGAATACACAGAGACATAAGAAACAAAATAAAATAGGCAAAAGAAAACTGGCTAAAGGACCAATGTCAAGAAGCGGAAATATTACATGAAATTCACGACACATTTAACTTTCATAAAAGCTTAAACAAATTACAGGATGCTTTAACAAAAGAAACATAAGCTCTATAAGACAGAATAATACGATAATAATGGACAATGAAAAACTCAGCCTCGCGTGCGAAAATTATATAAAAGCCTTGTACCAAGGGGAACGACCAGCAGCATCAGATCTAAGGGAGCACAATAACCATACAGGACCAGGCATACTAATATCAGAAGTGGAATATGCGATCAAAAATCTAATAAATGGAAAAGCTTCGGGAGAAAACAATATCCACGCCGAAATGTTGAAGTTGATGAACCCAAAATATCTATGTCGATTGTTCAACAAAATATACTATAGTAGAATTATACCATCTGAATGGCTTAGATCTACATTTATAGCCTTACCAAAAAAGAATAACGTCTATGACTGCGCCGACCACAGACTTATTAGTCTAATGAACCATGCCTTGAAAGTATTCTTGCGGATTATTCACACAAGAGTATATACAAAATGCGAAGAATCTAGTGGTAACACCCAGTTTAGTTTTAGAAACGCAATGGGCACTAGAGAGGCTTTATACTGCATACAGTTGCTCACACAGAAATGCTATGATCCACGAAAAGACGTATTTATAGCCTTTATAGACTACCAAAAGGCTTTTGACAGTATAAAACATCAACTAATGATGGAGATTTTGCAGCAGATTGGACTGGACTCGAAAGATCTCAGAATTATACAAAATCTATATTGGAATCAGTCAACACAACTGCGTATCAACAACTCATTATCAACTCAGGAAATACAAATAACAACGAGAGTACGCCAGGTATGCATTTTATCACCCTTGCTTTTCAATGTGTATGTGGAAAGGGACTTTCAAATAGCACTACATGACGAAAATAAAGGAATAAAAGTAAGTGGAATAGCTATAAATAATATCAGATATGCTAATGACTCAGCAATTCTAACAGACAAACTAGAAGACTTACAAGATATACTCAACAGTATCAATAGAATAGGCAGTCAATCCCGTCTAACAATCAACATCACAAAAACAAAGTTTATGGTCATCAGCAGACAACAACACAGTCAGGCCTAAATAACAATTGATAACCAACACATAGAAAGAGTCGACAGATTCAAGTACCTTGGTTGTATTATAAATGATAAACTAGATAATGACGAAGAAATTAAAATAAGAACAGAATGGCAATAACAGTTTTCGTCAAATTCCAGAAGTACCTATGTCGAAGAGAAATACCTCTGACTGAAACTCCGGGTGATAAAATGTCATGTATGGCCCATATTACAATACGGAACTGAAACATGGTCACTCAAAATAAAGTTAATGAACCGTACTAAAGCGGTCGAGATGTGGACCATCCGTAAACTGCTGAGAGTTTCCTGGGTTGATCACGTAACAAATGAGGAAGTACTATGTAGAGCCGGAACTGAACTACATCAAATTATAAAACATCGCAAAGTCTCTTATCTAGGGTATATACTCCGTGGCAACAAATATGCCATGCTGAGGTTAATTCTAATGGGAAGAATAGGAGGAAGAAGAGATCCTGGCCGCAAACAATACTTATGGCTGCGTGATATCAGGAACTGGTGCGAAGTCAGGAGTGTGGGAGACATCTTTGTTATGGCGAGAAGGGGAGAGCTTCGCTTATTAAGTTGAAGAGGTAAATGAACGCCTACACTCTGGAAGCGTATGGCACTAGAAAAAGAAGAGAGAAATAATTTAAAAAAAAAAGAAATATTACGACCAGTACTCAGTCTACAATTATTTATAAAACGTTAATTTTTACCTTCAATAAAAATACATAAGATTAGAAAAAAGTTGCACATTTTCCATCAGTCTGTCTCTCACCTGTCTTATTTGATAAATTATCTAATTCTTAGGATGCTTTTAAATATATTTGCGGCTAGACGTATTACAAAAAGAAAATGACGGTCTTAATGCCCGGTCGGCTCCACATCTATTAAGGTATAGGACTATAAGTTAGATAAAAAAAAAGTGCCAATTTTTATATTATAGGCCTCTGAACGTCCACCTGTGATAACCCTATCATTATTTTTTTTTGGACAATAACTTAAAAGCTATAATATTATTTCCAAAAGACATAATAAAAAAAATTACATGAAACCTTTTTTCCTTCTAATGTACGGCCTATAAATACCATTACCGTGATTTACAAACAGCTCGGTAAGCTCACGACGCTCTCAAGCTGTAATCTTCCTACAATACTGAGAATCCCATAAACATTTAGAAAGGAAAAAAAAACTTTTGTACCAAATCGATTAAGGCTTTTAAAACTAATGACGTCTCGGTCATTGTATAAAAAGATGGTCACGTGATTTACCTAGTACTTTCCAAGCAAATACCCAATTCTAAAATAAATGACTTTGACATTAGAGAGATTTTGTAACGCTTATTGTGATAAGTCACTGTCTTTATCTTTATTTGAAGTATACGCCCACCGTTTGAAGCTAGCGCAGTAGTAAAAGGAAGAAATTAAATATAAGGAATCGGCTGTTATCGTTATTTAAAGCATGCGCCCACCATTTGGAACTTGCGCAGTATTGAAACAAAATAAGAGAAACCTTTATTAAGGAAAACGATTTTTCCTTATTTAGGAATATAAGAGAGGTTATTTGAAGTTCGTTATTTTTATCGCTACTATTATAGAGCCAGCCTTTTTTTAGTGTTCCGTTAGAACACTTATAAGATTACTTCGGTGTCTGTTTGTCTGTCCGTCTGTCTCTCTGTCTGTCACACTCGATTTTCTCGGAAACTATTTTTTTTTTTTATGGGTGTAGCACACGTACTACAGGGAAGTCCCTAAAGCGCTCCAGGAGCGGCATGTGTGCGGGGCATAAAACGTTGAAGTTTGGTAATAATATAGAAATTTGAAAGTTAAATTTTGACTTGAGGGGTTAGTTTTGGGGAGTGAAATCGGAAGTGAAAAAAAATTTTTTTACTAGGTCATCAAGTGTGGTGTCAAGGGAAAACACAAGTAAAAAATATATATATATATATATATATATATATATATATATATATATATATATATATATATATATATATATATATATAATGTAATACTTGCGCACACTTTTCTTTGTATTATTTGTAAAAAATAGCGAAAAATCGCTTCCCCCCTTATCTCCAAAAGTACTGATCAAAAAATTTTGAAAAAATTCTGGTATATTCTCCACGGGCTGTGGGTTGAACGAAAATTATCACGAGTGCGTTACCTTTAATAATTTATCTAGTATATAAAAAAACAAAAATTTCAAGTTTTCAGTAAAGATTGGAAACAAAGTTTGTTGAAAACTCATTTGGGGTGTTTTGTGAAGTCACTGCTCATTTTATACCTCCGTAAGAAAATTTTTTATTTTAAAATCAATCAACGTACGGAACACTAATTGGGCAAGTTCAACTTGCACTTGACCGGTTATTTCTACTTAGGTATACAAACCACAAAGAAAATACAGTAAAATTAGAATGATAAAACACTGGTCAACAAAAAAAAGAAAATTGCTTGTTGCCTGTGATTTTTTTTTTGTTTCTATCTCAAATTGAGGCGTATTTTTTAATTATGGCAACAATTTTTCTGTAACAGCTTTTATTTTTGAGTTATAGCTAACTACCCTCATTTACTATTTTTACTTAGATTTTCGTTTTTTATTGGACACTAAAATATATTTTGTTGTTGTTTTAGATATGGCTTCGTCAAGAAGATGTTGTATGCTTAATCCCGATTGTCTTTGCTATATTTGTGGTGAATATATATTTGCAAAATATCGAAAACCTATATCGGACTTTGTGAAAACTGCGTATCATCAATACTTTAAAATAAAATTGTGTAATCAGGACAAGCCATGGGTGCCTCATATTGTATGCCAGAAATGTGTGGTAAGTCTACGGTTATAGTCCAATTGAAAAAGAGATGCAATAATGTTCGTAACACCCATGATTTGGCGAGAACATCGAAACCATCATGACGATTGCTACTTCTGCGTTCTGAAAATAAACGGAATTAACCCTGGAAATCGAAGTAAGTGGTCGTATCCTAACTTATATTCTGCTCAACGACCTCAATTAAAAAGAGGTACAACCCAGCACATCTAAATCTTCTGATGATCTCTGTGAACCCGAACGAAATACATCAAGTGAAGACTCTGATTCAGACTACAAATGTAGCCTTTCAGAACCTCAACCATTTAATCAGAAAGAACTAAATAACTTAGTAAGACATCTGAACTTACCAAAAGAAGCTTCTGAAATTTTGGCATCTCGTTTAAAAGAAAAAAATTTACTTACTCCGGAAACCAACATTACATTTTATCGTACCCGAGAAAAAAATCTGTTACCGTATTTTTCTCAAGAGAAGGATTTAGTTTTTTGTAACGATGTTGGTGGATATTTTGTAGCAGTACACAGTACCAACCTAGTGATTGGCGTCTTTTCATAGACAGCAGCAAAAGAAGTTTAAAGTGTGTTTTGCTTCATAACGGTAACAAGTACGGATCTATAACTATTGCACATTCGACGACTTTAAAAGAAGAATACGTAAATGTTTCTAAGGTTATGGAAAAAATTAAGTATCAAGACCACAAATGGGTCATTTGTGTTGATCTGAAAATGGTTAACTTTCTTTTAGGTCAACAAGGGGGGTACACAAAGTTCCCTTGTTTCATGTGTCTCCGGGATAGTCGTGACAAACAACACCATTGGTTACAAAAAGTTTGGCCAGTGCGGGAAGAGCTAAAAGTTGGTACAAAAAATGTTATAAACGTGCCTTTAGTTAGCCGAGGCCGCATCATACTTCCACCACTGCATATTAAACTCGGCATAATGAAACAGTTTGTGAAGACGCTTGACAAAAGTGGCAAATGTTTTAATTTTCTTTCACGCAAGTTCCCAGGATTAAGTTCAGAAAAACTGAAAGCTGGTATTTTTGATGGGCCACAGATTAGGCAACTCGTGAAAGATCCTAATTTTGTCAAATCAATGACTGAAGTCGAATCCAAAGCTTGGAATTCATTTGTTTTGATTATGAGTAGCTTCCTAGGCAAAAAGAAATCTGACGACCATGTCGAGCTTGTTGAGTGCATGCTATCGAACTTGCAAGAGCTAAGATGCAACATGAGCATAAAAATTCACTTCATGCACTCGCATTTAGACTGATTTCCACAAAATCTGGGTGATTTTAGTGAGGAGCAGGGTGAAAGATTTCATCAGGATCTTCGGACAATGGAAGAGGCGGTGGGACTCACATATGATGGCAGACTACTGCTGGAGTTTGCAACGAGATCTACCTAAAGTCGTTCATTCAAGGAAATCTTATAAAAGATCATTTGCTAGGGTTCAATAGAAATTTTGTTAACATAATGTATTATTTTTTTGTATTTTTTTGGCAAAATAATAAAACTGTATATTTCAAAAGGTAAAGCTGTTAGCAATCTCCCAGTATTTTTTTCATAGTCAGGGCCATAGAAATACCCAATAACAGAAAAGAAAATAAAGGAAATAAGACTTGTGTTGACCAGTGTAATCTTTTGTTGCAAATAATACTAACAACAGTGAATTAGTGATCAGATTATGTTAGGATTTTAGAATCTTTGGCACAATGTCATTACAGTGTGTGTAGTGTTAATTTCAAATGAGATTTTATTTATCGCACATTCGTATTACTTTGGAAATAGTGAAGGAAGTAACAGAAACCTGCTAGACACACCTTTATTTTAGAAACTTGTGTTGACCCATCAATAACCGGTGTGGTTAACCATGAAATGAATGAAAAAAATCCTCCAAGTTTGTAGAAGATAAATACTAACCTAACCTTGCAATCCCTTTGCGTTAATCCTGCGCATGCCTGAGATAACGATAAGGACCAAGGCATGTGGAAAAGAAGCGTTGCAAAATCTCTCTATTTTCGGACTAGAGAGCAACTTATTGCAGCATTACATCTCGGTATTTTATGTTGAGATATATAAAAAAAAAGTTAAGCAGAGTAATAAAATTGGAAATAATAATAAAAAGAACCCGCCAAGTGCAAGTCGGATTTGCACAATTAGTGCTCCATAGCATGATTGCCTTTAAAATAAAAAATTTTTGTTACGGAAGTACAAAATAATCAGTGACTTCACAAAACACACCCCAAATGAGTCCTCAAAAATCAATATCTACGATTCGGATGCACGCTGGTTTGTGATGGCTGCAACGTGAACTTCTATATCATTAGGAAAACTGCCAAACGCATTGTCTATCAAGGTTCTTTCTCTAGTAGAACTAGCATCTTTTATGATTTGTATAATCCCAACGTTATTTAAATAGGTAGATGTACTGGGTGAGTCAACGATAGAGTAAAGTTCATTATCTCATTTGTTTCGAGAATGACAAAAAAATGTTAAATACAATAGTTTTAGGGAATGTTAAGGTGCACAGTTTAAAATTATTTTTGAGTATACAGGGTACTTCAAAAAAGTGTGGCCGATATAACATATGTTTTTTAAAATAGAACATCCTATTTTCTAATATATTTTTAAAATCTGCGTAAAATTTTATAATTTTTTTATTAATAATGTTATATACCTAAACCAAGTAGTTTTTATAATATTTCAATTTAAAAAAAAATACTAATTTTCAATTTTGTAAAAAATTGGCAGTAGCGCCATTGTTTCTGAACGTGGAATACTCATAATTGGTACGAGCGTTCTATAGAGATAAAAAAAAGATATATGTAAAGAAATTTGAGTTAGATGCTACAGGGTGTTATACATATAACATTATACATTTCGACTATTTTAAATTGAAAAATCTCAAATTTTTAAATGGCACTCCCTGTATATTATTATTTTTTCTGGTAGATTTTACAAAACTCTCCAACTCTTATTAAGTATGTCATATACCTATTTCTAATAGTTTTCGATTTACTTTGAATTTTTCAGTTTTTACCCTTGTTTTTAATACACTCACGCTATTGTGAAAATATAAATAAATAGTTAATAATAATTTTAATATAGCTTAACTTATCTAATGATTAATTGTTATGATGTAATAAATGTTCAAAAATATGTCCGTCTACTTGAATACACATGTTTAGTCGTTTTACTACATTTTCCGTCACTTTCCTTAGCATAAAGGGCGTTATTGTCCTGCACGAATCCCGTATCCTATTTTCCATATCTACTAGTGTTGTAAGGCGCTTCATATAAACACGATCTTTAATGTAGCCCCACAAAAAGAAGTATAAAGGTGTTAAGTCACATGATCGAGGAGGCCACTGATGCAAAAAATTTAGATATCTAGGCCCGTTAAGCTGTTCGCGGAAAAAATATGGACCAATAATTCGAAAATTTAATATTCCACACCATACATTAAGCGACCAGTGGTTTTGGTTTTTAACTTTCCGGGCCCAAAATGGATTAACTGTTGAATAATAATGCATGTTACGGCTGTTAACTGCTCCGTTACTGCGAAAAGTAGCTTCATCAGGAAACATTATTTTGGATAAAAAATTTGGATCGGCCTCTATTGCTCCATTCATGGTGGTGCTATTACGCGCCGTCAAAAATTGAAGTGGATGTGTCAGATAAGTCTAGCTAGTTGACGGCTGCTGATCTGGGAATTATCTTCAACATGAAGTAAAAATCTCCATTTCTTTTTCCTTATTGGTAGCAGTCTGGTTTACTACTTTCCGTTTCGTATACTCAATGCTACCACTACCATCAAACCGTTCCATTAAGCACTGAAAAGATTTTCTAGATGGTATACGTCAATTAGGGCACTTCGCTCCGTAAAGCCTTACTGCCAAAAGACAATTTTTTCCCGACTCGCCCAGTATATAAACCATATCAATTAATTCATTTTTAGGAAAATCCATAATTATTACCTTTATACGTAGCTTACTACAACAAATTAAACTATTTTTACTTGCTTAATAGACATGTCAAAATTTGACAATGCCTACATTTCTGTTTTGTCTTGGCAACTATGATGTTATAGCGTAAGTGTATTAAAAACAAGAGTAAAAATTGAATAATTCAAAACAAATGGAAAACTATTAGAAATAGGTATATAATATACTTAATAAAAGTTGGAGGGTTTTGTAAAATCTATCAGAAAAAATAATAATATACGGAGTATGTCATTTAAAAAATTTGAGATTTTTCAATTTAAAATAGTCGGAATGCATAAATTTATTTTGAACACCCTGTAGCATCTAACTCAAATTTCTTTACACGTACCTTTTTTTTCAGCTCTATAAAACGCTCGTACCAATTATGAGTATTCCACTTTCAGAAACAATGACGCTACTGGCAATTTTTTACAAAACTAAAAACTAGTATTTTTTTAAAAAAATTGAAATATTAGGAAAACTACTAGGTTTAAGTATATATATAACATTAATTATAAAAAAGTTATAAAATTTTACGCAGAATTTAAAAATAAATTAAAAAATAGGATGTTCCATTTAAAAAAACATATATTACATGGGCCACACTTTTTTGAAGTACCGTGTATACTAAAAAATAATTTTAAATTGCGCACGTTACAATTCCCTAAAACTATTGTATTTAACATTTTTTCGTCATTCTCGAAACCAATGAGAGAATGAACTTTACTCTATCGTTGACTCACCCTGACATGATTTTTTTTGTCTAAAATGTTATTAACTCTTTTTACTAAATCAGTGACACTGATTACGAATTCATCACACGTTTTATCGTATCATATCAAGTTTTAAAGAAAATCCATATAGTGGTAATTTTCACTTTTTTCATAAAAATAATTCAAACTATTAAGTTTTGGTCCTCTTTCCACGAGTTATGCAACCTCTCTTGAGAAAGCGTGTTAGTTACGTTATTTAAAGGAGACTAATGAAAACTTGGAATTATTACTCAATAAAATTCAGTATCAAACTCACGGTTAGCAGCTTTGTGGAAATCTTAAAATTATATCTATGTTATTAGGTCAACAATCAGAATATACAAAATGTTTTTTAAGTGAGTGGGGTAGTAGAGCACAACAACTACACTACGAAAAAATGTAATCGATCCTAAAAAAGCTTTGTTACCTCCGCTTCATATTAAACTATATTTATTTAAACAGTTCGTTAAAGCCCTAAATAAAGAAAGCGACTATTTTAAGTATAAAAAATTTCCTATATTATCTGATGCAAAAATAAAAAAGGAATTTTTTTTGGACCACAAATCAGATCCTTGATGAATGATAAGGAATTTGAAGCGGCAATGATTATTACCGAATTAGAAGCGTGGCTTGCGTTCAAAAATTTTGTACATAATTTTTTGGGTAATCACAAACATCCAGACTATAAAAATATTGTCGCGGTTCATCTGTATCCTCTATCGACCACCAAGTGATACTAACTTAAGAACACTTTTCGCTTCCCTTACAGACACCATCGATCATTTACAAATTAATTATCCAAATGCCGAAATTGCCATCCTGGGCGACTTTAATGTCCACAACATCAACTGGGTTAAATATTCAAATACTACCGACGAACAAGGTCGTGAAGCCGAATCATTTTCAATCAGTTGTGGCTTAACTCAGCTTATTGACGAACCAACACGGATCCCTGATCGAGACGGAGAGTTTGCCAGTCTTCTTGATCTCTTTTTAACCACCAATCCAGAGATTTACACAGTCAGTATAAATCCGCCGTTAGGTTCTTCCGACCATAAACTACTTTCGACATCGAGTATTCTACCAATCAATGACAGAAAGGCGCCTAAACCGCGCAAGATTTGGCACTACAAGTCTGCTAAATGGGAAGATCTCATGGAATATTTTCGAACTTTCTCTTGGTTAGACGTTTGTTTTCGATCCGACGACCCATCTGACTGCTCCAGGGAGGTTTCCGATGTTATTTTGGCCGGTATGGAGGCTTACATCCCTTTTTCGAAGAAATGTCCTTCCAACGACAAGCCTTGGTTTGACCGAAAATGCGAAGAAGCTGTTGCTTCTAAACATCTTGCATACCGACAATGGCGCGAAAATCCTAACACCATAAATCGTAACACATTTGTTCGTGCCAGGAACAGATGCAAAGAAATTATCGACGAAACCAAGGAGGTACACAATCAACGGATTAGATACAAATTTCTCGCCTGTCCCGGCAATTCAAGGTCCTTTTGGTCAGTCGCTAAGGCAATTAGTCAAAATTTCACCAAATCCACCATACCACCACTCACACGGCCAGATAATTCTATTGCAACGACACCTGTTAAGAAAGCGAACTTGTTGGCTGAACTCTTTGCTTCACATTCTACTATCGATTTCCAAGGAAAAACACCACCTACTATTCCCATAGTGCAGTCAAGGATGCCCGATGTCTTCAGACAGCGTATCATAAAGCGTATTCTGATGAAGCTAGACACCAAAAAGGCTTCTGGGGCTGACGGTATACCTGCCATAGTTCTTAAAATCTGTGCGAGGGAACTAACACCAGTTATCTACAGTTCAGCCGATACTAAAAAAGGCAAGAAGACCTTGCCAAATAACTACCGACCAATCGCACTGCTTTCAATAATATCGAAAGTCATGGAAAAGGCTATCAATCAGCATCTTCTAAAATATCTTGAAGGATTCAACATTATTAGCGATCACCAATATGGCTTTCGTAAAAATAGATCAACAGGAGATCTTCTGACTTATGTAACACATGTTTGGAACAACGCAATTGAACACTTTGGAGAATCTCGAGCGATTGCTCTTGACATATCCAAGGCATTCGACCGTGTTTGTCACGATGGACTGTTGGCTAAGCTACGCTCTTATAGTATGTCTGAAAAGTTCTGTTTGTGGCTCTCATGTTTCCTCAGAGAGCGTTCTTTACGAGTGGCAGTCGACGGATTTCTTTCTAACACCTTCACTATCGACGCCGGTGTATCCCAAGGCTCCATATTGTCTCCTACTCTCTTTCTCATTTACATTAAAGATCTGCTGGAAAAGACCGAGAATCCAATCTACAGCTTTGCAGATGACAGTACACTTATCTCTTCATTCACTTTGAACGCTCGGACATCGGCGACTCACACGAATATCCGCAGACAGCAGGAAGTCATCCAACTTAACAATGACCTGAAAGAAATTCTATCTTGGGGTGACAGTAACCAAGTGGAATTTAACGCTACAAAAACCCAGGCGGCAGTTTTTTCTGGAAAAGTTAACGTTGCTGAACCCGACACAGTTATGTCGGGGCACTCCATTCCTCTAAGATCGTCACTCAATTTGTTAAGCGTTAATTTGGGAGCAAATATGTCCTGACATGAACATGTTGCAGGCATAGCAAGAAGAGCTTCTCATAAGTTGGGAATATTATTTCGAACCAGAAAGCTTTACACTCCACAACAACTGTTAATTCTTTACAAAGCTCAAATTCGACCAACTATGGAATACTGCTCCCATGTTTGGAGCTCCGCTCCAAAACATACACTGCATTTGTTGGATTCTATTCAGAGAAGAGCTGTTCGTCTGATTAGAGACCCGGAATTGACCGTCGGGCTTGATTCGCTGGAACATCGAAGAACGGTTGGCGACTTGGAAAGTGTTCGAAGGATGTGGCCCGCTTAATTCCTCCCAGAGCGGTGCATGTTGGAAGTACACGTCGCACTAATTCTTCACATCCGTATGAGTTTCAGCTTGTTACTCCTCGTACAACGCTTTTCAAGCAGTCTTTTATATAGAGAACATCGTCCCTTTGGAATAATTTACCCAGGATTGTGTTTCCTACCGAGTACAATCTACAGCGATTCAAGAACAACGTGAATCGCTTTCTCGGCACACGTGTCGCTCCTGTAGCGCTTTAGGGACTTCATTGTAGCACGAGTGCTAGACCCATACAAAAAAAAAAAAAACATTGTTAGATAAATATCAAAAATTGGGATGCAATATGAGTACTTATAAAGCTCCACTTTCTATATTCACATATGGATTTTTTGCCTGAAAATCTTGGTGATTTTACGGAAGAACAGGGAGAACGATTTCATCAAGACATCAGAACTATGGAAACAAATACCAAGGTCGATGGAATGTGAATATGAAGGCTGATTTCTGTTGGTTCATAAAACGTAATATTTCAGAAGCAATCCATAAAAAATCACTCCCAGCCTTAGCTTTATGGAAAAACGCAAAAGATATCACTCAGAATAATCGTAATATAATAATTCTAATTGATGTTTTCTTCGTAAATGTTTGAATAAATATATTTTTGACTTAATAATTAATTTTATCTAAAAAAATTTAAAATAAATGTTTTTTTAATTTTGTAGAAAATTATTAATACATTCCAAAAAGTTTTTTTTATATAGCAAATAAATTATCTCGTGATATTTTGCATTCAATCTGCACCTTATGGAGAACCTTTCCTAATTTTTTCGATATTCCTTAACTACTCGTAGTGCTCTTAAAGATAGGGTAGGAGAATAGTGATTTTTGGTTTTTTTTTTAATATTATTAAGGGGTTAGATACACTTGGGCGCTGCAAAAAGTATGTATGTTTAAAAATATATATATTTTAAAGGTTATTACTTGGATAATCGAAAAGAATGGCGATTATATATTTTTACTGCACTTTAAGTTATAAGAATTTTTTTTTTAAATATGTTTTAAATGTCTCCTGCAGGATAACTTCCCAAAAAATAATCCAATATGCAAAAATAAAAATTAATCTTATAAAATTATGTAGTAGTGAAAAATTGTCGAAGGGGTTTTTTTTTCTAAAAATAAATTACGGTCTTTGACATTTTAGTATGCAATTTTCGACTAAATTATTTATGTTTAATCTGTAATATATATAAAATGCAACGTCTCTCTGTCTGTCTGTCTGTCTGTCTGTCCGTTAGTGCGCCTATCACTGAAGAACCACTTATCCGATTTACGTACTTTTTTTTTTAAACATACACATGTTCTCTGGCCAGGTTATAGGCTATAATTTATTACGATAGGTAGCATAAGGAATGAGCAGTGACGTAAAATAGTGAATGATGTCGGAAATAAGTTTGCCGCTAGCGCGTGCCTTTGCAATACACAGCCTAAACCATTAAATATGGAACAATATTATGTAGCAAAGAATATCTGTAATGTATAATCTATAATATATATAAAATGCAATGTCTCTCTGTCTGTCTGTCTGTCCATTAGTGCGTTTATCACGCGGGAACCACTTATCCGATTTACCTGTCTTTTTTTATATTCATACATATATTCTTTGGCCAGGTTATATAATAATAATAATAATCTATATCTATAATATATATAAAATGCAACGTTTGTCTGTCTGTCTGTCTGTCCGTTAATGCGCTTATCCCTCGAGAACCACTTATCCGATTTACGTGATTTTTTAAATTCATACATATGTTCTCTGACCAGGTTATAGGTATATATTTTATTACATCTATAATATATATAAAATGCAACGTATCTCTGTCTGTCTGTCTGTTCGTTAGTGCGCTTATCACTGGAGAACCACTTATCCGATTTTCGTACTTTTTTTTTAAAACATACATATGTTCTCCGGCCAGGTTATAGGCTATATTTTATTACGATAGGTAGCATAAGGAATGAGCAGTGACAATAATAGTAAATGAAGTCGGACAAGGTTTGCCGCTAGCGCGTTCTCTTGCAATACACAGTCCAAACCATTAAATATGGAACAATATTATGTAGCAGAGAATATCTATAATATATACAAAATGCAATCTCTCTCTGTCCGTCAGTCTGTCTGTCTGTCCGTCCGTTAGTGTGCTTATCACTGGAGAACCACTTATCCGATTTACGTGTTTTTTTTTTAAACATACGTATGTTCTCTGGCCAGGTTATAGGATATATTTTATTAGGTGACATAAGGAATAAGCAGTGACGATAATAGTGAATCAAGTCGGAGAAAAGTTTGCCGCTAGCGTGTTCTCTTGCAATACACTCGCCAAAGCATTAAATATGGAACAATATCATGTAGCAAAGAATACAATATATATAAAATGCAACGTCTCTCTGTCTGTCTGTCTGTCCGTTAGTGCGCTCATCACTCGAGAACCACTTATACGATTTACGTGTTTTTATAAATTTATACATATGTTCTATATAATTCGATATAAGCCTATATAATGGGAGATAAGGTGAAATAATGGGAGATAAGTATAAATAATTTGAGATAAGGAGAGATAACGGGAGATAAGCAGAGATAAGTCTTGATAATGAGAGTTATGGTGAGATAATGGGAGATAAGGAGAAATAATGGGAGATGAGCAGAGATAAGCCTAGATAATGGAAATTATGTAGAGATAATGGGAAATAAGGAGAAATATTGGGAGATAAGGAGAAATAATGGAAGATATTTTATTACGTTGGGTAAGATAAGGAATAAGCAGTGACGATAGTAGTGAATCAAGTCCACGCGAGCGGAGCCGCGGGCCCGGCTAGTTATTTATAAAACATTTTTATATATATTTAAGAAAAAAGGTTAAGAAATATTAAAAATTGACTGAGTAATATTGCAGACAGTGTCTGAAAACAGGTAACGGTCCCAATCCGACAACAGGTTATATTTAATGTTATAAATTTGAAATGGAATGGAATCTTCTTAATTTTTTTTTTTTCAATAAGTCTTAGAAGTATAGAGAATAAAAATCCGTAAAAAAAATCAAATTTTTGAAAATTCGAGGTGTACATAACCCCTTAAGAAAAGTTTGGGTGAGTATTATATGATATATATTTTTGAATTTATGTTTTAACAACCTTTCGTTTGATCCGATGACCTTGAAAATTTTTTTTCACTTTCGATTTTATCTTCTAAAACTAACCCTTTAAGTCAAAATTTAACTTTCAAAACTACACGGCTGTGATTGAACCATTAGTTCATATATTTATGACAAATTTCAACTTTTTATATTAAACAGTTTCGGACAAAAACGGCTGATAGACAGACAGATACATCGATATGATATAATTTTTATAATTCTCGATTATAAAAAATCTGGAACTAACGTATATTATGATATATACGCATCCACCCCTCCAACTCTCTCCCCCGTGCCATTTTCCTAACCAAGAATCAGAAAGGTTATCATATTATTAACACAATATAGTGTCTAATGATATTTCACCTTTCTATTTCTAATAAAATTTCCAGATTTATCGACTCCAAGAACCACAACAGGACGAGTAACATGATATATGTGAAGAAACCCCTTTAACTCCATCCCTCGCTCTTTATATGTTTTAGTATTTTAAATTAAGCATTTATGCTTAAAATTTGTCCATTATCTCAACCCGACACCAGAAAAGTACTCCTGAAATTATACAATATTTAACGTCACGTATCCATTTAACCTCCTTTGCTATAAATAGTAGTACTACAATGTCTAACATAAGATATCAATCCAAAGCCAGAAAAAACAACTCATAAAATTATTGAAACTATCCAAAATTAAACAGTCTCAACCCTTTTACCTTTTTACCTTTTGTACAATTGTAAATAATGAAAAAGTGATAAAATTTTTAGATTTTTCGACTCCCAAAGCTTTAGAGTACATGATGTATACGAGGGAACCAGCCTAACCCCTTCCCTCACTCTTTTAACTCCTTATATATTTACTAATTATTAGATATTCATAATTTAAATTTATCCGCTATCCCACCTAGTGTCTCCATGGCGTAGTAGTTACTTGCTGTACAGATAGTCTCGGGTTCTAATGCCGGCAGGTCGGTATACTTTTATTTAAGTACATATATATGGCCTGGCCACGTACATAGGTAGAGTTGTTTACAGAAACAATAACGTCCAAGACAG
This sequence comes from Pachyrhynchus sulphureomaculatus, assembly GCA_019049505.1. NCBI lineage: Eukaryota > Metazoa > Arthropoda > Insecta > Coleoptera > Curculionidae > Pachyrhynchus > Pachyrhynchus sulphureomaculatus. The sequence goes on along the minus strand of CM032449.1, from coordinate 32,019,835 downwards.
CACCGCATTGTTTAAAAGGTGTCGTGAAATACAAAAATGCATGTTTCGGCACATGGACAACTTTGACGGGTACTACGACATTCCCGCCGATATCCTCAGAATATGAAAAAGAGTAAAATCCTTACTCAGGCGATAAAAAAAACACATTAGCAAAATTCTGTCCTGATATTGCTAGTTTTTTTTTTTTAACTTTGCCAATAAAGCAGCGAAACTATGTATTTTAGTCTAGATTTGTCCTCCGCATAGTTAAATAACACATAAGCTGAAAAGTTTTTGGTCGGGTACATAGATGTCGCCCTTTTCAAAAAATTCACATGTGCTAACCTCCAAAACCATGGAAAAAATCGTATTTCGTGTGGTAATTAAACATTGTTTTTTGATGGGAAAAAATACCATTCAAGCAAAGCAATGGCTTGATAAGTATTACGGGGACTGGGACTCTGCTCCTGGAAAATCACTGATCATTTACTAGTATGCGGACTTTAAACGCAGTCGTACATACACAAATGATGCTAAATGCTCTGGGTGTCCAAATGAGGTGGTTACACCGGAAAACATCAAGAAAATCCACAAAATTATTTTAGATGACCGTAAAGTGAGATGAGCATGAGGTAGCTGACACCTTAGAGATATAAAAAGAATGTGTTAGTCATATTTTGCATGAACATTTGTGCATGAGAAAGCTCTGTTCGAGATGGGTACCGCGTTTGCTCACAGTGAACTAAAAACAACGTGTTGATGATTCTGAACTCTGTTTAGACCTGTTTGAGCGCAATAGAAAGAGTTTTTTCATACGATATGTGACAATGGATGAAACATGAATCCACCACTACACGCCGAAATCAAATCGGCAGTCAGCTGAGTGGACAGCACTTGGTGAAAGCCACCCGAAGCGACCAAAGACATAACAGTCGGCTGGGAACGTTTTGGCCTCTGTATTTTGGGATGCGCATGGAATAATTTTCATCGACTATGCTAAGAAGGCAAAAACCATCAATAGCGAATATTATATAAAATTGTTGGTGCATTTGAAGGCAGAAATCACAAGAAACGGCCCCAAATGAACAAAAAACAAGTGCTCTTTCATCAAGAGAATACACCGTTTCACAAGTCAATGATTACGATGGAAATTGTATGTATTGAAGTTCAAATTACTTCCTCATCTACCGGATTCTCCAGATTTGACCCCCAGCGACTATATATTCGCAGACCTCAAAAAAAAATACTCGCGGGAAGAGATTTATTCTGAGTTATCGCTGAAACTAAGGCCTGTTTTGAAGGCAAAGAAAAATCCTTCTGCAAGAAAGGTATAGAAATAGTTAGAAATGCTTTTGCCTACGTGTTAGTACTAATTTTAAAGTTAAATATTCAAAAAGCTTTGACTTCTAACCCTACTGTCGGTTGTTAGGGTCTTCATATCAAAACAGAATTTCTAGGAATAGCATTGTGAAATAACAAAACACCTGAACTAACTGGCAATAACAGATAAGTGAGATATTATACCCATTTAATACGCAATTCTTACTTTTATGAACGTATTGAAATCTTAAGATCCAAAATTGTAATAAAAGATTTCGTTCTAATTATATCTCCAGTTACCCTGAAAAACTGAATTTACCTCTCGTAGATGTAATTTCTTTTGAGAGAATATTATAATTCAGGTGGGCTTAATATAAATTAAATTTAAATTTATTTCATTCTTCTTAATTTTTTCTCTGAGCACATAGAGTCAAATCTCACTTCAGGGGTTACATACACCTGGGCGCTGCCAAAAGTATATATATTTAACAAATAGGTTATTAAGTCAATAATACAAAAGAATGGCAATTACATACACCTGGGCTCTGCCTAAAGTATATATATTTAACAAATATATTTTCAAGGTTATTAAGCGAATATATATATATATATATATATATATATATATATATATATATATATATATATATATATATATATATATATATATATATATATATATATATATATATATATATATATATATATATATATATATATATATATATATATATATATATATATATATATTTATAAATAATATATATATATATATATATATATATATATATATATATATATATATATATAAACTCCTGGACAAAATTAACGCAACAATCTGAAAATTGAATTATCTTTTTCTTATGTCAGTTTTAAAGTTTATCGAGTATTTGAATAGTAGGCTATGCATATTTTGTTTCGTTGTTCATGACAGAAATCAAAACAATTTGTTTAGATTTACAGTTTTAAAAAATTTTTTAGAAGATAAACAATTTTCTGTAATAACGCGATAGATTTTCTTTAAAAGTAAGCTTATAAAATTGTTCCCTTTTTCAAAGTAATACATTTTTGTGGTAGACTGTTTTATTTTTAACCCCGAATTAGAAAAATGAATCGAACAAGGAATTTAACTGAACACGAGGTAGTGCGAGCCTCAGTTTTATTGGACGAGGGATATTGTCAGAGTTATGTTGCCAATTTGTTAGGCAAACATCGTTCCACAATAAGTCGTATGGTAAGACGCTTGAATGAAGTAGGAACTTATTCTAGAAGGCTAGGGCAAGGGCGAAAACGATGCATTAGCGACCTAGATGAACGTTTTATAAGACAATATGCTTTAAGAAACAGGACTGTCACTAGTTCTATAATAAGAAACGAACTCGAAGCTGTTCGCAATGTCACAATTTCTTCTAAAACAGTTAGAAGACGGTTAAATGAAGCTGAAGTAAATAGTAAGAGACCAGCCACTGCGCTCTTGCTTACTAGAGAGAACAGAGTTGCCAGGTTATGTTTTGCTCGAAATCACGAAAACTGGTCTGGGGATGAATGGAAACAAGTTTTCTTCACAGATGAAATTAGGGTCAGTCTAAAACATCCAGATGGTCGTGAGCGAGTATGGCGAAGACCAGGAGAGAGGTTTGCTCCTTGCAATATCTCTGCAAGGATTCCATTCGGCGGTGGCTCTGTTATGTTCTGGGGTGGCATCTGCTTTGATGCTCGCACAGAGTTATTTCCTGTCCGTACGGGATCCATGAATGCTGACTACTATCTTGAGAATATTGTAATAGAACATGTGATGCCTTTCGGTCATTTTGTGGGGCACAATTTCCTGTTTATGCAAGACAACACTCGACCTCACATGGCTAGGGAGGTACTCGATTATCTTAATCAAGTTGATATACCGATTATGCAATGGCCACCAAAAAGCCCGGATCTGAATTCGATAGAGCATGTATGGGATCACCTTAAGAAAAATGTGAAACATCATACATGCACCTAGAAACCTGAGGGAACTTGAAAATGCAGCAAATTGCTCAAGATTTTATCCAAAATTTAATTAGAAGCATGCCTAGGCGCATAAACGCTGTCAGCCGAAGTAGAGGAGGCAACACACGCTACTAGTATCCCAGTCACACCATTAATTTTGCTACTAGTGTCCCAGTTTATTTTTTTCATTATTACATAATTTCAACGATTTTGTTATTAGGTGATAAGAATAATTTTAATTCGAATCTTATAGAGAAATTTGGTAGCTAATTCACTTTTAAAGTATCCGAATAAGTTTTTTCTAACTTTTAGTGTAACCAATGTAATTAAAATTAATTCATTATAGGGATTTGTATGATTTAATATATTGTTGCGTTAATTTTGTCCAGGAGTGTATATATATATATATATATATATATATATATATATATATATATATATATATATATATATATATATATGATTCTGTGCTTTTTTTTATTTCTTCTTCTATGATTTTGGTTCTACTTATTAAAACAACTTATTTATATTGGATATTTCGATCAAAAACGACCTGTGTATGAAAAATATTGAGTTTATTAGATACTTTGAGAATGCCCACAAAAAACGGGCGAAACGTCAATAAAGACTAAATAAAATAAAATAAGTTGTTTTAATAAGTAGATCCAAATAAAAAAAAGCACAGAATCATATATATATCGAGAAGGGTCAAGAAAAAATAAATTTTATAGAATAGTATATATATATATATATATATATATATATATATATATATATATATATATATATATATATATACATATATACATATATATATACATATATATACATATATATATATATATATATATATATATATATATATATATATATATATATATATATATATATATATATGTATATACACACATATAAAAATTCTGACCTTTTGTTTATGATAGGTTGCAGAGATGGACTCAAGAATTTTATTCATTGGTGCAGATAAATAAAATTATAAGTGTTTTTGGAGATGTTTATTTATAGATTCATGTAAAAACAAACGGATAAGAAGTACAAATATACAGTTTGAATAAATGGAGTTTACAAGAGGGGACATATTGTATAAATAAAAATATGTTTTAACTTAAGCCTATTTCGGTTTCACTATCACTGTCATCAGCTGAGCTAATTATCAGTGGTTTTATATTATTTACATAAATATATGAATCTTCAACTTTAACAACGTGCTGAATGGAATTCTTCCAGCTTTCACGAGGTATATCATTTATAACTTTTTTTACTAATTCAACCACTGACTCGCTTAAAGTAGGAGAAACATTTCGTGCCCTTATTTTTGATTTAACTTGATGCCAAATGCGTTCAATTGGATTAAACACACAATAATACGGAGAAAGCCGCAAAAGAGTGTATCCCATTTTCTTAGCCAAATATATATTTCTTTTTCAATTTATAGTCTTTCAAGACTTCCAAAAGATCACTTTTTTTATAACTAAAGTCAAAATGAATGTCATTTTCTAACATATATTCCTGTATTTTCGTTTTGGTGTTGGCTGCATTAGGAACCTTATTTAGTAGGCGACTATGGTAACTTGCATTGTTCATAACTACACACTTTATTCGACAACATTTGGCAAAATGGAATTTTGAAACCAATTTTCAAAAAGTTCTGCGTGATAGTACAAATTAAAATCTTTTATGGTTTTTGCAGATAGTAGTAGACAATTTGAAAGCCAGCCCTTTTCAGATCCAGCATGCAAAATGGTTATTCGTTTACCTTTATTTGAAGGTGCCTTAGTCTGACATTTTGTACTGCTGTCAACCCACCCTTTTTGCACAGTGTCATCTGTATCGAACCATGTTTCGTCGAGATAAATTATTGGTCAATTCTCTGATCGATACTTTTTAATTTCTTTTAAATAAGTATGTCGCAATATTCGCAATCTTTGTGACTCCATCACTACTTGCCTTTTGTTGATTTTTCGGACCTTGAATCGTATTCTTAAAAGAATTCTGTGAAGGGTTGATCGGCCACAATGTATATTGGTCCCGTCCTGCACCGGTCTTAATTTTATTTTGTCTAGTGTCGGCACCAACTGCTCTTTATAGATAGAATATATTTTTCTCCTTATGACGTCTTTTTCACAATCGTCTGCATGATGCATTTGAAAATCTTCCTTTTTTCCTGTTCCTGAGTGATGGTTTTCCTACGATACCCTTAATCGTAGAAATTGGGGTTTTTGTTAGTTCACTGGTTTCTTGCAAAGCACTTTGTTTATTCAAATTTCTTTTTACCAAACTGTAGTAAACATTTTTCATTATTTGTTTAGCGTCAAGTGAGAAATGTTTTCTCTTGCGATAGCCACTATTGCAATTTTTCCACGGACGCCCTATAGTTAAAACAGAACCATTACGTTGTAAGTTGTAAGTAAAACTAAAAATAAAAATAATAAAAAGTATCTTTCGAATCTTAGTGGAGACCTGTGGTCATTAGGCCTATATTATCAAATACGTTTATCGTAATACCTGGCAACTATGCACAAAACCGTAATAGGGTCGTTTATTGCCCCATCGAAAAGCAAAAAACAGGATCTTATATCTTGGGATTTACCTTATACATATATATATATATATATATATATATATATATATATATATATATATATATATATATATATATATATATATATATATATATATATATATATATATATATATATATATATATATATATATATATATATATATATATATATATATATGTTTTAAATGTTTAAAAGTTTTAACATTATTTTTTATCGGGTTAAATGGACCACTCATAAAAATTATTGTGCCTCCTTGTCTGCAAGACAACTTCACAAAAAATAATCCAGTCTGCAAGAATAAAAAGTAATCTTGTGAAATAATGTAGTAGTTAAAAACTGTCGGCTGGTTTTTTTTTTCAAAAATAAAACTTTAGTATGCAATTTTCAAAAAAAAATCATGATTGATTTTTTATAAAAAATTGTCTACTAGGAAAATTTAAAAAACCTCTTGACAGTTTTTAGAAAATGTAAGATTAAAAAAAAAAAAAGTAAAAAGGTATTAAAAATTGACTGAGTAATCTTGCAGACAGTGCATTAAGATAGGTAGCGGTCCCAATCCGACGCGAGGTCACATCTAACGCTATAACTTTATAATGGAATGGAATTTCCTTAAAAAAAATTTTCTTAATTCTTAGAAGTATAGAGAATAAAAATCCTTAAAAAAAAAGATAAATTTTTGCAAATTCCAGAAGAAACGTTTTGAACTTATTGAAATCCACAAATTTTAACAATTTTACAGTTCAACAAAATTCAGATTTTTCGCAGAAATAAAAATCTATTTGTATGTCAGTTTGAGCCGTTGTTGATAGTCTTGAGAGAACACGTGATATAACTCTTTCTCGGAATCTTTTCTTTTCAACGTACACCGCAGCAATAAATAAAAGGGAGATTTTTACCGTATTTAGGGCCAAGGTCGAACTAAGCAAATAAATGTTGTTTCTGTAAGAAAGTAAATGCTTTTTTCATTGTTTCTGAAGTATTTTTTAATTTGAACAAAAAGTTTAAGATACCACAAGCACATTCGTCGTGACTCGACTGTTATAAAAACCAAACCTCCGAAAGATTAAAGCCAAGGGAAAAGTATTTATTTGCTTTTATTAGTTCCATCCATACGAACATTTCAAGTTTATTTTGTTTATTTATGTTTGGATATCGGTTAAATATTTAACAAAACTTTTCCAGATAGAAAAGCAAGAAATAGGAACAAAAATAACAATGATTATAGAGTTTTTGAGAGAAAAAAGATGTATAAATGGTGTTTCAAAAACTAAAAAATAGAAATAGCTCTGTAGCAGCAAGATGCAGAGAAATAAACTTCTACAATTTCGAAACTAAGAACAAGGGTAATAAACAAAATTAACCTGCAAGTTTCACTAGTACAGGGTTCTACCCAAATATAATTTTCAGCATAAGGCAAATTACCAAATATTATTTGATGTACAATTTCTTTGCAAAATTTACGTCAAATACATCATCTGAAACATATTTACTGAAAATGACATTGAAACTAAAGTAAATGGTAAATTCTCAGAACTCTCCTCTTTCTACCGGTATTGGTAGAAAGAGAAACTTGCAGGGGAGACATATCGAAGTACTTTGTACTGCATTAGTAAAGTAATTAATTAATAAAATCAAACTTATAGCATTTAAAATGAAGACGCAATACTTTTCTATGCTGACGACGTCGTGCCGATAATAGAGAATGAAGACGACCTTCAGAGTTTAATTTCCCCAATTTAACAAAACAGGAATAGAGTTGTCAAAATGGACCAAAAATCTGACAATGGATATGTGCTGGCCACTTATCACATAAAAGAAAATTATAAGAGGAAACTAATAGTGACGTTCCTGTCCTGAAATCGGAAGTGAAAAAGAGTAAAATGAATATAAAGTTTTAAAAACTTCTGATATTTTATTATCAGGAAATATAAACCCAGTAAAGGGTAGGCATAATAACCTAATAGTCGCCGGCTCGATTTCTGTTATTGGCTAGGTATTGTGTGTGTATTTATAAGAAATAGATAATATAGAAATACCATAACGCCCAATATAGCACTATCGCGTTAACTTAAAAGTGCCGTAAAATACAAATTACGTTTCAGTAGCTGAGTCAGTTTAATGAATTTTATGACTTCCCCGTCAATATATCTATAGACACATAGTAAAAAGAGTAAAATCGCTATCGAGGCAGGGATGTCAACTATAAGAAAACGGATTTTGTTGCAGAATAAGACGAAATAAGATATATATTTGTTGATATGATTTTAATTAAAGTGCTTTTAATTGTTAGTTTAAAAGCAATGTCATTCAATGTTTTATAAAATAGGAAAAAAGTTTTTTTTTTTTAGTTCTAGATCTTGAAAGTTTCTCTTTGACACAGTTTCATATTCTTATCATTTAATTACCTACAAAAGTTTTATTGAAAAATATTTAAAAAAATTTTAAATCGATTTTGCGATCTTTATCAATCAAATTAAATCTGGCAGAAACTTGTCATTAGTTATCACGATTTGTGAATTATTGCCATTTTTATCCAGACAAAATTAATTTTTTAATGACAATATCGACAACAAAAATAAAGTACATGGCAACATTTAAATGCAAGTTAATCGTTAACATGAAAATTATACAGCATGAAATGGAGCTTAAATATCTTGCCATAAAGATATCCAATTTCGAAAATAACGACACAGAACTGAGGGAACAAGCCGCAAAAGCGACGAAAAAGCGATTTACTTAAAAGACTTGATATCGAATCTACAAGACCACAATTAGCCCTATACTAGCGTACATAACGAAACCCGAAACATGAAAAACAAAGGGAATATTAAAAAGAACAGAAATATAAATATCATGTAGAATAGCTGGAGAGACCCTATTGGATAAAGAAGGAAATGAGAACATCATTATTATGATTGTTTTTGTTTTTCTTTCTCACATTTGGTCAATGTGGTTCCATGTTTGGCTGACGGGCCTAAAACAAGTCAGCACAAACGCATTACCATTGTTTATTAAGGAATGACCTGACAATGTTACATGTTTTCAAAATCACTGACTTCTGAATGTTTTTGTGTATGTTTGTGCTGAGTCCTAATTGTACTAAGTGTGGTGTGAATGTTGTTGGTGTAAGGCCTGTGGCTGATATGACGAGTGAGACAATGATGACTTTTTCTTGTTTCCATAGCCTTTTTATTTCTATTGCAAGGTCTGTGTATTTGGAGATTTTTTCTCTGTATTTCGTTTGGATATTTGTGTCGTTGGAGACAGCTATGTCAATTAGGTAAGTGACTTTTCCTTTTTTGCACTGAAAAGTAACATCCGGTCTACTGGCGGAGACTGTTTTATCTGTATGGATACTGATGTCCCAGTAGAGCTTGTAATCTTTATTTTCAAATATGTTTGTTGGTGTGTATTTGTAGTAGGGATCTGTGTTTTCTATGAGTTTGTATGTTGTGGCTAGTGCTTGTTGAACTACTTTTGCCGCTGAGTCATGTCTGGCTGTGTATTCCGTACCGGCTAACATTTTACATTCGCTTGTTATGTGCTCGATCGTCTCTTTCTGCTGGTGGCACTTCCTGCATCTGTCTTCTGTAATAGTTGGGTCTTTGCTGATATGCTTTTAATAGTTTCCGGTTAATATGACTTTATCCTGGAGGGCAAGTAAGAAGCCTTCTGTTTCAGCGAATAGCTGCCCATTCTGTAACCAGGTGTATGATTATTTTTTATTTACATGGTCTTGTTCTATGTGGTATTTGTGTTTTCCGTGGAGTGTTTTTCTGACCACGTTTTCATCTTTTCCTGTTTTAATTGGGTGTGACTATGTGTGTCTGCTGGGTGGTCTACCTGGGATAAGTCGAGTGGTGTGTAGTTTTTGTCTGCTTTCACTGTGTGGAGGCTGGTTTGCTTGGTGTGAAAGAATTTCCTAAGTGCTTGTATTTGTTTTGTATATAGTGATCTTATGTTTATGATTTCTCGTCCTCCTGCCTTCCTCTCGATGGTAAGTCTCTCTTTGCATGCGCTGGGGTGTAATTTCCTGTATTTGGTGAATTGAGAACTTATCAGGATGTGAATGTTTTCTATGACTGTGTGTGTCCATTTGATGATACCAAATCAACATGTGAGTATAGGTATGGAGAACGTGTTGATAGCTTTAGTGAGATTCTTTGAGTTGAGTTTTGTTTGTAAAAGTTTCGTAAGTCTGTTTTTGAATTCGGTTCCGAGCTCTGTTTTGATGTGAGTGTGGTTGAGTTTGGTGCTTTGTTGGAAGCCTAGATATTTGTATGTTTCTTTGTCGAGCATATTATCGAGTGTTTGGTGGTTTCTGTCTCATGGTGACCTTTCCATTTGCCTTTGTTGATGTGGAGCACTTTGCATTTACTTATACCAAATTCCATGTTAATACCTAAGGTGAATATTTTTGTGATTTTAAGGAGTTCTTTCACCTGTTTTTGTACCAGCGTAGAGTTTTATGTCATCCATCCATTATTATTATTATTATTATTATTGATATTCTACCGGCATTAGCGGTAAATGTGTTCAAGCGGGATAAAATAGATAAAACTGCAATAAATTTCAAACATTAAGTAAATAGGGATAATCCACAAATGAAAAGTCTAATAATAGTTCTAAAACCTGATTTACACAAAAGGGGAAAAACAAAAAAGTTAAAGAGGAGAATACTATAGTTCCTGACCACAATACCTGTCTTAAGCATTCTTGAATGTATTCACTAAAAGGGCATTCTCTGCTGCATATGGAAGTCAATTCCATACACGATCTACTCTATTCGAAAGAAAATGCTGTCTGCGTAGCTTGCAAAAACGTTCGAAAATTGACTTCCAATGATGCTTCCGTAGTTTTTCATCACCACATTGAGTACAAGTGTTCAAATGCATAGAATAATATTCATGAAAAATTTCTATTAGGTCACCACAAAACGTCCTTTCAGTCAACGTCGTAAGTCCAAAAAGTTTTAGGTGCTTATCAAAAGGTAATTTATGATTGATAGGAGACAAACGAGTAATACTTGGTTAACACTGTTCAAGTGCATGAACATCACTAGCCAAATAAGGATGCCATACCAGCTCAGCTTACTCTAATATCGGCCGTATATATGTCTTATAAATTTTAGGTAGTAAGGTTAGTGTATGTCTTGGGAGAGTAACTGATAAAATGAAAGGTTATGAGTTGTCTTTTTTTAATAACCTTGCCTTGTCCTTAACATTAAATAGACATGCAAAATACGTAATTTCGCTGGATATTAAATAAAATTATAGAATAGAACAAATAATAGATTTAAAGGGTAGACTTACAAGAGATAAGGGGAGAAGGGGAAATATAAGTAGATACTAAAAACCTTGAAGCGCTAACTTTTCGAATCTAAAATCGATAAAAACAAAGATCATTTTTAGTGTTCCGTACGGAACACTTATAAGATCACTTCGGTGTATGTCTGTATGTCCGTCTGTCTGTCTGTCTGGCTGTCTAACACACCCGATTTTCTCCGAAACTATTTGACACAGAAAGTTGAAATTTAGTACTAATATAGGAATTGATGGCCTCATCAGAGCCATGTAGTTTTGAAAGTTAAATTCTGACTTAAGGGGTTAGTTTTGGGGGTGAAATATATATATATATATATATATATATATATATATATATATATATATAATGTAGTACTTGCGCACACTTTTCTTTGTATCATTTTAAAAAAATCTCGAAAAATCGCTGTCCCCCCCCTCTTATCTCGAAAAGTACTGATCAAAAAATTTTCAAAAAAATTCTGGAATACTCTCCACGGGGTGCAGATTGAACGAAAATTATCACGAGTGCACTACCTTTAATAACTTATCTGGTATATAAAAAAACAGAAATTTGAAAGTCATCAGTTTTCAGTAGAGATCGGAAAAAAACTTTGTTGAAAACTCATTTGGGGTGTGTTTTGTGAAGTCACTGATCATTTTATACCACCGTAACAAAATTCAATCAACGTACGGTACACTAATTGTGCAAGTTCAACTTGCACTTGAACGGTTATATTTCTAAGTCTTCAAAAGGTTATGAGTGTATAAAGTCAAATTTTCGTACATACTGTATTGCGTATTTACAACAGTCACTATAATTGCTGTTTTGAACGTAGAAAATTGTTAAAATCTACAGCTTATAACAGTGCAATCAAACCCCTAATATAAATAAAAAAAAAAGTCCATTTATATATCTTATTAGGCTTATGGATTTCCTTCTATCTACACCAGGACAGTAAAAGTCCTTCCTTTGCAACCCACACGACAGCAATAAATAAAAAAGTACGAGATTTGAAAACATTTAGGACGAAGGTCGAGCAAAGGTAATAAGTGTCTTGTAAGGAGATAAACGTTTTTATGTCTCCTGAAGTATTTCTTAATTTCAACAAAATTCTTATCCCACCGCAAACACCTACATCGTGACCGGACCGCCGTAAAGACCAAAATCGAGGCTAAAACAAAAATGTTTAATTGACTTTATTAATCCTAGCTGCTCAAAAATATCCCGTTTGTTTTATTTTTTATATATTTGGATATTAAGACTATGTTTTTCCGAATGGCTATAAAATTTTACTTAATGTTAGCCAAAAGTTGTACGGAATGTATGATAAGTACCTGACCTCGGCCAGAGATGGCACTACTACTAATTAAAAAATTATATTTTTCGGAAACATAAATTTTCACAAGAATCCTGTCAAATTTTCAAGTCGCTGCGTGATAACCCATCTGACTGCGCCAGGGAGGTCTCCGATGTTATTTTGGCTGGTATGGAAGCTTACGTCCCTTTTTCGAAGGAAACGCTCCTCCAACGGCAAGCCTTGGATCGACCGAAAATGCAAAGAAGCTGTTGCTTCTAAACATATTGCCTACCGACAATGGCGTGAAAAATCCTAACACCGTAAATCGTAACATCTTTGTTCATGCCCGGAACAGATGCAAGGGAATTATCGACGAAACCAAGGAGGCACACAATCAACGAATTAAAAACAAACTTCTCGCTTGTCCCAACAATTCCAGGTCCTTTTGGGCAGTCGCTAAGGCAGTTAGTCAAAATTTTACCAAATCCACCATACTACCACTCACACGGCCAGATAATTTCATTGCAACCACACCTGTTGAGAGAGCGAACTTGTTGGCTGAACTCTTTGCTTCACATTCTACTGTCGATTTCCAAGGAAAAACACCACCTACTATTCCCATATTGCAGTCAAGGATGCCCGATGTTGTCTTCAGAAAGCGTATTTTAATGAAGCTAGACACCAAGAAGGCTTCTGGCGCTGACGGAATACCTGCCATAGTTCTCAAAAACTGTGCAAGGGAACTAACACCAGTTTTCTGTAGACTTTTTAACCTATCCTACAGAAAGGGAATATTTCCGTCCTGCTGGAAATGTGCCACGGTTCAGCCGATACCTAAAAAAGGTAAGAAGACCTTGCCAAATAACTACCGACCAGTTGCACTGCTTTCAATAATATCGAAAGTCATGGAAATGGTTATTAACGAGCATCTTCTAAAATATCTTGAACGATTCAATATTATTAGCGATCACCAATAGATTTTCGTAAACATAGATCAACAGGAGATCTTCTGACTTATGTAACACATGTTTGGAACAACGCAACGCAATCGAGCGGTTGCTCTTGACATATCCAAGGCATTCGACCGTGTTTGGCACGATGGACTGTTGGCTAAGTTACGCTCTTATGGTATGTCTGAAAGGTTCTGTTTGTGGCTCTCATGTTTCCTCAGAGAGCGTTCTTTACGAGTAGCGGTCGACGGATTTCTTTCTAACACCCTCACTATCAACGCCGATGTGCCCCAGGGCTCCATACTGTCTCCTACTCTCTTTCTCATTTACATTAACGATCTGCTGGAAAAGACCGGGAATCCAATCTATAGCTTTGCAGATGACAGTACGCTTGTCTCTTCATTCACCTTGAACGCTCAGACATCGGCTGCTCAGGCGAATATTCGCAGACAGCATCAGGTCGTTCAACTTAACAAAGACCTGGAAGAAATTCTATCTTGGGGTGACAGTAACCAAGTGGAATTTAACGCTACAAAAACTCAGCGGCAGTTTTTTCTAAAAAAGCTAACGTTGCTGAACCCGACATAGTTATGTCGGGGCACTCCATTCCCCTAGCATCGTCGCTCAATTTCTTGGGCGTTAGTTTGGGAGCAAATATGTCTTGGCATGAACATGTTGCAGGCATAGCAAGGAGAACTTCTCAAAAGTTGGGAATATTATTTAGAACCAGAAAGCTTTACACCCCACAGCAACTGTTAATTCTTTACAAAGCCCAAATTCGACCAACTATGGAATACTGCTCCCACGTTTGGGGCTCCGCTCCCAAACATACACTGCATTTGTTGGATTCTGTTCAGAGAAGAGCGGTCCGTCTGATTGGGGACCCGGAATTGACCGGCGGTCTTGATTCGCTGGAACATCGAAGAACGGTTGGCGACTTGAGTCTGTTCTACAAGTATTTTCATGGAAAGTGTTTGAAGGATGTAGCCCGCTTAATTCCTCCCAAAGCGGTGCATGTTAGAAATACAAGTCGCGCTGGTGCTTCGCATCCGTTCAGCTTGTTACTCCGCGTACAACGCTTTTCAAGCAATCTTTTATATGGAGAACGTCATCCCTTTGGAATAATTTGCCCAGCGCTGTGTTTCCCACCGAGTACAATTTACAGCGATTCAAGAACAACGTGAATCGCTTTTTCCGCACTCGTGCGCTTTGTGAGTGGTAGCCATTTAAATAGAACAAGATTTGTGATTTTACAACAATGGAAAAAATTTGAATATTGAGCAGTGATAAAATAGGTATTTTTGAAAAACTCCCCGAAGTTTATAGGGACTCTGCATCTTCGTTTCCGTCCATAAAATATTGGACAGCTGAATTCAGACGCGGACGTACAAACATTTTTGATGAGGAACATCCTTGTCGTACAAATGAGGTCAGCATATCAGAAATGATTGAAAAAATCCACGATAAAGTGATAAATAACCGAAGAGTGATAGTGCTTGAGATTGCTGAGACTATGGGCATTCCTATTAAACTCATTTGAATATGAGGAAGTTTTCTGCAAGATGGGTGCCGCAATTGCTCACAATTGACAATAAACACGCACGTGTGGCAACTCCAAATGAATGTTTGGCGATGTTGGAATAATTTTTGGATTCATCATATCACACCAGAGTCCAAAAACAGTCCAAACATGCATAAAAAGATAAGAGAACTGACAAACAAGAAGAAATACAATGGGAAATTGAAGAGCCTAGCCGACGCTAATGAAAATATTGAAACAGATCGCGATAAAGATTTGGGAGGCTTACGTAGAGCTGAACGTCCTAGTGGGTGCTCACTGAAGGTTGATAATGATGCAGGTCCCCCCATTCTAAGAGCTGAAGTGGAGCAAGTTATCTTAACTCTTAAAAACAACAAGACACCAGGCAACGATGGCATTCACTGTGAAATTCTGAAAATCTTGTGCGAAATGAAGAGCCAGTTTCTCGACACCCTCACCACACTTTTCAATAATATATACGACAGCGGGGAATTTCCTGAGGACTGGCTACAGTCAGCCTTTGTGGCCATACCGAAGAAACCGAACGCAAAATCTTGTGATCAACACCGAATAATAAGCCTGATTAATTACATCATCAAGGCATTCACCAAGATTATATACAATTAACCAAGCATATTAATATCAAGAAAGGAAGGGCTGAAGAGAATTAAACCTGTAGAATCTTACACCTATTGGGGAACAATAATTAACTCAAGATGGGACCAGGCAACAGAAATACGTGTGAGAATAGAAAGGGCGAAAGCATCTCTTAATAATATGAAGAGCATATTTATTTCCAACAGTATAACCCTACCTCTTAAAATCAGACTGCTCCAGTGTTAAATATTTGCGGTACTGTTGTTCGGAGTAGAAGCGTGGACAATGACCGAAACGCTCATGAACAAGGTTGAGGCCTTTGAAATGTGGGCGTACAGATGTATCCTGCGAATATCTTGGACGGACCACATCAATAACGAGGAGGTACTGCGTGGGATCGGTAGGAAAAGAGAGGTGGGAATAACTATTAAGAGAGAAGAAAAACTGGAATACCTCGGACATCTTATGTGGCACAGTAAAAGTTGGGCGTTACTTTGGGAGCAAATATGTCCTGGCATGAACATGTTGCAGGCATAGCAAGGAGAGCTTCTCAAAAGTTGGGAATATTATTTCGAACCAGAAAGCTTTACACTCCACAACAACTGTTAATTCTTTACAAAGCTCAAATTCGACCAACTATGGAATACTGCTCCCATGTTTGGGGCACCGCCCCCAAACATACACTACATTTGTTGGATTCTGTTCAGAGAAGGGCTGTTCGTCTGATTGGAGACCCAGAACTGACAGGCGGCCTTGATTCGCTGGAACATCGAAGAACGGTCGGCGACTTGAGTCTATTCTACAAGTATTTTCATGGATAGTGTTCGAAGGATGTAGCCCGCTTAATTCCTCCCAGAGCAGTGCACGTTAGAAGTACACGTCGCGCTGATACTTCACATCTGTATTAGGTTGAGCTTGTTACTTCTCGTACAACGCTTTTCAAGCAGAATGGAGAACATTATCCCTTTGGAACGGCTTACCCAGGACTGTGTTTCCCACCGAGTACAAATTACAGCAATTCAAGAACAACGTGAATCGCTTTTCCCGCACACGTGTCGCGCCTGTAGCGCTTTAGGGACTTCCCTACAGCACGTGTGCTAGACCCATAAAAAAAAATACTTCAGTTAATAATCCAAGGAAAGATAGACAGCAGGAGGGGCCGGAAGAAGAAGGCACTCTTGGCTATAGAACTTGCGCCACTGGTTCGGGCTGTCATCTACCCAACTGCCGCAAATCGAAATCAGAATAGCCATGTTAATAGCCAACGAAGGCACGTGAAGAAAAAGATTATGTCAACTTATTGGATCGTTTCAACCTTGCTGTGAAAGAGAAACGTCCGCATTTGGCGACGAAAAAATTTTCTTTTATCAAGGACGCGTGCACATTTGTGTCATCGCCATGGAAAAATTCCATGAGTTAGGATACCAATTGCTTCCGCATACACCATATTTGCCAGATTTAGCCTCCCACGAATAATTTCCTATTTGCGAATATGAAAAAAATGGCACGGGCGGAAAAAAATTTGGCTCAAACGATCAAACGCCTATTTTGAAGAGTTGGAAAAACCTTATTTTTTAGATGGAACACCAAAGATAGAAAAACGTTGGACTAAGTGCATCGAGCCAAAAGGAGACCATGTTGAAAAAAAAAGTAAATTTTACACATAAAAATGTTTTTTTCTTGTCAAGGCCAGGTACTTATCATATAACCCTGGTTGCTAATTAATTGCATTCGACCAGAAATACTGCTAGATCGTAGAGCTTCGATAGCACTATTTTCGCTGGTTAAGATTGCCCAAGGAGTCTCGATTTGACTCAAGTAAAAAGAACGTCCTGGAATTCCAGGAAGAGAACCCTGAAGAAGAAGAGAATAAGGAAAAAAAGAGATAGAACTAAGCTATGAAGAAGTAAAGAAAACAATAAAAATACTCAAAAATAATAAATCTGCAGGGCCTGGGAGTGTGGTAAATGAAATGATTAAGTACGGGTCTAATAAATTACATCGAATGCTGAGAAACATGTTCCACAGAGCGATAAATGGAGAAAAAAATACCAGAGGAATGGTCTAGAGCCTATATAGTATCTATATTTAAAAAGGGAGACTGCAGAAAATGCACAAATCATAGAGGCCTAAGCATAATAACCAGTATGGGACGTTTGTATGAAAAAAATTATTAAAAATATCATAGAGGAAAATATAAAAGGAAAAATTGGAGAAGACCAAGCAGGCTTTACGGCCGGAAAATCATGTATAGACCACATATACACTATAAAACAAACAATGGAAAAAAATCTGGCAAAGAATAGAGAAGTTCATTTAGCCTTTATAGACATAAGAAAGACCTATGACTCAGTACCAAGACAAAGATTATGGAACGCAATGAAAGAAATAAGCATTGACAAAGAACTAATATACGCAGTAAAAGCTCTCTACGAAAACAACACAGTGAACATAAAAAATAGGACATAAAATAGGGAAGAGACTCCAAACATCAACCCAGCCTATTACAAGGAGGCCCTACATCCCCCACACTATTCAAAATATACCTCGAACAAACATTAAAAAATGGAAGCAAAAATGTAGTGGAATGGGAGTCCCAATACGAGAAGATTACTTATATACTCTAAGTTTCGCAGACGACCAAGTAATCATAGCGCAAGATGAGGAAGACCTCAGTTATGTGGTAAGAAAACTGAAAGAAGAATACATTAAAGCAGGATTAGCAATAAACTTTGATAAAACGGAATATTTAACAACAAAGGAGGGAAACGTTGAGAATCTAGAAGTTGGTAACGAAACAATAATCAAAGGAACCGATAGATTTAAATATTTAGGAACAATCATTTCAAGAAACGCAACATCAGAAGAAGAGATTAAAGCTAGATTAGGACAAACGCGGACATGCATAAGACAATTATATTCGATCCTGTGGGACAAGCACATTACAAAGAGAAACAAAACACGCATATACAAATCAATAATACAAAGCATAATGACATACGGGTCAGAAACATGGACAACCAACAAAACAAATAAATCTAAAATTAACGCGGTAGAGATGGAATATTAGAGAAGATGTTGTAGAATGACACGTATGAAGAGAATAACAAATGAAGAAATAAAAAGCAGAATGAACATTAAAGAGAACGCAATAAACACCATTGAAGAAAAACGATTAAAATGGTATGGACACGTAAGACGGAGCGAAGATAATAGGTGGATAAACAAAATAATGGAGTGGAGCCCTATAGGGAGAAGAAAAAGAGGAAGATCCCAACGATCGTGGAGAGACCATGTGGACGAGACTATGGAGGACAGGGTCTAACAGATGGAGACTGGGAAGATAAAAAATGGATGGAATCAAAGGCTGAGAGAAGGAAGACAGCGTCAGCTGTAGAAAACCCTTGATATATATATATATATATATATATATATATATATATTATATATATATATAAAACGTAGGACTGACTGGAATATTAGAAACGGAAAAGAAGGGGAGAAGGTTTGTTTTAATTAGGTCGTTCAGGACGAAATTCGTACTTCACATTCTTTTAATAAGCGGAGTAGGGAAGTAATATATTGTCCAATTTTGATAGAACACCTCGAACATTTGAAATTATAACTAACTAAAAAAGTCATGAATTATTTATCCTACTACTTCCCTTGCAAATACAAGCTGTAAAATCAATATATATATATATATATATATATATATATATATATATATATATATATATATATATATATATATATGTTATATATATATATATATATATATATATATATATATATATATATTTAGAAATCACTTTGTATGTACATCCCTTACATACAATTTCTCCTAAGATTGGAAACAAAGAAAAAATAACATTACTTTTAGGGTCATCGATTATAAAAACGTGAAAATAACATACAAAATGATATATTGGCAAGTTCTGTAACCCCTTCTCTTACTCCTTTAACCCGTTATATGTTTGATTATACAGTGCGTCCCAAAAAGTTTTATAGAAATGGAGAAATAGTTTATCTCACATATTAAAAAAAATTGTTTTCTATAAAAAGTTCTGTATCACATGTTTAAAATATTAGGTAGTATATAGGGAAAATAAAAAATAATGATTTATAATGAAAAGTAAAGTCTTTAAATTTAAATAAAGAGTAAATATTAAATGAAAATGTTAATATAAACTAACAATTATGCTCACGTTTAGATTTGTGGCCTTCCTAGTTACAGATTCAAGAAAACTCCACTAAACACGTCAGTAATTGTCGGATTATGTATTGAATAACACTGATTTTGATGTATCATATTTTTGTTAAAAATTTGATAACCTTTTTTTTATGGGTCTAGCACACGTAATGCAGGGAGGTCCCTAATGCGCTACAGGAGCGACACGTGCGCGGAAAAAGTGATTCACGTTGTTCTTGAATCGCTGTAAATTGTACTCGCTGGAAATATGTATAAAAGACTGCTAGAAAAGCGTTGTACGAGGACTTACAAGCTGAACCTCATACGGATGTGAAGTATCAGCTCGACGTGTATCTCTAACATGCACCGCTCTGGGAGGAATTAAACGGGCCACATCCTCCTAACACCTTCCATGAAAATACTTGTAGAAGTAGCCTCAAGTCGCCAACCGCTCTTCGATGTTCCAGCGAATCAAGGCCGCAGGTCAGTTCCGGGTCTCCAGGCAGACGAACAGCTCTTCTCTGAATAGAATCCAAGAAATGCAGTGTATGTTTGGGAGCGGAGCCCCAAACATAGGAGTGGTATTCCATAGTTGGTCGAATTTGACCTTTGTAAATAATTAACAATTGTTGTGGAGTGTATAGCTTTCTGGTTCGAAATAATATTCCCAACTTTTGAGAAGCTCTCTTTGCTATGCCTGCAACATGTTCATGCCAGGACATATTTGCTCTCAAATTAACGCCCAACAAATTGAGGGACGACGTTAGAGGAATGGAGTGCCCCGCCATAACTATGTCGGGTTTCAGGCAACGTTAACTTTTTTAGAAAAATACTGCCGCCTGTGTTTTTGTAGCCTTAAATTCCAGTTGGTTACTGTCACCCCAAGATGGAATTTCTTTCAGGTCTTTGTTAAGTGGAAACAACTTCCCGCTATTTGTGGACACTCGACTGAGCAGCCGATGTCCGAGCGTTCAAAGTGAATGAAGAGATAAACATACTGTCATCTGCCAAGCTGTAGATTGGATTTCCGGTCTTTTCCAGCAGATCGTTAATGTAAATGAGAAAGAGAGTAGGAGATAATATGGAGCCTTGGGGCACACCGGCGTTGATAGTTAGTTGTAAAGAACGCTCACTGAGGAAACATGAGAGCCATCTACTTTGCAACAATTACATCCATAGTACATATGTGCTAATATCATTTTATTTGGAAATTGCAACATTACCTAATTACTACGTACATAACATAACAACTAAACATATTGATTAATTACTGACGTCTTTACTGGAGTTTTTTTGAGTTTTTGATTAGGAAGGCCACAAATCTAAACGTGAGCGTAATTTTTTAGTTTCTATTAACATTTTCAATTAATATTTTGCTCTGTATTTAAATTTAAACACACTTTACCCGTCATTATAAATCATTATTTTTTATTTTCCCTGTATACCATCAAATATTTTAAACTTTTGATGCTTGATTAGGGATTTCCATGTGATGGAGAACCTTTTATTAAGAATAATTTTTTTTGTAATATGTAAGATAAACTTTTTTTCAATTTGTATAAAACTTTTTGGGACACACTGTACATAATTATGCCTAAAATTTGTTCATTATGTTAATCAAAAACTCTCATAGTACAACTGAAACTGTACAAAAGTTACTGACATCGCTTTTCAACCCTTTTTCTGAACCGAATATCTCCGAAAAAAGAATTGCTTTCAAAAAATACCGACGACAAGCGACTATATAGGCCGACGGAAATGTGAAATTATGTTTTTCGGGACCTACAAACTCTGAAACAGAACGATATGCAAAAACTCCGTAGGGTGATGTACCTTCCTCTAGCAAGAGAAGTAAAAACTACTGACTACACTGACTAATCCCAAGAACCCCGATTTCTTATTTAATTAAAACCATTAAAGTCTCCCTTATAATTCATGTTGCCGAAAAACTAAGTACTTTATGCGTAAAGTTACGAGGCTGGTTTGAAAAGTCCGTGCAAAGTCCGAGAGATGGCACCACCGGCGCGTATCGAGGTCATGCTTAGTTAGTAGCATCTCTTGAATGAACGCACACCAAGTTTCAGCCATATTGGTCTATTTCTTTGTGTTTGGCATTCGTGTGAACCAAGGAAGTCGAGTGATTTTCAAGAAATGGACGAAAAAGAATTTCGTGTGGTGATTAAACATTACTTTATGAAAGGCAAAACGCCTCAGGAGACTAAAGAGAAGCTTGATAAACATTATGGTGACTCTGCACCTTCGATTAGAGCAGTTTATAAGTGGTTTCAAAATTTTCGGACTGGCCATATGGGCACAAGTGACGCTGAACGTTCTGGACGGCCTGTGGAGGTTATGACTCCAGAAATTATTGATCAAATCCATGATATGGTGATGGATGACAGAAGAGTTAAGGTGCGTGAGATTGCTAGTGCTGTGGGCATCTCGACTGAAACGGGTACATAATATTTTGCATAAACATTTGGACATGAGAAAGCTATCCGCAAGATGGGTGCCGCGATTGCTCACGCTTGAGCAAAAACGGAATCGTGTGAAATGTCGCAAGGATGGTTTGCAGCTGTTCCATAAGAATCCGGAGGACTTTAAGCGTCGTTTCGTCACTGTGGATGAAACATGGATACATTACTATACTCCTGAGACCAAACAACAATCTAAACAATGGGTTACCAAGGGGGAATCTGCACCAAAAAAGGCGAAGACCGTTCCTTCGGCCGGAAAGGTTATGGCGACTGTCTTTTGGGATTCGCAAGGGATAATCCTCATCTACTATCTGGAAAAGGGTAAAACTATTACAGGTGAATATTATTCATCGTTATTGGACCGTTTGAAAACCGAGCTGCAAGAAAAACGCTCGCGATTGGCACACAAGAAAGTCCTTTTCCATCACGACAACGCACCAGCACACACCTCAGCAGTTGTGGTCGCAAAATTAATGGAAATAGGATTCCAACTCGTTTCACATCCCCCCTATTCTCCAGACTTGGCTCCCTCGGACTACTATTTGTTCCCCAATTTGAAGAAATGGCTGGCGGGACAAAGATTTTATTCAAACGAGGAGGTGATTGCAGACACTAATGGATATTTTGCAGACTTGGACAAATCCTATTATTCGGAAGGGATCAACAAACTAGAACATCGTTGGACGAAGTGTATAAGCCTAAAAGGAGACTATGTCGAAAAATAAAAAAGGTTTACCCCAAACACATAAGTAGTTTTTATTTTTGCACGGACTTTTCAAACCAGCCTCGTATTTGAAAATATGGGTTTATGCTTATAGCTATAAATCTTCTGGATTTTCCTTGTGTCGACTGAATAAGTGATGCTAACGTTTTGTCGATCATCCTGCCGATCTCTTCAATACTTGTTCCAAAAAATTAATTCTTTGGAATCTATAACCAGACTGTTTTACGCTAACTTTTCTAAGAAACATCCTCCTTGCCTAAAATTTACCCTCAGATTTTCTAACTATAGAGATAATTAGAAAACGCCTGCCCAGAGTTATTTCCTATACAATACTAAAATATATGAAAAAATATCTAGCACGGCAATGGGTTCTCATCTTTCTCCAGTTAGTGCAAACATATTTGTGGAACACTTCAAAAAACAAGCCAACGACACTTTTTATATTAAAGTAAAATTCTGGAAACACTTTCATAATTTGCCTACACAATCAAGAATTTCTGCAAAATGTTCTCAATCATCTCAAATACCTACATACCTTTAGCCCAGTCGCCAGGGTTTTGAACTCTCATTAAATGTTAACAGGCTGCATTTTGAAACACAGGTAGTTTTTTGGAAGTAGAATATGATAAAAAAGAGTTTGTTAACGTTTGATGCTGGCTAAGCCTACTAAATCCAAAATAAAATCAAAAATTCGGTTTTTCAATAATATCTCGAAAAATAAAAAAGATATCGAAAAACTGAGAGCACTACGTAAAAGAGCGGGAAATTTTACAAAAAAAGACATAATTTTTTTTTTCATTTTTTTTATTAGCGTGAGAATTTATTAAAAATTCAGATAGGTGATTCAAAAAGTGTAGCTCGCCAAACAGGTTAATTTAAAAGTCTACGCACACTGCTCGAAGGTTTTCAGAGTGTAAAAAAAAAAACTAAAGAGAAGACTTTCAACTTTCCGATGATACTAATAGTTTTTATTTCTGTTGCTTCATAAGTCTTGAAACTTAAAACGAAATTTTTGTTTGCATGATTTTAACTGGCATACAATAAATACACACACATATCATTACTATATACAGTTTCAATATAAGAATAAATACAAACACCCACATTGTCTGTGTTATTTAAAAATTGAGTTTTAAAATACCAAAATTTGCCTTCTGTAGTGCGCCGCCAGCAATTTTACGTTCAAAGCAGTACGAAAAAAAGTCGGACAATTTTTGTTTTAATTACTGTTAAAAATATACTTGATATAAGAAAATCACTAAAAACTTTAAAAAACTTTCTCCTTTTCTTGAAATTTTGCTCTTAAAAAAAAAAAAAAAAATATATATTTAAAGGTGGGAAATGAAAGATGAAAGTCTAAGATTTAAGTATAAACTGATTTTTTTTTTATGGGTCTAGCACATGTGCTACAGGGAAGTCCCTAAAGCGACACGCGTGTGGAGAAAGCGATTCACCTTGTTCCTAAATCGCTGTAGATTTTACTCGGTGGGAAACACAGTCCTGGGCAAGTTATTCCAAAGGGATGATGTTCTCCATATAAGAGACTGCTTGAAAAGCGTTGTACGAGGAGTAACAAGCTGACCCTCAGACAGATGTGAAGAATTAGCGCGACTTGTACTTCTAACATGCACCGCTCTTGGAGGAATTAAGCGGGCCACATCCCTCGAACACTTTTCATGAAAGTACTTGTTCCAGCGAATCAAGGCCGACGGTCAGTTCCAAGACTCCAGTCAGACGAACAGCTTTTCTCTGAATAGAATCCAACAAATGCAGTGAATGTTTGGGAGCGGAGCTCCAAACATGGGAGCAGTATTCCATAATTGGTCGAATTTGAGCTTTGTAAAGAATTAACAGTTGTTGTGGAGTGTAAAGCTTTCTGGTTCGAAATAATATTCCCAACTTTTGAAAAGCTCTCCTTGTAATGCCTGCAACATGTTCATGCCAGGACATATTGGCTTCCAAATTAACGCCCAATAAATTGAGTGACGATGTTAGAGGAATGGAGTGCCCCGACATAACTATGTCGGATTCAGCAACGTTAACTTTTTTAGAAAAAACTGCCGCCTGGGTTTTTGTAGCGTTAAATTCCACTTGGTTACTGTCACCCCCCAAGGTAGAATTTCTTCCAGGTCTTTGTTAAGTTGAATGACTTCCTGCTGTCTGCGGATATTCGTCTGAGTAGCCGATGTCCCAGCTTTCAAAGTGAATGAAGAGATAAGTGTACTGTCATCTGCAAAGCTGTAGATTGGATTTTCGGTCTTTTCCAGCAGATCGTTAATGTAAACGAGAAAGAGAGTAGGAGACAGTATGGAGCCTTGGGGTACACCGGCGTTGATAGTGAAGGTGTTAGAAAGAAATCCGTCGACTGCCACTCGCAAAGAACGCTCTCTGAGGAAACATGAGAGCCACAAACAGAACTTTTCCGACATACCATAAGAACGTAGCTTAGCTAACAGCCCATCGTGCCAAACACGGTCGAACGCCTTGGATATGTCAAGAGCAACCGCTCGAAATTCTCCAAAGTGTTCAATTGCATTGTTCCAAACATGTGTTACATAAGTCAGAAGATCTCCTGTTGATCTATTTTTACGAAAGCCATATTGGTGATCGCTAATAATGTTGAATCCTTCAAGATATTTTAGAAGATGCTGATTGATAGCCTTTTCCATGACTTTCGATATTATTGAAAGCAGTGCGATTGGTCGGTAGTTATTTGGCGAGGTCTTCTTGCCTTTTGTAGGTATCGGCTGAACTATATATTTCTAGCAGAAAGAAAATATTCCCTTTCTGTAGGATAGGTTGAAAAGTCTGCAGAAAACCTCGCACAGTTTTTAAGAACTATGGCAGATATTCCGTCAGCGCCAGAAGCCTTTTTGGTGTCTAGCTTCATCAGAAGACGCTTTATGATACGCTATCTGAAGACAACATCGGGCATCCTTGACTGCACTATGGGAATAGTAGGTGGTGTTTTTCCTTGGAAATCGACAGTAGAATGTGAAGCAAAGAGTTCAGCCAACGAGTTCGCTTTCTCAACAGGCGTCGTTGCAATAGAATTATCTGGCCGTGTGAGTGGTGGTATGGTGTATTTGGTGAAATTTTGACTAACAGCCATAGCGACCGACCAAAAGGACCTTGAATTGTCGGGACAAGAGAAAAGTTTATTTCTAATCCGTTGATTGTGTACCTCCTTGGTTTCGTCGATAATTTCTTTGAATCTGTTCCTCGCACGAACAAATATGTTACGATTTATGGTGTTAGGATTTTCACGCCATTGTCGGTATGCAAGATGTTTAGAAGCAACAGCTTCTTTGCATTCTCGGTCAAACCAAGGCTTGCCGTTGGAAGGGCATTTCTTCGAAAAAGGGATGTAAGCCTCCATACCGGCCAAAATAACATCGGAAAACTTCGCTTCTGACATAAAGACAGATTCCAAAGTTGCGCCTAAATCGGGAATAGAAGTCGTACCCAGGATAAAGATAGTTTACTGTGCTGATCGATGAACGGACCTTAGTTTCACAGAAAGCGAGTACATGAGGTTTATTTGATTGCAGGTGTTTGAGCACTGAATTTATGTTCGTGTTTAAACCTCGTATGTTGCAAAAATCCATTTTGAAATTTTGATTTCTGCATGTCGACGCCCCTGAACCAGCCCCCACCCGGAAATCGGAACAGGGGGCTATTTTACCTCCGGAATTTTTTGTATCTAGGTGCCTCATCATGCTATTTGGTCCCACAGTCCGGGACATCGGCACAGCCACGAAACGTTAAGCAACTTCACGCAGCCTAAGCCGATGCGATGGTATCACACCGGGCGATGCTGGTGGGATCTGGGCATCTACGATCTAGGTTGTTCTTTAAGTCACCTCCTACGACAGGTAGAACATACCGTTAGAAATATTCTATCCCGCTCCCCCATGGGGAATTGGTTAAACCTGCCATTTTATTTTAAATATTTTCTTTTAATGACAGTAAAACTAATAAGAAAATATTTTATATGCTATTTTTTTGGAACGTTTCCCGTTTTTTTTACGTGGTGCTATTAGTTTTTCGATATCTTTTTTATTTTTAGAGACATTTTCGAAAAACCGAATTTT
Source organism: Pachyrhynchus sulphureomaculatus (assembly GCA_019049505.1). Classification (NCBI taxonomy): domain Eukaryota; kingdom Metazoa; phylum Arthropoda; class Insecta; order Coleoptera; family Curculionidae; genus Pachyrhynchus; species Pachyrhynchus sulphureomaculatus. The sequence goes on along the minus strand of CM032449.1, from coordinate 31,992,793 downwards.
TTATTTTATTTTCAATTTTGTAAGCTTAGCGTACACTATAGAGTAGTAGTTATTGTATTCTACGTCCAAAAAACTCCCTGTATGCCAAAATGCAGCCTGTTAATATTTAGTGAGAGCTTTTCGTCAAAATTTGCCTCTGACGACTGGGTTATTAACACTTTAACCCTAATTGATGTTTTTACTTTGATTTTATAAGTCAAACTTCCTGATATATTTTTTTTTCATACTTCTTTCTAAATAATTAAATAAATAAATAAATAAATAAATATGGTCTTTATTTCCAATTATGAAAGAGAAAACAAAACATCATAAACTAAATAAACAAAATGCTACATTAAATTGGAAAATGCCGAAGGTCAGCTGGGAATGTAAGACCACGAAGGTACAAACATTCCCCTGTTCTTTACCTTAAGCATCCTAATACTAAAGTTTATAGAATACAATATTTATCTATTAAACTGTGCTAGTATCTTAATAAAACTGTGTAATGTTGTAAGTGTTAGGAAAAAAGAAAAAAAAAAAGACAAAGAAAATAGAGAATGGCTCATGACACAACTAGAGCAAACAAAAAAAAAAAAAAAACCTTGATATAAATTAAATTGTTAAACAGACAGGCGAGTCACCCCAACATATCCGAGATAAACAATAGAATTCATACAGAGCATAGATACACTCAAGAGCTAGTGATATTCGTTTCTGAAGAAAAATTTACATAAATAAGTACTATATCTTTATATATTTAACAAAATCCTCCTATACGCCGCCTTGAATGACCTAGGATCTAATAGTTTTATATTTTCTGGAATTGAGTTATAAATCTTAGCTATTTGAAAAGAGAAGGACGATCTAAATTTTTCAGTTTTGTGAGCCGGAGGCGTAAGGCGACCTCGAAAACGGACATTCAAATTATGAACATCTGATCTAAAGGTAATTTTTCTATGTAGGTAGGAGGGAACACCCGTTAAGACAATTTTGTGGAATAAACAAGCCGCATGCAAATAACGTCTATCATTCATATTTAACCATCCCAGTTCAAACAATTTGTGTGTTATGTGATTCCTTTTACGAATACCAAATATTAGGCGCAAACATGAATTTTGAAGAACTTGGATACGTCGTCTATCGGATGAGTCTATTGAGAATCCATATATAGTATCACAAAAATTTAATCTGGACAATACCAGAGACTCACACAATATAGTTTTCAATTTTTGATTTAAATAGTCCCTAGAATTGTAAATCATCTTCAAATTAAAGTACGCCCGACGTATAATTATACTCACATGCGATCTGTACCTCAAATTGTAGTCCATAGTAAGGCCTAAATTTCTACATTTGTCATCAATCCGTAACACTTCCCCGTTGATTTTAATATTAATATGTGGTAAGCAACTGCTTCTGAGCCTCTGAGTACCAAAAAACCATGACTGTACTTTTTTTTGTATTAATTGATAGGGAGTGGTCACTGGCAGCAGAAACTAGCCCCACCAGATCATCATTGATTTCTCTGACGCATCTGTGAATCTCGTTAGGACGACATATGTGATAAAGCTGCGTATCGTCGGCATACAAGTGTACCTTGCAATACCTCACCCGATGTATTAGTTGTGAAGTGTAAATTGAAAATAATAGAGGTCCTAAAATGGAACCTTGTGGGACACCACAGGTGATTGGTAAAGGTCTCGACTCAATACCGGCGACTCGCACTGATTGACTTCGATTACTTAAAAAACTTTGCAATAATTTCAAACTGTTGTTACTGAGACCAATGTATGTTAGTATAGAACAAAGAAGGCTGTGACTTATTGTATCAAAGGCCTTAGAAAAATCAATGAGGGTCAAAACTGCTAAGCACCCTCCATCGATGCCACTGAGTATGTCATCAATTACTTCCAAAAGGGCTGTCTCACAGCTATGACCTGGTCTAAATCCCGACTGAAATTTGGGCAAAATGGAGAATTTATCAGTGTGGCTACGGAGTTGTGTCTCCATGAACCGTTCTAAAATCTTAGAGAGGACGGGAAGAACACTTATGGGCCTTAAGTCTTTGTACTCATTTGGGCATGCAACTTTAGGCAAAGGTGTAACAATCGCATGTTTCCAATGATCAGGAAACTCACCCGAGAGCAGACAACAGTTCACTATATGCGTAATAAAGGGTACTATATATGGAGTGGCAAGAAGCAAAAGCTTTATACTTAACCCGTCAACGCCCACCGCATTAGTCTTTATGGAATACAACAGTTTAATCACATCCTCTTCAGCGACTATATGAAAATCAAAATTTTCTACCCCAGGCCTTTTATTGTTTTGATACCAATTAATCTGTTCAGGGTTTGGACTCAGCTTAGCGATTCCATTAATAAAATAGTCATTTATATTATCAGGATCGGAAAGTGATGAAGGAATATCCGGTTTTCCCTTTCTAAGATTTAACATATCGAGTTCCCTCCAAATTTTATTAACTCCACCGGTATTAAGTTTTTGGCAAAAGTAGGCTTTTTTCTCTCTACGACATGCCAAGGTAGTATAATTTCTAAGAGATTTGTAATAATTGTAATGAGCCACATTTTTAGTCCTACGCCACTTAAAGTGTGCATTATTTCTCAAAGATATTAAAAATCGAATATTATCTGTTAACCATGGTGCAAATTTCTTAGTTATACGTATACGCTTTAGAGGGGCATGAACGTTAGAAACATCTATTAAAGTATTATTAAAAAACTGAACTTTATATTTTCCACCAAAAAAATATTATCGAACGAAGCCCCATGTAAATTGGCCACAAAGGTATCAAGGTCAAAATTTTTGAAGTCTCTAATAATTTTAAAAAGGGGTATTTTCGGAGGATTTGAAATGTTTAAAACACATTTAATAGTATCATGATCAGATATATTATAAACTGGCTCAACCTGAACATTATTAATAATTTCGACATTGCTTGTTAAAATTAGGTCAATCAAGGTCGCACTAGTGAGGGTAATTCGTGTCGGAGCATCCACTATTTGGGACAAGTTTAAAGATTCAATTAAATTTAAAAAATGACGGGTACACGGAGTATCATGTTTTAATAAGTCAACGTTAAAGTCTCCAAGACACAGTAATTGTATCTTTAAGTTTTCTACTCGCCCAAATACTAAGTCGGTTGACATTAAAAATTGTCCTTTTACTGAAAATACTGTTAGTAGTTGTATAACTTCTGCAAGTGCTTTGAATGTCGGCTAGAGGTAATGAGTGCGTATAGTTACATAACAGTATTATGTAACGACAGAAAGTGCTAATGTACACACAACCTCTGTAAATTAATTAAGTGAGTGAAATCTAAAGCGACAGGCGTATGGCGTTACTATCGTCTAGAGTTACCTGTTCGAATTCAGTGGAAGTGTTAAGATTTTGTGGAATTGTTTTACTAAATAGGAGTGCATTTGCATTTTAAGTGTTCATCCGTAATTTAGCAATTTATTTAAAATATTTATTTTCTGCATTGAATGGTAAGTTAACAGAAGTGGGTTTATCACAGTAAAAAATAGTTTGCTTAGGACACCGTTTCAACTGTTTAGTTGGTTATCGCCAAGGTTCTACAAGCAACATTTTAACTATGTATATTTACACATATTAACATTTACAGTGTATGAAGAATACGACGTTTTGACCTAAATTTGGGAACAATAAAATACTTAACAAAAATTGCAACATAATAAAACAAAATATATATATATATATATATATATATATATATATATATATATATATATATATATATATATATATGTATTTGATACTCTTGAAAATGAACCAGGAAGATAATAAAATAAAATAAAATGAAAACGTAAACAAAACACTTTTTTTATTTTCACCTCACTTATTGGACAAAAAGCAATAACAAACTCATCGAGAATGTTTTTCTTAGTACAGGGAGATTTTTTTTAAGTTTCAATTCAGTATTTTCCTATTGAACAGACCAAGAAACTCTTTTAATACTAAATTTTTGTCATGGAGCTGTAATAGCATAATAATTGACGAGCAGCATGGTTTTAGACCTGGTCGGTCAACTGTCACAAACCTACTTGCATATCATGATTGTCTGTTGAGCGCCCTTGGGAATCGCCAGTGTGTTGATAGTGTATATACTGACTTTTCGAAGGCGTTCGACAAAGTTAATCATACGCTCTGGTTAGGCAAGTTGCGGAAAATAGGACTAAGTAGTGAAGTCCTTGGGTGGATTGGCAGTTTTCTGGAGGGTCGTACATAGTATGTCCGTATTAATAATTGTATTTCTAAAGAAATAAAAGTTCTTTCAAGTGTGCCTCACTGTGGTCCTTTACTGTTACTACTTTTTGTTAATGACATCGGCAAGTTTATACAACATTCTAAATTCCTCATGTTTGCAGATGATCTAAAAATGTTTAAAACGGTTAACACGTTGCAAGATTGTCATTCTCTTCAGGAGGATGTTCATGGTCTCTATAGATGGAGTACCCTGAATGAGTTGAACTTGAATATTAAGAAGTGTGTTAGCATTGGTTTTGGTAGAGCTAGACGGAACTTTGCTTTTGAGTATAACATTAATGGCCGCAAGCTGAGGCATGTTAGTGAAATTAATGACAATAGTTGCATTATTCCATTGCGATGGAGTTATTCCTTCCAGAAGGCATTTCTTAAATAGTACATAACTGTAATAAAAAGAAGAAGAGAAAGGGAAAGGTATATATTTACTTCTTTAAATTAATTTTTGTGTAATTTTAAATGTTATATAATACGACACTATTTTTTACTCACTTTTGCATTTAAGATAAACTACTATAGACTGATTTACTTTTTGAAAAATCAAATTGTAGTTTAGTGTCCTACAGTACTTAATTGATCAAGACAAGAACAGATGGGAATCTGAAGTTTTGAAACTACTGAAATTTAAAACAATTCAGACGAATAACATATTCATTTGATGTTATCATTTAAGACATATCAAACCAGTAGGTAGTCATAAACAAAATAAAGCACTTAGTGCTGATTAAAAGTATGACGAAAATGGAAGAATAATTTCTTTAAGAATATCCAGCTTGTCAGGTTTATTTAGGCCTCTGACAGTCCATGTGCATGCCTTTATCATATTACTTTTTGATTACCACCGGTAGCATATTTTCCGCGGACTACCCGGTTGTCCATATTTCCGCGGCCAGTAGCCTATTTCACACTTGCGGTCCTGGAAATGAAGCGCTGATTGCTAGTCGGATAGCGTAGCATACCATCACCACAATCGTAACAGAGGTTTTCTTGGGAAGGAATTATCGCAGTAGGTTCCTGCTTCTTTCTGCGAATAAGATCAGCCTTTCCTAACACGGAAGTGGACGCTGCTTGTAGTCGCCCACTCTGGGTTTCCCGTGACAAACATATAGTATGGGAAATTAATTAAGAATAAGATAGAGGACAAAATAAAAGGCAAAACTCTTGGAAAAGAAACTAGCCAAAAATAAAATCCACCTAGATTTCATCGATATAAGAAAAGCTTACAATTCAGTCGCTAGAAGTCACAACTGGAAAGCAATGTCAGACATGAGAATCGACAAAGTATTAACAAAAGCAGTAAAAGAAATATATAGAAATAATATGAACAGAGTAAAAATAAGTTAGGGAACAAAATTATAACAATGAAAGGACTACTACAAGGGTGTACAACCTCTCCGTCATGGCCCAGGACGAAGAAGATCTCAGCTATATGGTGAAACAACTGAAGGAGGAGTATGACAAAGCTCGGCTAGACATGAACTTTAATAAAACGGAATACCTAACAACTAAGACAGGAGAAATAGAAAATCTAGAAATTGAGGAGAACGTAACAATTAAAGGAACTGGAAAACCTAAATATCTGGGCGCCATAATAACAAGAGAAGCAACATCCGAAGAAGAAATTAAATCGAGCCTGGGAAAAACGAGAACCTGCATCAGACAGTTAAACTCAATACTATGGGATAAACACATAATGAAAACAAACAATCATTGAAAGTATCATGACAAACGGTTCAGAAACCTGGACAATTAACAAGAAATATAAATCAAAAATAAACGCGGTAGAAATGGAATGTTGAAAAAGGTATTGTAGGGTGATACGGATTGATAGGATTAGGAACGAGGAAATAAGCATGAGAATGGGAATAACAAAAGACGCAATACATACCATAGAAGAAAAACGATCGAAATGGTATGGTCACATAAGAAGACGCGACGACAGAAGGTGGATTAAGAAAATCACAGAGTGAAGTCTAATTGGAAGAAGGAAAAGGGAAGAAGACCTAGGCACTCATGGAGGGATGACGTCGATGAGGCAATGGAAAACAGAGGATTATAGGAAGGAGACTGGGAAGATCGAAGAGAATGGAACGCGAGGTTGAGAGAAAGGAGACAGCGTTAGCTGTAACAGACCCTTAAATATTTATATATGTGTATATATATATATATATATATATATATATATATATATATATATATATATATATATATATATATATATATACATAGTATATAAGCGAAAAAATATACCAATTTATAGGTAAAAATGTGATAGCTGTTAAGGGGTTACATACACCTGGGCGCTGCAAAAAGTAAGTACATTACAAAAAAATATATTTTAAGAGTTAATAAGTGAATAATACAAAAGAATGGCGATTATATATTTTTATCGTACTTTAAATTTTAAGGATTTTTTTTTTTTTAAATATGTTTTAAATGTTAACATTATTTTTTATTGGGTTAAATGGACCGCTAAGGAAAGTATGGCTCCTCCTTGTCAGTGGAACTTTACAAAAAATAATCCAATCTGTGAAAATAAAAATTAATCTTGTAGTCAAAAATTGTCGAAGGGGTTTTTTTTCTTCAAAAATAAAAAATTAACGGTGTTTCAAACTAGCATGCAATTTTAGACCAAAAATGTTTTGTTTAGTTATTTATAAAAATGTCTATTAGAAAAATTGAAAAAAAAAAAACCCTCTCGATATTTTGTAGAAAAAGTAATTATTCAGATTTAAAAAAAAAAGTTGAAAAATATTAAAAATTGACTGA
>CM032449.1:31290252-31385637 GCA_019049505.1 Pachyrhynchus sulphureomaculatus | reverse complement strand
TAAATAACTTTCAAAACTTTTTCAAGATTTAAATACGTGCGAGGAAAGCCACTTTGCGACCGCGTAATCTCCAACCAAAGCGTAACGTTGGTCTTTCGTTCAACCCGAGAGCGCAGAATGAATAAAACGATATAATAGTTCTGAACGTAATGTTCATTGAGTGTTTGAAATGCGGTGTTGCTAACTTTGCTGAGAAAGAGGAGTTTTAAGGAAATGGCCTTATATTGCCATTAGGGCAAGGACTACAATTTTTCAACTTATACGCATGTTTTCTTATTGAGTTCAAGAGCTACTGTGATACTGCCCCATATTTTGCTTTGTAATATGTTCATTACTATGAGAGAGATAGAAATAAAGTGTTGCGATGATAGTGAAAAATCACACTGATAATCAAACATTGAAATAACCATAATCACTCGGTTATAGCTTCTAGCACTTAAACTATTAATTCAAGGGAAAAAATCGTCCTTACACCATAGCATCCGTTGACTAGTGAATAATACTTTCATCCAGTCATTATAGAATCCATCTTCTGAAAAAAATCCAAGTAAAGATTTTTTTCTTCGGGATTTTCTTTGTGTCAAAAGTCCATTCCGAAATCGTGTTGGCCAAAAAAAAGTTATCGAAGGTCAAAGGTCTCGGAAATCAGTATCTCGTGAACTATTAGTTCTACGTGAATTTTTGTTATTGTAAAATTTATTTGTCATATAAATCTCCATAAAAAAGTTGTTGATGTTTAGGGGGCAGAGCGCGTCGACCTCTGTGGTCATTTGGCGCCCGTTTAAAATTTGTATTAAAATATCATATTGTTATTTTTCATCTTGTTTAGAAAATCACAGATGTTGCTTTTGATTGTTGTGAATTGATTAATAGTTTGTATAATCGAATGGAGGATGTCGTGTTTTCTCATCTGGGAGGAGTGATCAGCCTCGAAGATATGTTTAACTGAGAGGATGACATTAGAAATTGTGAACTTCGGTATTAACTCTTTTTTACTTACTTACTTACATAATCCTTTTGCCTTTCTACCCCTTTTGTTAAGAGTTGAGTTTTTCTATACCTGTCTTTTCCATATATCCTTCTATATTCTTCCATCCTGTTTAAATTCCCGATTGTCTCTTTTGTTTCTTCTGCATTAGTTTCTTCTGTTTGTGTGAGTTCTGCATCTTGTACCGGTATTATGTCTCAATGTTGATTTTTGTATACTTTTCCTTCTAATTTTTTGCATCCATTTCCTTTCCTTTCTGTTACAGTGATTCCTACATAGGGCATTTGTTGTTCTTCTGTCAGTTCATCCTCTTTCCGTTTATACCCCTATTATTCCGTGTTTTCAATCTAATAATAATTATTTGCCATTTCTTTCTTCCTATCTATTTCTTTTTGATTATCTTCTTATTTGTATTCATTTTACTAGTCTTTTCTTTCATATCCTTTGTCTCTGCCAGGGTCGTCGTCAATCTCTCTCCTTTTTCTCAGTTTTTTGAGTTGATGGTCGTAGAATTCTTTGTTTGTTCTTTCAGATTTTCTTCCCCAATGTCCCATTTATATTCTTTTCCTTCGATTACGATTGTTTGATATCCTATTTTCACCCTTTTTCCATTCTTTCTCTCGTTCTCTGCTATATGTTTCAATTTCTTTTGAATTTCCCATTCATCTTTGGTTAAATCGTTGTTTATGTAAATTCTCCCTCTTAGGTTTCTCAGTTTGTTTTTATTTTTCATTACAGCTTCTTTATTTCCGGTGTTTCCAAGTTCTATCTTGTATATAGTCGCTTCTATTTTTATCACATCTTTAATCTGTACTTTTCTGTCCATACTCCTCTCCATAAAATATTCTACACCCCCATTTTTAGATCTGGATGGCTATTCGCTTCAAATCTCATTCCCGATATTACAATATTATTCCTTACGTTGTCTTTTTCCAGTCTACTCATCTTCAAATCCATACTTCTCATGTTTTCTCTAATAATCTTATTTTCCTCTTCCTTCCTTCATTTTCCTTTCTTAGTTCCTTCAACTCTTGTTGGTATCTCTTTTAATCTTGTTTTATATCCTTTATATCTGACATTAGCTCTCTGATCCTTTCTATCAAATTATCTATCTTATCTACTCTTGCATTTTTCTCTTTCTGTGGTGTTCTTATCAGCTTTTTACTCTTCTTGAATAATCCCATTGGCTCTTCTTTTTTCTCGACTCTTCCTCTTTTTTCCGTAGATATGAATGAGTTTGATAGGTATGCCCCATAGCCAATCTTCTCAATAAAATATTTTCAGATCTTTTATTGCTCATAATATGTAAAGGTAGAAATACTGAAGATTTTATTGTCCATAGTTTATTGTCTTTATCTTCCCAGTTGGAATGTATCCCTATTTATAGTTTAAAGCAGTTTAAGGAAATCATTTTTATTGTTTTCCCCTGAGAAGGGTATTCCATTGCTTGATGTTAGTTTAGCTTCCCTATCAGCGATATCATTGGCCTTTATATCCATATGTCCTGGGATCCATAAGTATGATATTGTGATGTTTCTCAATTTTGCGACATATAGGTTTATGATTTGTATTAGGTTGGAATTATTAGATTTAATAACCTTTAAGACACTCAGGGAATCTGATGCTATTAGAATTTTATTTACTCCTAGAGTTGAGGAAATGGCAAATCTTGTTGGCTCCTTAATAGCAAATAGCTCTGCTCTAAAGATGGGGTTGTATGAATGTAATTGGAATCGTTTTAAATTTTTTCGTGGATAAAAGCCGCTCCCACTCGCTTATTTGATTTAAAACCATCAGTATATATGATAGAATATTCAAGGTAGCGGGAGTTTATTCTTTCAAGGAATTTAATTTTTATTTCTGTGGAGGTGCACAAAAAAGGTCCTATGCAAAATTTACGTGGGACTAATAGTTCTCGAGACATGAGGCTGAAAAATTTTAGAGAAAGAAGCATACTCCACTACACGTTTATGTAATATAGTGGTGTATACAGACAATATGTCGCATTTATGCGTAGAAAATCGTTTAATACACACACTCACCCGTAATTCCTCCTTTCTGAGGTGTCTTTGAAGTGGACCCTTCTTCATAATAATGATAATAACGACCTTGAGTTGCAGCTGTATAGAATTCCATTATAATCTCATGGGTCGATGCATACCTCAAAATATTCGACGAAGCATTTTGTCCCTTTTAAAACTCGGTTTAATGCTACGTATCGTAGAGTTCGGACGTTTTAACGTGTAGGCTGAAAAGTTTTTGGTCTAACACACACACACTTTTCAAAAAATCCATATTATTTTTAGGAAGTACCAACCTTCAAACGATATGTGTCAAAATTTCATGACATTTCGACGAATAGTTTACCAGTTACAGTGGTTTTAGTGATGCTACTTTTGATATCTTCAAAACAATGGAAAAAATCGAATTTCGTATGTTGATTAAATACTGTTTTTTGATGGGAAAAAATACCATTCATGCAAAATAATGGCTTGATAAGTGTTACGGAAACTCTGTGCCTAGAAAATCACTCATCATTTACTGATATGCTGAATTTAAACGCGGTTCTACCAACACAAATGATGCTGAACGCTCTGGACGCCCAAATGAGATGGTTACACCGAAAAACATCAAAAAAAAATCCACAACATTTTTTTGGATGTCCGTAAAGTGAAATTGCGTAAGATAGCTGACACCCTAGAGATATCAAAAAAACGTGTTGATCATATTTTGCATGAACATTTGGACATAAAAAAGCTCTGTTCGAAATGGATACCGCATTTGCTCACAGTGGACCAAAAACGACAACGTGTTGAAGATTCTGAGCGCTGTTTGGACCTACTTAAGCGTAATAAAAAGGATTTTTTCATGCGATATGTGACAGCGGATAAAATGTGGATCCACCAGTATACACCGAAATCAAATCGGCAGTCAGCTGAGTGGACAGCAGCCGGTGAAAGCTATCCGAAGCGACCAAAGACACAACAGTCAGCTAGGAAGATTTTGGCTTTTGTATTTTAGGATGCGCATGGAATAATTTTCATCGACTATGCTGAGAAGGTAAAAACCATCAATAGCGAATATTATGTATTATTGGTGCGTTTGTAGGCAGAAATCGCAAAGAAACGGTCCCAAATGAACAAGAAAAAATGATCTTTCATCAAGACAATGCACCATATCACAAGTCAATGGTTACGATGGCAAAATTCCATGAATTGAAATTCGAATTGCTTTCCCGTCCACCGTATTCTCTAGATTTAGGCCCCAGTGACTATTATCTATTCGCAGACCTCAAAAAAATGCTTGCAGGAAAGAGATTTGGCACTAATGAAGAAGTTATCGCCAAAACTGAGGCCTATTTTGAAGGCAAAGACAAATCCTTCTACAAGAAAGGTATAGAAATGTTAGAAAAGCCTGATTGTATCGCTCTTGAAGGAGACTATGTTGATGAATAAAGTCGAATTTTGCAAAAAAAATGTGTTTTAAGTAGCTAGACTTTTCAACCTACGTGTTATTCATATCGAAACATTCTGTAATTCTATTACAATGGCTGATAACATTTGTTTCATTTGTAATAAAACTTTGTCAAGTGGCGCGAACTTGACTGTTATTCGCGGTTTAGAAACAATTAGAAATGCGAGTGCTGAGAAGGGTGATGAACATATCGATTATTTACAAAGCGTAAATTCTGTGACTGAGCCTGTTGAGTATCGTAAAAACTATATGAAGAAATTCAACATTGAATCGTATGAGTGGTTCTCCTTCAAAGTCGCAATGCTCTCCTCGTAAGCATAGATCAACCTCATTTAACTTTGACGTTATATATTTTTACGGTAAACTAGCCAGTGAGAAAGTAGAGCAAAAAAGGATAAAAAATATCATTCAGGGATACTTTAATACAAGCAGCAAATGCGCGTAACGACAATCATGGGAGAGATGTAAAGAATCGTATCAACTTTGAATTCGACTTAGTTGCTGCTATTTCTTTCTACCATAATACATGTTTTAATCATTTTATTTTGCCAACTTCCGATCGGAAGAAAGGTCATCCAGCAGACGAGAATATTTCCAATGCAGTTTTTATAAAAAAATGATGATTGTCAATTCATTCTAGAAGAGCTAAAAGATTTACTGAAAAGTCATGTTCTAACCGATAAAACAACAATATCTAAATTTATAATAAAAGACTGTTTTTAGTCAATTTCCACTGGTTTATTTAAATTGCGATGACGCGTTTCGCTGTCGATGCAGCTTCTTCAGATCTACATTTTACACTGTCAAGTTAGGTTTAATATTCACATTTTTATATAATTTCTTAATTATAATATTACACCTAATTAAATTACATTTACATTCATTAGGGGTAATATTATAATTAAGAAATTATATAAAACTGTGAATATTAAACCTTGACAATGTAACATGTAGATCTGAAGAAGCTGCATCGACAGCGAAACGCGTCATCGCAATTAAAATAAACCAGTGGAAATTGACTAAAAACAGTCTTTTATTATATATTTATAATGAATTTCCATCAAGTAGAAGCTACAACCATCCAAAATATCTAAATTGATTGAACGATATGGTCATGATATCATCATTACTTCCAAATCTAAATCGATGACAATTATTTGCTTTAGCGATAGTCAGGTAAATGCTTTATATGCGTCGTGGTATGACAATACAGAAAAAATTCCAAAGAAGAACGACTTCAGATATTTCATACTTAAGATATTCCTCAGCACATTTCTACGCTGATGATACGCAATTATACATTTCTTTTAAGCCAGGCCAAATATTGGAGACTAATGATAAACTGACGCTTGATCTGAATGCCCTTATGAAGGCCTCGAGTGCACACTGCTTAGAAATAAATCCAACTAAATCACGGATTCTGGTATTTGGACGAACTCAGTCTCGGATTCGGCAGCAGAATCTACTATAAATTAGCTTGAATAATGTAGTGCTAAGTGCATGTATTGATACCAAAAACTTGGGCCTAGTAATGGACTCCGATCTCAGATTCATGGGACATATAAATCTATCTACTAAAAGAATATTCGCTAACCTTAAATTCATTTTCAGTTAACGCGCTTTTCTTACCGAGAATCTCAGGAATATGTTGTGTGACTCCATTGTTCTGTCGCACTTCAACTACTGTGATGTAGTGTACAGGCAGTGCCTTTTAGACTGTGACGCCAAGAGGATCCAACTTATGCAAAATTCGTGCGTGCGTTTTATTGGCGGTATTCGAGGCCGTGAGAGAGGTTTCAGTGCAAAATTGCGCGACATAAAGTGGTTAAGAATAAATGAAAGACGGGTGCTACACAGTTTGGTACTATACAATAGGATTATTTATAATAAGCATATTATACAGCAAAATAAAATTTATATACGATGCACACAACCTGGATCTGAGGCATAAATTCACCTTGACTCCGCCCATGCACTTGACTTCAATGTATGAGCGTTGTTTCAGTTACCAAATAGCTAAATTGTACAATAAAGTGCCTGTTGATCTGAGGAATGCGTCAGGTCACAGACTTAAAAGAGCAGTAAAAACCGTTGTTCATAGCTTATGCTGACTCCTTCCTCCGGCAGCTCGTACAATGGTCACCTCAATCGACCTCTCTATTGTTACATACATATATAGCCTTAGCCATACCTTTAGCCACCCACAGTATTAATATTAACTTCTATCATGGTAGTACATTGTGTATTTTATATGCAATATGAATAAAGTCGAATTTTGCAAAAAAAAATGTGTTTTACATTCTGTAATTCTATTACAATGGCTGATAACATTTGTTTCATCTATGTTATAATATATATAAAATGCAACGTCTCTCTGTCTGTCTGTCTGTCTGTCCGTTAGTGCGCTTATCACTGGAAAACCACTTATCCGATTTGCGTACTTTTTTTTTTAAAAACACACATATGTTCTCTGGCCAGGTTATAGGCTATATTTTATTACGATAGGTAGCATAAGGAATGAGCAGTGACGTAAAATAGTGAATGAAGTCGGAAAAAAGTTTGCCACTAGCGCGTTCCCTTGCAATACACAGCCTAAACCATTAAATATGGAACAATATTATGCAGCAGAGAATATCTACAATCTATAATGAATAATATATATAAAATTGAATGTCTCTCTGTCTGTCTGTTTGTCCATTAGTGCGTTGATCACGCGAGAACCACTTATCCAATTTACGGGTCTTTTTTTAAATTCATACATCTTTCTTTGGCCAAATTATATAATAATAATAATAATAATCTATATCTATAATATATCTAAAATGCAACGTCTCTCTGTCTGTCTGTCTGTCCGTTAGTGCGCTTATCCCTCGAGAACCACTTATCCGATTTACGTGATTTTTTAAATTCATACATATGTTCTCTAACCAGGTTATAGATATATATTTTATTACATCTATAATATATATAAAATGCAACGAATCTCTGTCTGTCTGTCCGTTAGTGCGCTTATCACTGGAGAACCACTTATCCGATTTACATGCTTTTTTTTAAACCTTTAAATATGGAACAATATCATGTAGCAAAGAATATCTACAATATATATAAAATGCAACGTCTCTCTGTCTGTCTGTCTGCCTGTCCGTTAGTTCGCTTATCACTGAAGAACCACTTATCCGATTTAGTTGCTTTTTTTTAAAACATACATATGTTCTCTGGCCAGGTTATAGGATACATTTTATTACGTTAGGTGACATAAGGAATAAGCAGTTACGATAATAGTGAATCAAGTCGGAGAAAAGTTTGCTGCTAGCGCGTTCTCTTGCAAGACACTGCCTAAAGCATTAAATATGGAACAATATCATGTAGCAAAGAATATAATATATGTAAAATGCAACGTCTCTCTGTCTGTCTGTTAGTGCGCTTATCACTCGAGAACCACTTATCCGATTTACGTGTTTTTTTTTTTTAATTCATACATTTGTTCTCTGGCCAGGTTACCTATAATCTTCTATCTAGAATATATATAAAATGCAACGTCTCTCTGTCTGTCTGTCTGCCTGTCTCTCTGCCTGTCTGTCTGTCTGTCCGTTAGTGGGCTTATCACTTGAGAACCACTTATCCGATTTACGTGTTTTTATAAATTTATACATATGTTCTATATAATTCAATATAAGCCTAGATAATGGGACATAAGAGGAGATAATGAGAGATAAGGAGAAATAATGGAAGATAAGTCGAGATAAGCCTCGATAATGGGAGATAAGGTGAAATAATGGGAAATAAGTATAAATAATGGGAGATAAGGAGAAATAATGGGAGATAAGCAGAGATAAGTCTAAATAATGGGAGCTATGGCGAGATAATGGGAGATAAGGTGAGATAATGGGAGATCAGGAAAAATATTGCGAGATAAGTCGAGATAAGCCTAGATAAGTCGAGATAAGCCTAGATAATGGGAGATACGGTGAGATAATGGGAGATAAGGAGAAATAATGGAAGATAAGGAGAAATAATGGGAGATAAGGAGAAATAATGGGAGATGAGCAGAGATAAGCCTAGATAATGGAAATTATGTAGAGATAATGGGAGATAAGGAGAAATATTGGGAGATAAGGGGAAATACTGAGAGATATTTTATTACGTTGGGTAACATAAGGAATAAGCAGTGACGATAGTAGTAAATCAAGTCCACGCGAGCGTAGTCGCGGGCCCGGCTAGTTTGTAATAAAACTTTGTCAAGTGGCGCGATCGTGACTGTTGTTCGCGGTTTAGAAAAAATTAGAAATGCAAGTGTTGAAAGGGGTGATGAACATATCGATTATTTACAAAACGTTAATTTTGTAACTGCATGTTGAGTGTCGTAAAAACTATACGAAGAAATTCAGCATTGAATCGTATGAGTGGTTCTCCTTCAAAGTCGCAATGCTCTCCTCGTAAGCATAGATCAACCTCATTTAACTTTGACGTTGTATATTTGTTGTGGTAAACTAGCCAGTGAGAAAGTAGAGCAAAAAAGGATAAAAAATATGATTCAGGGATACTTTAATACAAGCAGCAGATGGGCGTAACGACAATCATGGGAGAGATGTAAAGAATCGTATCAACTTTGAATTAGACTTAGTTGCTGCTATTTCTTTCTACCATAATACATATTTTGATCATTTTATTTTGCCAACTTCCGATCGGAAGAAAGGTCATCCAGCAGACGAGAATATTTCCAATGCAGTTTTTATAAGAAAATGATGATTGTCAATTCATTCTAGAAGAGCTAAAAGATTTACTGAAAAGTCATGTTCTAGCCGATAAAACAACATATCTAAATTTATAATACTCGTAAAAGACTGTTTTTAGTCAATTTCCACTGGTTTATTTAAATTGCGATGACACGTTTCGCTGTCGATGCAGCTTCTTCAGATCTACATTTTACACTGTCAAGTTAGGTTTAATATTCACAGTTTTATATAATTTCTTAATTATAATATTACACCTAATTAAATTACATTTACATTCATTAGGTGTAATATTATAATTAAGAAATTATATAAAACTGTGAATATTAAACCTTGACAGTGTAACATGTAGATCTGAAGAAGCTGCATCGACAGCGAAACGCGTCATCGCAATTTAAATAAACCAGTGGAAATTGACTAAAAACAGTCTTTTATTATATATTTATAATGAATTTCCATCAAGTAGAAGCTACAACCATCCAAAATATCTAAATTGATTGAACGATATGGTCATGATATCATCATTACTTCCAAATCTAAATCGATGACAATTATTTGCTTTAGCGATACTCAGGTAAATGCTTTATACGCGTCGTGGTATGACAATACAGAAAAAATCCCAAAGAAGAACGACTTCAGATATTTCATACTTAAGATATTACTCAGCGCATTTCTACGCTGATGACACGCAATTATACATTTCTTTTAAGCCAGGCCAAATATTGGAGACTAATGATAAACTGATGCTTGATCTGGATGCCCTTATGAAGGCCTCGAGTGCACACTGCTTAAAAATAAATCCAACTAAATCACGGATTCTGTTATTTGGACGGACTCAGTCTAAAATTCGGCACCAGGATCTACTAGAAATTCACTTGAATAATATAGTGCTAGTGCATGTATTGATGCCAAAAACTTGGGCCTAGTAATGGACTCCGATCTGAGATTTACGGGACAGATAAATCTATCTATTAAAAGAGCATTCGTTAACCTTAAATTAATTTTCAATCAACGCGCTTTTCTTACCAAAAATCTTAGGAAGATATTGTGTGACTCCATTGTTCTGTCGCACTTCAACTACTGTGATGTGTTGTACGGGCCCTGCCTTTTAGACTGTGACGCTAAGAGGATCCAACTTATGCAAAATTCGTGCGTGCGTTTTATTGCGGTATTCGAGGACGTGAGAGAGGTGTCAGTGCAAAATTGCGCGTCATAAAGTGGTTAAGAATGAATGAAAGACAGGTGCTACACAGTTTGGTACTATACAATAGGATTATTTGTAATAAGCTACTTATATAAACAAAATAAAATTTAGATACGACGCACACAACCTGGATCTGAGGCATAAATTCACCTTGACTCCGCCCATGCACTTGACTTCAATGTATGAGAGTTCTTTCAGTTACCAAATAGCTAAGTTGTACAATAAAGTGCCTGTTGATCTGAGGGATGCGTCAGGTCACAGGTTTAAAAGAGCAGTAAAAACCATTATTCATAGATTATGTTGACTCGTTCCTCCGGCAGCTCGTACAATGGTCACCTCAATCGACCTCTCTAATGTTACATACATATATAGCAGTAGCCATACCTTTAGCCACCCACACTATTAATATTAACTCCTATCATGGTGGTACATTGTGTATTGATTACTATATTTTGTATTTTATATGCAATCGACCTCTTTAATGTTACATATATAGCAGTAGCCATACCCTTAGCCACCGACAGTATTAATATTAACTTCTTTCATGCTAGTACATTGTATATTGATTACTATATTTTGTATTTTATATGCAATACTAGTTTCTAAATGTTGCTGTACGCGTATACAATATGTATTCGCATTTTATGGTTGAGATAGGCAGTGTAACTTCAACTTCGCCAATTGTAATCGTTCCATTTAATTACAATAAAGACATTTTATTATAGATCACAAAAAAGTTCTTCTTTCTCACATTTGGTCAATGTGGTTCCATGTTTGGCTGACGGGCCCAAGCCAAGTCAGCATAAACGCTATTACCATTGTGTATTAAGGAATGGCCTGACAATGTTACATGTTTTTAAAATCACTGACTTCTGAATGTTTCAGTGTGTGTTTATGTTTGAGTCCTAATTGTACTAAGTGTGATGTGAATGTTATTGGTGTAAGGCCTGTGGCTGATATGATGAGAGGGGCAATAATAACTTTCTCTTGTTTCCATAGCTTTTTATTTCTGTTGCAAGATCTGGAGATTTTTTTTTTATGTGTATTTCGTTTGGATGTTTGTATCGTTGGGAAAAGCTATGTCAATTAGATAGCTTTTTTTGCACTGAAAAGTAATATCAGGTTTAATGGCGGAGACTGTTTTATGTGTGTGGATACCGATGTCCCAGTAGAGCTTGTAATCTTTATTTTCAAGTATGGATGTTGGATATTTCATTATTATTATTATTATATTATTGAGACTAGTGGATGGATTATCAGAGAAAATGTAACTTCAGCTATCGTCAAAACAAAGTTTTATCCACCTCCAAATAAAATGTTTGATAACGTGAACACAGATATTCCATAAAGTGGTCTTTTCTTATAGAAAAAATTATTTTAAAGAATAAAAGAGCAAATAAAAAGAAACTAAAGCGTAAGTGCACGACAATAAGCCTTGCTATTATGGCTGCAGTGCGCCCACGATCTTTCTCATCACCATTATTGGTGGATCTATCTGTATTTATTCACCTAATGTTCGAAACGATTACTGGATATTTTATCAACTATAAGTTTACTTGCCTCATACAAAAAAGCAGTAATATTTCAGCTGTATATCATCCTCAGCCTGCTGTTCAATCACCTCAGTCAGGTGCTATGATAGAATATGCTGAGGATAATGCAGATATTAACATCTACACTATTGATGGTCATAATACACGTCGACAATTATTCCACGTGCAAAGAATTAGCTCCATAGCACATGTGCAGTCTATCAATTGAAGTACGATGTTACGGTGCGACAAATTCGAATGCATCGTAACGCCCAAGCTTTGATCAGCCTCATATCTCGAGATGTATGGACGATTAGTCCCAAAACAAGTAAATTATGCAGATTATGATGGTAAACAAATTTTATAACAACCAACATTCACGTAAAACCAATAGTTTGCGAGATATTTGAGAAAAACTCATTTTCGCGAACTTTGACCTTCGACAACTTTTTGCCGATACGATTTCGCAATAAACTTTTAATACAATATTTCTGATACCGAAATAAAGAAAATCCTGAAGGAAAATCTTCACTTGGATTTTTTCAGCAGATTGGTCTTTTTTGATAAAGTGACTGGAATCATTCCGAATGAAGAACAAATTATTACTTTTGATTTTGAAAATAATGTAAACAGATAAACTTAAATACACAGAAGAAAACATCAAAAGATGTTGACAAAATTCTTGATTTGTAGGTAAATATACAGGGTACCCCATATGTACGAAATAATGATTCCACAGCATTTATTAATCAGTGTATCAAAAAAATGTTTAAATAAAAGTTATAGAATGTTATACGGCGCAGATGCTGACGTTGACAATAAAATGTTTTCAACTGTCAGTTCGAAGAAATTACGCCCATTTTGATTTTTTTTAAATAGAAAGCCCTGTATGTTATTTTATGTTTGAGTCTACTACAAATTCTAGATATAATTTGTCTAACATACCATATGTCTAAATTGAACTGTTTTGGAATTATAGTCATTTGAATTTTAAAATAAAAAAAAGACAAAAAAATTATTAATAAATACTGTAGGTTTATTTTCAAGGTTCTATTGCTCAAAATGCCTACCGTTAATAGCGAGGCAGACCCAATCTGTCCAGAGTTTTTCAGAGAATCCAGGGTGATTGTGCTACTTCATATTGAATTCTTTGTTGTAAATCTTCTATAGTTTCAGGTCGACTTCGATAAACTTTGGTTTCCAAATGGCCCCACGAAAACAAATCGGGTAGCGTAAGTTCGGGACTCCAGGCCATTCTACAGCACCCCTGGTAAATTTTGGTTTCCAAATGACCCCATGAAAACAAATCGGGTGGCGTAAGGTCGGGACTCCAGGCCATTCGACAGCACCCCTTCTGCCTATCTATCGATTAGGAAAAATCGCATCCAAATATCTATGAACATTGATTTCATAATGAGGATATGCTCCGTCCTGTCGATACCACAGAATCCTGTTACAGAAAACTACAAAAATTCCCCATACAGCCACTTGTCAGCTATGCCTAGAACACAACGTAAGTTAGGATACCTTAAGTCGTATACTGATTGAAGAAAAATTGCATAAATACAAACCCATTCTATTGCAAGAATTATTTGAAGATGACTACGATAGACACCTTGAATTTGGCGAGGTCATGATGAAACGAATCAGTAATAATCCTAATTTATAATATTGTTTTTTCTGACAAGGCCACATTTTATCTTAACGGGAGAGTCAACAGGCATAATTGCCAGTACTGGTCTACTAAGAATCCCCACTGGATAATCGACAGTCATTCTCTATGAAATCAATGTTCGTAGATATTTCGATGCGATTTTTCCTAATCGATGGATAGGCAGAAGAGGTGTTATAGGATGGCCTGCAAGGAGTCCCGACCTTACGCCACTCGATTTTTTTTTATGGAGTCATTTGAAAACCAAAGTTTACCGAAGTTGACCTAAAACTGTAGAACAGGGGTGCTCAAACTTGAACTGCTGGCGATCTACCTCAATATTGTTAGACTACGATCGATCGACTCTGAGAGGCTGCAAGTAAGTGTGATGCAGGATTGTCGTCTAGGTAGGGTGTATCGTGGCACAGATATTAGTTTTCCGCACAATATGCATTTTTTTAGTCAAGGTAAGTGTAGGTCTGCTCTAAAATGTCAATGAAAAAACTCATAATTATTCAAAATTGCGAGTTTATTGGTTCTTACAAAACAAACGAATTCTAGTGTCTAAACTTAACTAAAGAGTGACTTTGGATGTTGAAGCGTGGCACTGCATGTCCTCAGCATACTTTTCATAAGATGGTACGTAATTACCGAGTGCTAATCGCAAGCATGATGACATATGTTCGTCAGTTAGTCGATTGCGATATTTTGACTTAATTATCTTCATTTCAGAAAATGCACACTCGCACAAGTAAGTTGACCCAAACATTGCCGTCAGTTGAAGGGCGATTTGCCTTAGATTCGGATATTTATCTTCAGATATAAAACACCAGAATTTTGTATCAAATGCTGTGGCTTTGAGATGTATATCTGATATAATCTGCACTAACTCATTTTCAACAGAACATGAGTCCATGTTAAACTGACTTGCTATTTCAGTAGCTAATTCCTCAATGTTTTTACACGAAAAAGGATAACTCATAAATGATGCGATATTTGCCAATTTACTGAAATCATAAAAACGTATTTCGAATTGGCCCAAAATATTTGATAATTCTGCCTCATAAATATCATAATTCAACTGAGGAATCCTTGCTTTCAAAGACGGAAAATTTTTCAGATCCTTTCTTTTCAGTTGATCTATCATAAGTTGCAATTTACTTTTAATGCGTTTATTGCGCTAATCATCTCAATAATAGTTTTTTCCTTTACCTTGAGGCTCCAAATTAATGCTTTTTAAATGCATTGTGATGTCTGTCAAAAATGCCAAATCAGTCAGCCATTTTCCGTTTTTCAGCATCTGAGTGTCATCACCTCTTTCGTCCAGAAAAGCCGTTATTTCGGGCAATAATTCTTGAAACGTTTCTAGGAATTTTCCGCGACTCAACCACCTGACGTCCGTGTGAAAAATTAAATCAGTGTGTTCAGCTGACTCACTATCTTCCAACTGCAATTTAAAGAGAGGTCGTTGCAAGCTACGTGCGCGGATAGAATTCATAATTTTTATTGCAATGCCCATAATCTCCTCCATGTTTAGAACTTTTGAACACAAAACTTGTTGATGAATAATGCAATGGAATGAGAAAAATGAAAGGAAATCATCATTAGCTCGACACAATGCCACAAAACCGTTTTTGTTTCCAGTCATTGCTGGTGCTCCATCGGTCGTAATGCACACTAGTTTATATATTGGTAGCTTGTAGTTTGTTACAAAATTGAAGAAAACGTCATATATATCTTCGCCACGGGTCTTTCCTTTCAGAGGAATCATTGTCAAAAACTCTTCCTTAGCCGACATGTCATTGAATACCATTCGAATAAAAATACACAGCTGGGCAGTGTCTGTCATATCGGTGGATTCGTCGAACTGTAAAGAAAAGTATGTACATTCCATGATATCATGTTTTAGTTTATCTGCCATGTCCTGACTCATGACTTCAACACGCCTTGTGACAGTCGGACGAGATAACTGAAGTTCTCTAATAGCAGATATAATCTCTGTTTTATTTTTAAAATCTCCAAATAAAGTCTCACCCGCTTCAGTAAATGCTTCCTTCACAACCAATCCATCATCAAATGGTTTCTTGTGTTTCGCCAATATATGAGATATTTTAAATGACGCGATCGTTGCAGCTTTTGATTGTTTGGTTGGTCTTGTGAACATGGTTTGTTCTTTTTTCAAACAAGTTATCAAATCACGTACTTTTCGTTTTCTTAATTCACTCTGTGACGGAAAATCCTTTTCATAGTTTTTATGAACCGTTTTATGATGCCTCTCTAAGTTCCCACGCTTAGGTATTGCAACTGACGCACGGCAAATGAGACAAATGCACTTATCCTTTACCATACAAAAGAAAAATTCTTCCTCCCAATCGTTATTAAAATGATAAGTTTTACTTTTCTTCGCCGCACTCATTTTGGACTATTTATTAATAAACTTTGTATCGATGTATCGCCTTCAAGTTACAACTCAGACTGACTCCTATTCCTGCAGGCGCAACATTTATATCGGCGCGAACGAAGTCTCGAATGTTCCCGTCAAACACGCCGCCCGAAGTTTCTAGAAAAATCGGCGGGAATCAAAAACGCGGCTTTTCTTTGACAAGTACCGCGCGTTCCTTTTGCCGCTAGCAGGGGGTTATTACGATAAAAGAAAGTGATGAGGGAGTTATGCTGGCCTAATTGTGGATCGAATAAATTTTATTAGTTTATTCATTACATTTTGTTTTAGTTACCTAAAACAAAATCTGTGAATAGTTCTACATCGGAATTTTTTTCTCGCGATCGACTTGTCGATCGCGATCGACCGTTTGAGCACCCCTGCTGTAGAAGATTTAGAACAAAGAATTCAATATGAAGTAGCACAGATCATCCCTCTGATAAACAGCCTGAACTCTGTTCAGGCTGTTTATGACAGATTGGGTTATTGCCTCGCTGTCAACGGTAGACATTTGGAGCAATTATTACCTTAAAAATAAACCTTGAGTATTTATTAATAGTCTTTTTTTTTAATTTCAAATGACAATAATTCCAAAACAGTTCAATTTAGACACATAGTATGTTAGACAAATAATATCTAGAATTTTTAGTAGGACTCAAAAATAAAATAATATACAGGACTTTCCATTCAAAGAAAATCAAGGTGGCGTAATTTCTTCGAACTGAGTTCAAAACATTTTATTGTCAACGTCAGCATGTACGCCGTATAACACCCTATAACTTTTATTTAAACATTTTTTTGATACACTGATTAATAAATGCTGTGGAATCATTATTCCATTCATATGGGGCACCCGTATAAGTAAGTCTATTTTAATAATTAAATTTATAAACATGAATTTCAATAAATTACTGTTTAAAGATTTTTTGCTTAAAGCCTCAAGTTTATAAGCACACATATTCAATTTTTGGCAATATCATATAATTCTACAGTTATTTGTCTACTAACGAAATCTCACGGTTTTTCTGCAGTCGAAAATGAACAAACAGAATGAATTATTTCGAAGTTAATAGCTTATTTAAATTGAATTATAGGTTATGAATCGCTCAGTAATAATTACGACTGATTCGAGAGATTAAATGGAAACTGATTATTCACTGCTTATAATTGAATTCCGAGTGAAAAATCATTCGATTATTCCAGTCGCTTGGGAATTTTCAGAAAATGACGTTTAACGTTTAAAAGTTAATTAGATGCTGCAGATACAAAATAAAAATTAACTGAAAATGTCGGCGTTAGTAAATTTCACACCAAGAGTACCTGGGCCCTTAATACAACAGGTAAATTCCACACTAACCTTATAAGGGTGCTTAAATCTTACAGGTAATTTCCACACCAAGCAAATATAATTATGCTTTATTCATCTAAATAAAATTGGACGGATTTCTTTTAAATCAGTTTTTATTGAAAATTTTAGATATTTGCAAAAATATATGTTTTTATTTAATAGTAGAATAATATTGATAAAACATGAATTTTTTGCTAAATACATAAAATACAATTGGACAAATTTCCTTACATATACTAGATAATGCTACAAACCTTTACATATCTATTTACTAGCAGTGCCCGCGGTTCCGCTTGCATGGACTTGATTCACTACTATCGTCACTGCTTATTCCATATGTTACCTAACGTAATAAAATATCTGTAATTATTTTCCCCTTATCTCCCATTATTTTTCCTTATCTCCTATTATCTCTACATAATTTCCATTAAGAAGGCTTATCTCTGCTCATCTCCCATTATTTCTCCTTATCTTCCATTATTTCCCCTTATCTCACATTATCTCCCTTTATCTAGGCTATCTCGATTTATCTCGCAATATTTCTCCTTATCTCCCATAATTTCTCCTTATCTCCCACGTAAATCGGATAAGTGGCTCTCAAGTGATAAGCGCACTAACGGACAGACAGACAGAGAGAGAGAGAGACGTTGCATTTTATATATATTATATTCTTTGCAACATGATATTGTTCCATATTTAATGGTTTAGGCAGTGTATTGCAACAGAACGCGCTAACGGTAACCTTTTTTCCGACTTGATTTACTATTATCGTCACTGCTTATTCTTTATGTTACATAACGCAATAAAATATATTCTATAACCTGGCCAGAGAACATATGTATGCTTTAAAAAAAAGCACGTAAATCGGATAAGTGGTCCTCCAGTGATAGCGCACTAACGAACAAACAGACAGACAGGTGGAGAGACAGGCAGACAGACAGACGTTGCATTTTATATATATTATAGATGGAAGATTATAGATAACCTGATCAGAGAACAAATGTATGAATTAAAAAAAAAAAAACACGTAAATCGGATAAGTGGTTCTCGCGTGAACGCACTAATGGACAGACAGAAAGAGAGACATTGCATTTTATATATATTATAGATATTCTCTGCTACATAATATTGTTCCATATTTAATGGTTTTGGCTGTGTATTGCAAGAGAACGCGCTAGCAACAAACTTTTTTCCGACTTCATTCACTATTATCGTCACTTCTCATTCCTTATGCTACCTATCGTAATAAAATATAGTCTGTAACCTGGCCAGAGAACATACGTATGTTTTTTAAAAAAAAAGTAAGTGAATCGGATAAGTGGTTCTCCAGTGATGAGCGCACTAATGGGCGGATAGACAGTCAGAGATACGTTGCATTTTATACATATTATAGATGTAATAAAATATATATCTATAACCTGGTCAGAGGACATATGTATAAATTTAAAAAATCACGTAAAACGGATAAGTGGTTCTCGAGGGATAAGCGCACTAACGGACAGACAGACAGACAGACAGAGAGACGTTGCATTTTATATATATTATAGATATAGATTATTATTATTATTATTATATAACTTGGCCAAAGAATATATGTATGAATTTAAAAAAATATACGTAAATCGGATAAGTGGTTTTCGCGTGATAAACGCACTAATGGACAGACAGACAGACAGAGAGACGTTGCATTTTATATATATTATAGATTATAGATATTCTCTGCTACATAATATTGTTCCATATTTAATGGTTTAGGCTGGGGAACTGCAAGGGAACTCGCTAGCGGCAAACTTTTTTGCGACTTCATTTACTATTATCGTCACGTCTCATTCCTTATGCTACTTATCGTAATAAAATATAGCCTATAACCTGGCCAGAGAACATATGTATGTTTAAAAAAAAAAAGTACGTAAATCGGATAAGTGGTTCTCCAGTGATAAGCGAACTAACGGACATACAGACAAACAGACAGACAGACAGATAGACGTTGCATTTTATATATATTATAGATATATATTTACAAAACAAGTTGAGAAAAAGAGGCGACACATTTTAAAAAATGGAAACGATTAATATTTCCTAATTCTCTTTGTTCATAAAGATTTTTTAAATGTTTTAATTTTTGATTATTATGATTATTACTTATTTTAGACTCGTCGACACTTTGTATTTTTATATATACGTTAATCTAAAATTATTTCAGCCTATCGATAAAGTATAGATGTAGAATAAAAAGAATTATTTAGATGGGAATGGAAGGACTGTATCTTGCGAAACCAAGATTGGTGTAAATGAAATCTACATCCTAACACTTTAGCATTTGGCCAAACTTTAGATACTGCCTTATGAATAGATTTTTCGCAGTCAATAGTAATTTTCTCTGGATTGAAATACAGTGTATCTGTTGAACAAATCTTACATTTTAATAATGTAAAGAGGTTTTTGTATGTTTCAGCTCTCTTATCACGCAATAAGCAAAATAATAATGGCTTTTTTTTGCAGGAATTACTAATTATTTACCGATTCAGCTTCGTGGTGTCGGCTTCGTGTGTATGGAGTCCTTCTTTTCTGGTAACTAAATTCTCGGGCCCAACGGTGAAGACTTTTGATTTGCAATCTTTTTTTGAACATCTCCAAAATGTTTCTCCACATTTTAGCACCTTTTGTCGAAAGTAAGTTTAGTAATTCACACATAACATGTCCTTTCCTCGATTACTTTTTTTAACTTTGCTTCCATATTAGCAACACTTTAAAAAATATACGCACAACCAAGTAATAATCAGAAATTAATAATATGTACTAAACTGATATGTAGAAGGGTTTAATAATGATTTAATTGAACAGGCCGGTGCGTACCACCACCCATTTATCAACCCTCATCCTCTACCTGAAAGTACTCGGTGTGGAATTTACTTCTACAATTACAATCCCTTAAATATGTCTAGGTCATAAACGGATTAGTGGTGTGGAAATTACCTGCGCCCGAAAATGTAGCAGAAGTTAAAATAAAAAAATAGACAAAAAGATTTCTATAAAAAGTAAAACTGCATTTAAAAAGACAAGAAAGGAAAAAAAAAAACCTTAAACGGGAAGCGGCCTTTTTTTTTTTTATGGGTTTAGCTCACGTGCTGCAGGGAAGTCCCTAAAGCGCTCCAGGAGCGGCACGAGTGCGGAAAAAGCGATTCACGTTGTTCTTGAAACGCTGTAAATTGTACTCGGCGGGAAACACAGCGCTGGGCAAATTATTCCAAAGGGATGACGTTCTCCATATAAAAGATTGCTTGAAAAGCGTTGCACGCGGAGTAACAAGCTGAACCTCATACGGATGCGAAGCACTAGCGCGACGTGTATTTCTAACATGCACCGCTTTGGGAGGAATTAAGCGGGCTACATCCTTCGAACACTTTCCATGAAAAATACTTGTAGAACAGACTCAAGTCGCCAACCGTTCTCCGATGTTCCAGCGAATCAAGGCCGCCGGTCAATTCCGGGTCCCCAATCAGACGGACCGCTCTTCTCTGAACAGAATCCAACAAATGCAGTGTATGTTTGGGAGCGGAGCCCCAAACGTGGGAGCAGTATTCCATAGTTGGTCGAATTTGGGCTTTGTAAGGAATTAACAGTTGCTGTGGGGTGTAAAGCTTTCTGGTTCTAAATAATATTCCCAACTTTTGAGAAGCTCTTCTTGCTATGCCTGCAACATGTTCATGCCAAGACATATTTGCTCCCAAACTAACGCCCAACAAATTGAGCGACGATGCTAGGGGAATGGAGTGCCCCGACATAACTATGTCGGGTTCAGCAACGTTAACTTTTTTAGAGAGAAAAAACCGTTAAAAAGTCGCGAAAAATCGCTGTCCCCCCCACTTTATCTTGAAAAGTACTGATCAAAAAATTCTGAAAAATTCTGGAATGCTCTCCACGGGGTGTAGATTGAACGAAAATTATCACGAGTACATTACCTTTAATAATTTATTTGGTATATAAAAAAAATAAAAATGTCAAGGTCATCAGTTTTCAGTAACGATTGGAAACAAACTTTGTTGAAAATTCCTTTGGGGTGTATTTTGTGAAGTCACTGATCATTTTATACCACCGTAACAAAATTTTTTGTTTTAAAAGCAATCAACGTACAGAATACTAATTGTGCAAGTTCAACTTGCACTTGATCGGTTATTTTATAGTTACTTTGACATTCCAAGAGTCGTTTTTTCAAAATAAAATTTGTGGTCTATCTGTTGAAAATGAATGGCCAAGGCACACGATTTTTTATCTATTCGACTATCTTATGCTGAGTAATATCATTTTTAGTGTTCCGTACGGAACACTTATAAGATCACTTCAGTATGTGTCTGTCTATCCGTCTGTCTGTCCTTCTGCCACACCCGATTTTCTCCGAAACTATTTGGCGTAGAAATTTGAAATTTGGTACTAATATAGAAATTGATGGCCTCATCAGAGCCGTGTAGTTTTGAAAGTTAAATTTTGACTTAAGGGGTTAGTTTTGGAGCGTAAAATCGAAAGTCAAAAAAATTTTTTTTACTGTGTCATCAAGTGGGGTGTCAAATGAAAGCTTGTAAAAACACGAGTTAAAAAATATATATAATGTCTTACATGTGCGCACTTTTCTTTGTATTATTTTGAAAAAAATCGCGAAAAATCGCTGTCCCTCCCCTTTATCTCGAAAAATACTGATCCAACAATTTTGAAACAATTCTGGAATATTCTCCACGGGGTGTAGATTGAACGAAAATTATCACGAGTGTATTACCTTTAATAATTTATCTAGTATAAAAGAAAAACAAAAATTTTAAGGTCATCAGTTTTCAGTAAAGATCGGAAACAATTGTTGAAAACTCATTTGGGTGTGTTTTGTGAAGTCACTGATCATTTTATACCTCTGTCACAAAAATTTTTATTTTAGAAGCAATCAACACTAATGTGTCAGTGCAAGTCAAGTGCAAGTTCAACTTGCACTTGACTGGTTATTTAAATTCTACGTTGGTTGGCCTATATAACATTTATCGCACTATTTACAAGGTATTTTGTATACAAGTCTGTAAGATAGCAGTTTTGTCTTTGGTTTTAGTGAACATCGTTGTTTTTCGCTATCTATATATTATTTAATGGCTTGAAATACTTTATGATATTGTGTGTCAGTCCCTGTATGAAGGGTAACTTCTTATTTTTAATATTGTGTGTGATCCTGATGTTCAGTCGGGCCGTCCCGAAATCCAGACTGATAAATTGGTTTACGTAACGTGTCCCTTGGATAGATTGTTCAACAACATTTCACATAATTTGTCTAAATTCCGTTTTAGAATTCTTACATCGAAAATATGGGCAACTCTATGTTTCATGGTTACCATAGTATTATAATTTTGATTTATCAGATGATTCGAAAAATAATTGATATAACGACCCGTTTCCTAAAACCGAAGACAAAACTGTTACCCTACAGACTTTCAATGTTTGATGCAAAATATCTTGTAAACCAGGGGTCGGCAACCTTTTAACTAAGGGGTGCCAGTTTTCATCCATACAACATTTTGCGTGCCGATATAGGTACTTACTACAACTAAAATCAACAAAAATTAACTTAAATTAACTTAAAATATTGCTTTTAGAAGGTTTAATTACAAAAAAATTTTAACATTTAACAAATAATTTTATTATACTAGGACCTAGTGTGAACCCTGTGCTTGAAGTTCTTTAGAGAGTTTTCTTATATCCGGTTCATGGCAAACGCTACTTTCTTAACACAAATAAATTTCTCTGGTAAACTCATCCAACAACTGAGTATCTCGTTTGAATGGTTCTGGCAGTCACCTTCTAATATCCTTCTTAATTCTACAAATTTCGTGTTCCATAACTCGGAGCTTTTAAATTCAATATATTGAAGATCAAAATCATTAATGTCCATCCATGAGAAAAGAGATATGTCAAAGCAACTGCTGGAAAAATCCATTAAATCTGGTTTGATTAAAAAAGCGAACATAGGACCATGTTTATCAAAATCCTGACCCCTCTCGATAAACTCCTTTTTTAAATTAGTCATATATTTAAGAATTTCGTCTATTAGTGCACCATAGTCGACACTGCATATATGAGTTTTTAAATTTGGAAAATATTTATATGTGTTTGTAGTAATATCGCTGATAAATAAATCTATTTTTAATTTGAATCATTTCCAGGATTCGTATAAATCCAGAACTGTTTTGCGTGAACCTTGTAACTTTGAGTTCACTAAGATGGTTTGTAATATCAGTAAGAAACATTAACATACAGATCCAGTTCTTATCTTCTAGTTCAAGATAAGCATCCACTTGATTTTTTTGCAACAAGTAGGATTTAATTTCGCCCAGACATTGCACAAATCTAGAGAGCGCTTTACCACGGCTGAGCCAGCGCACATTATTGTGCAAGGGTATATCTGAATATGCACTTTCTAATTCCTGCAGAAACGCCTTAAATTGTCTATGGATCAGTGAAGAACGACCGACAATGTAGTTAACTATTTTAACCACCCTATCCATCACGGATTTTAAACTTCCAGCGGAGATTTTAGTTGCACAAACTCTCTTGGTGAATTATGCAATGAAAATTCAAAACTGATCGACCCATGCGTTCAATAAGAAGGGAAACAAATCCTTTATGTCTCCCAATCATAGCAGGAGCGCCATCTGTCGTTACGCAAAAATTTTATTTAAATCATTGTTCCGCTTTTCAAAATGTTTAACAAATTCTGAAAATATATCCTCTCCTCTTGTAGTTCCCTACAATGGGAGCAGAAAAATCAGCTCTTCGTTCACATTGCCATCATTGAAGTATCGCGCAACGATTGCCAGAAGGGCAATGTCATTAATATCGACACTTTCATCCAATGCTACACTAAATATAAAACTCCGTTTGATAGCGTCTCTCTGCTGTTTTTGGACTCTCGATGGTCCGCGCTGATGCCGGTATATCCCTAATCCTGGCCAATATTGTATCCTTATTGGGCAAGTCGTCGAATAAAATCCCGCCATTACTCAAAAACGTTTGCTTCATAAATTCTCCGTCAGTGAACGGCCTACCCTTTTGTGCCAACGATTGTGCAATTTTGAGACTGCATTCAGTTACCTGATTTTTTCCTTGGAAAACTTTGCTAAAGAATGTTGACTGTTTCTCGTATTGTTTACTTGCTCTTTTGTATTGCCTTCCTTTTATCAGCGTTATCTTTAAATGACGATTCATGTTTTATCTGGAAATGTCGTTGAACACTAGATGTCCGGAAAACTACGCTTTCCCGACATAGGACACAAATGGCCCAATCGTTTTGCTGTACAAAACCGTAATCTGTTGTCCATGAAGTTTGAAATGATCGAACGTATACCTTCTGTTTCTTCGCGGCCATAACGCAACGTAATTTTAATTTTTAAACTTTTCGACGACTATTGACTGGAATGGATGTTACTTCTATACTAAATGATCCAGACATGTAGCCGCTTGCTATATATAGAAAAATAATGTTTCTAGAAAATTCCAATAATTACGTCTATTAAATTATTATCTACAACGTGCCCATTGCAATCAAAGGGCCGCCTAGCAGTTAAATCTAACAAAAACTAAAGTTCGGGAATATAAAAAGAGTTGCGGCGCGCATCGGAACGATTGAAGTCAAATCAAACAAAAATCGCCTTATAGCGGCTCTTTTGATCTGAATTGAGGACGTTTATTTGTGTTTTTGCCTAGGCTTATATTTTGAGGCTTGCCGTCTTTAACACTTGCCGAAATTAAATCCAAACCAATGCATTCAGTAAAATTATAAATTACAAAATATATATTTTGTAGTTTTTGGTAATAATACCTAGTGACCTATATAATATATCGTTTTTGTTTGTATCGTTAAAGTAATACTGTCTTCGATTATTTACTTAATTTCGAAACATGTCACAGATTACAGAATTAATGTATAAATTTTGAATAGGTACGCGTACCATTCAAAATTGCTTGGCGTGCCAGAGATGGCACGCGTGCCATAGGTTGCCGACCCCTGTTGTAAACAATGTGAGAAATGTTACATAGGCCAAACAACGCAGAATTTAAAAAATCGTATCACTCAGCATAAAACTGATAGTCGAATAGCTAAAAAATACCTTGGCTATTCTTTTTTAGACAGATAGACCAAAATTTTGAGTTTGAAAAAACGTCTATCTTGGAACGTAAAAGTAACTATAAAAAAGACTGTTTTTGGATATGGTACATATAACTAAAGAAGACAAATCAGTAAACTCTAAGTCGGATATTGACCAGTTAAGTACTCGTACCATTTATTGTAACATTTTGAAATAAAATGTAAAGTTAATCAAATCAGTATCGTAAATTCGGTTTTTTTACTTTATTAAATAGAGGAATAAATGTTATTATATTTGCCAGACCCTTATAATTACACTTAAATTAAAGAAAGGAAAGATAAATACATTAGAGAGAAATAGGGAAAGGTGTATTCACTTTTATTATGATATTGACGGTGATTTGTATGTTTTATTGTTTTTTTTTCCTTTTATTGTGTGGTTTTTGTTTTTTTTTGTGTTTATTGGCACCCAGAATATTGTTATTTTCGAGCTATTGAAACAGTAGAATAAAAACACAAATGTGGACAGAATGTTGATTAGTGTGTGATTGCTCGTCGCAACTTTTTTAAATGTAATTAGTTTCTCATATTATGTATGCTATCGGACAGTTTTATTGACTCAACTGTTTTTTGTGTAAATTTTATCCCTTATTGTTTATTAATATTGTATTTTAGCTTTTTCTCCTGAAAAAGTCATAAATAAATGACGAAATATAGAGAGTATTTAGATAAATGAGTTGTTAATTACCGACCTAAAAACAGACCTTTTCCCGTTTAACTTTTTCCTTTCTTGTTATATCACGGTCGAGATAATATTTGACATATTTTATATTCACTGAAGTTTACTTATAACGGACCCGTTTATAGCGAATTTCCGGTTAGAACGAACTATTTTACAATGCACGAAAAAACTTCCATAAGACCAATGCAAATTTTTATCAGTTATAATGAACCCGGTTATAACGAACTTCCGGATAAAGCAAACCAAATTTGGATGTTTTGTGTCCGTTTATAACGAACTTGCCACTCCCTGCACTCGATGTCGCGCGACTTGATCTAGGGAATTCACCGAAACATGCCTATTCTACTTGTTTCCGCCGCGTCGCTAGTTCGAGCAGTATTATTTTTAGTTCACTTGTTGTGTTATGCGGTTCTAATGCATATTTGATTAAAAAAGCAAAGTGAATGTTTAAGTTTTTATTTTAAAATGAGTACACAAGAACGTAAAGCGTTTACTTTAGAAGGCAAGCACGATATTATAAGAAAAATGGAAAATGGAGTTAAACAAAGTGATGTTTGCAAATAATTGAATTTAAACCAAATCTACGGTTTCTACCATATGGAAAGAAGAGGCAAGAAATCTTATCAATCTATGATAAAAGAAACACGAAATCTTTGGGACAATGATTATCAATATATCACCACTATTTATTTTTGCATACGCGCGTTTCGCTAACCATGTTAGCTTCATCAGGAGCGATGATTGATGGACAATTTTCGTCAATCATCGTCCTGATGAAAAAGCGAAACGCGCGTAAAAATAAAGTGTTTGGTGTAGTTTTGATATATACTTAGTAGTAAAGAAACTTTAGCACATGACCAAATTGATAAAGACTCCTTAAATGGTTTAGTCAAAAACGACATGAACATGTTCCTATTACCGGCTATACTTTACAAGAGAAAGCTAGTGAATTAGGAAGGAAAATAGACAACTGTTCTAGAAGTTGAATTGAACGATTTAAAAAGCTACATAAAATATTAGTGGGGGTAAGATAGTATGAGAAATTGCAGGGGTGGATATGACTGTTGTTAATCAGTAGTTTGGCCAATGTAAGGCCGGAAATTCGAGAAAGTTATGAATATATGAACATTTTAATGCGGATGAAACGGGTTTGTTTTACAAGATGACGGCGGATAAGACATTAAAGTTTGTTGGAGAGAATTGTGTTGGTGGAAAATTATCAAAAGTAAGAATTACTGTGTTGTAACTGTAAATATGTCTGGAATAGAGAAAAGAAAATTGTTGATAATAGGAAAGTCCGCCAATCCCAGGTTTTTAAAAACAAACATTTACCAGTAAAGTACAAATCAAACAATAAAGCTTGGATGACAGAAATTTTTAAAAACGAACTGATCGAATGGATAAAGAATTAAAATTCACAAACAGAAAAATATTACTTTTGATTGACAACTGGCCAGCTCACCCTGAAGTTAATCTACAGCATATAAAATTGATTTTTATGCCTCCAAACACAAGTGCAAAGCTCCAGCCTATGGATCAAGGTGTGATACATTCTTTAAAATATCATTATAGAAAGATTTTACTTATGAAAATGTTAGAGACGATCGATAAAGGTAACATTTTCTCTGTAACTCTCTCGGACGCCATAAACTTTATCCATATGGCCAAACCATTGAAAACTGTTTTGAACATGGCGGATTTTTAAGGAAGAAATGTAGATATAACTCAAATGATGAGCTACCGTTGACCTAGTGGATTGAAAAACATCGAGAAGATTCTACTGATTGTCTAGAATTTGTTTACGATGCTGACATTCAACAAAGTACTGTGGAAATCGAGATTAAAAAGATGT
This sequence comes from Pachyrhynchus sulphureomaculatus, assembly GCA_019049505.1. Classification (NCBI taxonomy): domain Eukaryota; kingdom Metazoa; phylum Arthropoda; class Insecta; order Coleoptera; family Curculionidae; genus Pachyrhynchus; species Pachyrhynchus sulphureomaculatus. The sequence continues at coordinate 31,357,557 of CM032449.1, read as the reverse complement.
TTAATCACTTTAATTTTGAAGAATATGTATGTGCTGATAATGAATTAATGACGAGAGAATTAATGACATCAGTGACTTCTGGAAAGATGTTAAAGCGATAATTAAGTCGAAGACGAGCTTGGAGAAGGAGATAATATTTATGTTCCATCCATTTCAGAAATGACTAAGGAAATGACTGAAACTCGCAATTTCTTGGAATCTCGTGATGTTCCTGAACATATATGGATTAGTTTTTGTGATCTTGGCAATAATATAAACACCATTTCTTTTTCGAGTAAAATTTTATAAACCAAAATCACTGATTTTTTTGTATAAATTACGTATTTTTTAATGTTTTCGTTTATACTCGTATATGTACCAACATACATAATAATAACTTTACTGTGACTTGCTTTATTTTCCTTTGAACGTTTTCTTTTAATTTAATAATTATTATTATTCATTTTTCTAAGCATTAGCGCCTAATCTAAATAAAAAAGTATTGAAAAATGATATTAGATTTTATTTACTGTTTGTAACGAACTTCGGATATAGCGAACCATTTTTAGTGATTTTTTGGATTTCGTTATAAACGGACTTCACTGTATATATATATATATATATATATATATATATATATATATATATATATATATATATACATATATACCAATGGAATAGTTAAGAAGGGTCAAGTGAATGACATATGCCCCAACCCTCACATACATATATACAAGTGTCATAAGAGGCTTCTTTAAGAATGCCAGTGGCAGCACAAGAACTACTCATTCGGAGGGGTAGGTGAAGAGAACGACTTTACATCTGCTTTACAAAATGACTAATGGATATAATATATATGTGGCCAGTCACACACTTTAAACAGACCTCTGCAAAATATCCGAAAAATGTTTTCGAATAAAGTGATTTAGAAAAAAGACTATATAAGTTTGCTTCTTGCCTTAATTTGACATCGATAGTTTTTTTTTGTCTTATAGGGTGTAGAGTACGCTTTTTTATATTCTGTGCTATTTTTCTGTTTTAATTAGTACCATTGTTGTTACATTTTTACTTTCAATTTTGATAAAATAGTTTTAAATTTAGAGGTTAACTAAAAAATTCTGTCAGGCAAAAAATGAGAAAAATGAGAATAAAAATAAGTAGAATCCTAAAAAGCAGCTAGTAATAGTATATTTTACTTACTTAAATTATAATCAATTCTTGTTTTTTGACTTACAGAAAATGTTTACTTTGAATTAATAATAAATTTTAGTTTTGAATAGTTTCTCGCTCTGCTTTACTATCGGTGTTATATTTTTTCTTATACACTTATTTACGATACAATTTTTCTTTCTTGCAATAATTTCTAATTTTTTTTTTAATTTGGGCTGTTTAGAATAGTTTTTTTTATAAATTAGTACTTTCCATATAAAGACATTAGCGGAAAAACTCAAATTTTAATATGTACCAATATAATTTATAGAGACTTTTGAGAGATTTGGCGAGCTAGGGGTGACTTGGAATATTTTAAGAAAAACATACTTTACACAAGCAGTAACAACGGAAACAACTTTCCGAGCAATATTCAGTTATAACACATTTAGAAGAGTACCGGGAACCTGATAACTCAAATTTACATACTATATATTGTATATTATTTTAAAGAAATTATTTTATACGATCTCGAGTTTGAAATAAAAAATTTTTTTTGAGGCATGGGAATATATGATGGTACCAACACAAAAAAATTAAAAAAAAAACTTTTCGGTCTCTACCATTGGAATCATTCTATTGAAAAACTGCTTGCGTAGTTTATTACTTAAAGAATACTTGATTATGGAATAAAGTACTTGAATTTTAAATCAAGTAAAATTCGTCATTTGAATATGCAACTCTGTACTCACTAATTAGCAACAGATAGTACCGAAATATTTCGAATCCTTTAGATAGCTACTGTTCTCTGCTAAGAACTGAACTATGAAGCAATTGAACTCGTATTAAACTATTTGATAAATAGAATGATAGACACTACCGCAACGAAATCTGGCACTTTCTTCAACTAACAGAATCGATATTTACATGAATTAAAATTGCAAGTAAAAAATCACTCGGTATTCGGGCAGTTACTAGATTGGGAAATCATCCAAGTACCGATTATTATGTCAATCATATCGGTAGTGTTTTTTACAACACTATTTCCATCTATCGAAGTATCTAAGAACCCTTATTTCGCCATATCACGACTCTAGTAGAAATAAATACAAAGGTGAAGGAATTAGAAACCGCTACCTTATCTCCATATCCGGAAAAAAATATTGAGATATAAACGAGTTATGTCACCGTCTGATTTTAGCGACAACTCAAAACATACCCGCGTTATCTACCAATTATATCGGATTAGTAATAAATATAATAAATGCCAAGTCCATTTGACCGAACGACAGAACAATATTTAAATTCATATGTGTGAAAATGCTTAATACATAAAGCATTTAATACAATGGTTTAATACATATTTATATTCTTTAAGTCAGGGCTGTCAAGGTCATGCCCCCACCACTGGTGCTGCCGCCGTTCGCGCAGTCTCAGGAGCGGCTATGAGAGACATAGGAGGAGCGCATTGTGTTTGGTAAGCGGCCGATCCGCGATCGGCTGCTCGGCCGCTTAACGTCTAGCAGTGGTGGGGGCAGCGGGAGGCGTTACCTCCAAAATTGGCTCGAATTGTGCATGACCTTGACAGCCCTGCTTTAAGTAACTAAATAGAGATAACTTGAATCTCATGACTTTTAAATCTAATTAATAGTTTTAGTTAAAAAACAAAGATGCAAAAATTCCTTGTTTACTGCCTATTAAAACAAGAACAGATATCTTACCTATTTGCTAAATTACACTAACGCTTTAAACAATAACATCTGTAAAGTAATTTATCCAATTAGTACACAGTTCTAAATTAAAAATTAAATTTGTTTTTATTACACTGAAGAATAATTTATTCTGTATATTAAAATCGATATTTAAAATGATAGATACCTTTTGACGAAACATTAGCCACAAAAAACTTGAACGGAGAAAGAGTTTACGAGATTTTTCAACTGCAATTTGACATATTCTTCTACAGACTATTTATGAAGCCTTCTCCTTAGACCAACCCTGTATACAGTCTGTCAAGTAAGAACGTGTCCGCGATCCGCGATAATTTATTTTTGGTAGATGCGATTCTAGCGATTCAGCAAAAAATCGGTGAACGGAACATTTGTCTACGGCGCATTATAATGAAAGTATCAGTCAGTTCCGAACTTTCGTCGAAATCACGTAAAATCCAAAATCACTCGTTTGCAAGTCGGTTCAAAGCAAGATGAGCGTACATCGCAGTTTTGTTAAATAAAATCAGAAGGAGCCGAGGAGAAAGTTTCAGAAAAATGTTCAGCAATCCCAAGAAAACTGTTATTAGCCTTAAATTTAAAAATAATTATAATAAAAGGACAATAACGAATTAATAATGAACACTATTGACTAACATAACAATTTTTCCAAAATCTTTTTTATAGGATACGTCATACGTCGCACTATGGCGACAATACGTAATTTTTACCCAAATTAATTTTCTGGCCGCAATTTTCAAGAAATATCAATAATAATTTTTTTAATATCTTCATTCTTGATTTCTCTATCGATCTCTCTGAGCGAATTTTTAATTATTTACCCTGATTTTCACTAATTCAACAATATATATTGCTTTGTTGTCCAAAAAAATATCTTTTTAGGTAATAAAATGAGCCCGTCACGCAATTTTCAAGAAATCTCCGTAAATTTTTTTATAATCTTCGTTTTTGATTTCTTTATCGACTTATCTAGGCAAATATTTGATTATTGACTATGATTTGAACTCATTTTTCAAAAAATGTAGTGTTTAGTAATTTACACTAAGAAGATCAAACCGATCATAAACCTATGCAAAGAAGATCAGACCTGAACATTTCCTAAGTTTTTAAACCACCCATCGAAAATTTTAAGCTTTAAGAAAGCTTTCAAACCAGACATTTACATCACGAACTCTAAACATAATACATATATAAATATATATTTATAATTGTTTCCTAAACCTATTACATTATAACACAATGAATTTTATACCATACATAACCTATGCCTAAAAATATACTGATTTATGTGTACAATGACTCACAGCTTAAATGATGTAGTCGCTATAAGAAAAGACTAACTGGTCTCAGTGCCTCTTTATTTATTTGGAAAAAACAACTTATTGAAATTAAATTAGTAAAGAGTCTTCTAAAAAAGTATGAATTACTTTTTGTCTTAAATATGCCTTACTTAATTAACAATAAATAATTAATCAAATCATATGCAATTTTAACGTCACAGCTTAAATGATGCAAAATAACAACAGGGGTCAAAACTTATCGCATTTTGAAATTTACGTAGGCGGCGTTGCTTTGATTTCTTAACGCAATTGTTTTTTGTTTAGTTTGACATTTTTTCATTCAATAAAACGAAATTGTTTAAGAATGGGTCGTCGAACTACAATTTCTGAGAGAAATTTAATTATTACTCATTACAGGAATGGATACAGCCAAAGAGACATAGCTAAAATGGTAAATAAATGTCCGTCAACTGTTCAGCATATCATTGAACGTTACCGGAATGAAAATAGAGTCGAAAATAAGTCAAGGTTGGCTCCAAATAAGATCTTCAATGAACATGAAGAAAGATGGATTTTAAAAGAGGTATCAAATAATCCAAAAAAAAAATGCGCCAAATGTACGCCGAGGTGGAAAGACAGTTTGGAAAAAGGTGTAACCCCGAAACAGTTCGACGGATCTTGCGAAATAATAATTTACATAGTCGAACTGCTAGAAATAAGCCTTTCATTAGCCAAAGAAATAGACGCGTGAGATTGGAATTTGCCAGAGAGCATATCAATAAAGACTTGAACTTCTGGAACTCAGTAATATTTGCTGATGAGACTAAAATAAACTTATTTGGGTCCGATGGAAAAATATCAGTGTGGAGAAAACCTAACGAAGAATTAAAATTAAAAAATATGAAAGCTACGGTAAAGCACGGTGGAGGTGGAGTGATGTTATGGGGCTGTATGTCATCTGCAGGAGTAGGTAACATGCATTTCGTCGAAGGGAATATGAACCAATATGTTTACTTGGATATACTAAGGCAGCATCTCGTCGCTAAAGCCCAAAAATTAGATATTGAAAACAATTATCGGTTCTATCACGACAATGATCCAAAGCACACGTCATTTCGAGTCCGCAGTTGGTTGCTTTATAACTGTCCAAATGTTATTAAAACACCAGCCCAGTCACCAGACTTAAATGTCATTGAAAATTTGCGGCTGGCATTAAAAAATAAAGTAAATGGTGCCTCAATATCAAATATAACTGAATTAAAAGTAAAAATTACTGAAGCATGGAACACTATTTCCCCGGAGTATACTAGAAAGTTAGTTGAATCAATGTCCAGAAGATTACAAGCCGTTATTGATAATGAGGGAGGCCCGACCAAATATTAGCAGGCTTATTTCAAATTCTACAGTTTGTTTTCTCTAATAATTTTGGTATATTGAATTTTGCATCATTTAAGCTGTGACGTTAAAATCGCATATAATTTAATTAATTATTTATTGTTAATTAAGTAAGGCATATTTAAGACAAAAAGTAATTCATACTTTTTTAGAAGACTTTTTACTAATTTAATTTCAATAAGTTGTTTTTTCCAAATAAATAAAGAGGCACTGAGACCAGTTAGTCTTTTCTTATAGCGACTGCATCATTTAAGCTGTGAGTCACTGTATATATACTAAACTTAACATAACTTAATGTAGAAAAATGTATTTATCAATTTTTTCTAAGCCCAACGAATTACAAATAAAACGTAACCTAGTATACAAAATTATACTTATTAATATATATACTTAGGGTTTAAAAAGTCAGAGTAAAATTGAAAATCGGTCAAGATTTGAATCTTTTACGAGATTTTAGGGCTACAAAATACGATATACCCCTGAAATTTGCAAACTTTTTTGCATTACCCAGGATATATCACGTGGAGGTAGAGTCGCAAAGTATCCCGTGTGTTGTGTGTGACGCATGACACAAAGAAGGTATTGGGTACCACAGGAACTTCTCTACATATGCATTGGCTGTTTCAATGCAGAAGTTTTTGAATTTATTGACGTCAATACCATTTTTCTATGCAGAATAATGTAAAGCCTCTTAACAAAATCTTCATCATTAACTGCGATTTTAGCAATAAATGGAAGAACTTCCTGGCTGTATCGCCTTTATTCGTATTACCTGCCCCTTGCTTGACACACTTAACTAGTATACGTTCTCTGAATGTTATTCTGAATCTCACTAGAGAAGACAACTTCAACAAACTATTTTCATTCCACTTTCCTAAAGGTATTTTATATGCTTAATGTAGAACCCACTCCATATTCCTTATCCATGTATGGAAGGTTGAAAGTCCATACTTGTACGCTTCTACATTCACCTCCATCCCCTTAATAATAGGGGGTTATTCTTTCTCATTTGTTCATTTCTTTCAGAAGAGTATTGCATATGGACTACCTTTGGGAAGAAATCGTGCTTACAAGAGCTTGACGGACCTTACTATCAATCATTCCTTGAAAATTGCGTGACTGAGACTCATTTTATTGTCTAAAAAAGTATTTTTTGGAAAAAAAAGCAATATGATATTGATTAAGCAATATTTATTGATTTCTAAAAATCATGGTAAATCCTCCCAGACTGATCGATAGAGAAATCAAAAACGAAGAGTAAAAAAAATTACTGAAATCCTTTAAAAATTTCGTGACTGAGGCTCATTTTATTGCCTAAAACGGTGTTTGTTAGAAAAAAAGTAATGTATATTGAAAAAATAATAAAAATCATGGTAAATAATCAAAAATCCCCCTGACCGATCATTAGAGAAATTAAAAATGAAGATTCTAAAAAAAACTAATTTGATTCCTTAAAAATTGCGCGACTAAGGCTCATTTTATTGCCTAAAAAGGTGTTTTCTGAACAAGAAAGCAATATATATTGATAAATTAGAAAAAATAATAGTAAATAATCAATAACCGGTCAAGTGCAAATTGAATTTGCGCAATTAGTATTTCGTACGTTGATTGCTTCTAAAATAATATAAAAAGATCAGTAACTTCAGAAAATACACCCCGAATGAGTTTTCAACAAAGTTTGTTTCCGATCTTGAATGAAAACTGATTACCTTGAAATTCTTATTTTTTTATATACCAGATAAATTAATAAAGGTAATGCACTCGTGATAATTTTCGTTCAATCTACACTCCGTGGAGAATATTCCAAAATTTTTTCAAAATATTTTGATCAGTACTTTTCGAGATAAAGGGGGGGGAGCAATTTTTCGCGACTTTTCAAAAATAATACAAAGAAAAGTGCGCGCAAGTATAATAGTATATATATGTTTCAACTCGTGTTTTTACAAGCTTTCATTTGACACCCCACTCGATGACCTAGTAAAAAAAATTTTTTTTCACCGAAGTGATCTTATAAGGGTTCCATACGGAAAATTAAAAATCCGTTCAGACAGATCGATAGAGAAATCAAGAACGGAGATTAAAAAAAAAAAAAGTGAAAATTGCGATCAGAAAATTAATTTGGGTAAAAATTACCTATTGTCACCATAGTGCGTCGTGATACACCATATCGGAACCGTTCCCTCTCTCTGATCTGTCACGAACTGCCTTATCACCGTAGTAAAATTCCTGAGTACGCCCTTGAATATTTCTCCTTCCGCAGGAAATAAAACCGAGTCACTTTTATCAATCAGGAACTAAATAGAACATATGAACTTATTACCTTTTTAAGGAAGGTAAACAAAAGTTATTTTTGGCAACTATATTCAGAAAATATTTAAAGATGGTCTTCTACCTTTGTGTTCCAAAATATTTTGGCTGCATTTACATTTTCTTAAAGAGGACAATGAAGAGAAAATTTCAATAGAGACTACTTTAATTTTATTAGCGATAACAGAAAAGTGTTTTTATGGTAAACTTTCTAAAATATATTTCGAGAGCCATTGTATCTTAATACAGAATAATGCTTTGACTACTGAATGTTTTTAAAGCTTTAGTAGTTAATTGTAAAACAACTGATAACACGCAAATCCATATAACAGCAGCCTACCCACTGTTCGTTTATTCGTCCATCTATCCCGAGACGCGTTTCGCCGTATCACGGCTCATCAGTCGGGCTAGAATCGACAAGCAAGAAAACAGAATTTCTAGTACTTATTTCGGTACCTACGGAATACAATGGTAAGATACAACAAATTGTACCAAATACGCACACCTAGTACTCAATCGGAGGCTAACACAGCAGCCATAAGCCGACAGAGTGGTTAACAAAGCCAACACTAAAGATAGGCAGCGCGATTTACGAGGGATCAACCTCAGACCATATGTTATTAAAAAAAAAACTGAAAAACCGGCAAAGCCCATATTTCAGCAGTCTATCCACCGTATCACAGCTCCTCAGGTTCAGTAGTATAAACATGATCACTATTCTATCATGCGTAACATAAAAGACACATCAGCGGCTTTAAAAACATAAAAAAGCATTATAAAGTTAAAATAACCGGTCAAGTGCAAGTTGAACTTGCACAATTAGTGTTCCGTACGTTGATTGTTTTTAAAATAAAAAATTTTATTAGGGTGGTATAAAATAATCAGTGACTTCACAAACACACCCCAAATGAGTTTTCAACAAAGACTTTACAGAACACACCCCAAATGAGTTTTCAACAAAGTTTGTTTCCAATCTTTACTGAAAACTGGTGACCTTGAAATTTTGTTTTTTTTTCTATAAAAGATAAATTATTAAAGGTAATGATAATTTCCGTTCAATCTATACCCCGTGGAGAATATTCCAGGATTTTTTCAAAATTTTTTGGTCAGTACTTTTCGAGATAAGATAGGGGACAGCGATTTTTCACGATTTTTTAAAAGTAATACGAAGAAAAGTGTGCGCAAGTATTACATTATATATATATATATATATATATATATATATATATATATATATATATATATATATATTTTATTCGTGTTTTCACAAGCTTTCATTTGACTCCACACTCGTTGACCTAGTAAAAAAATTTTTTTTTCACTTCCGATTTCACCCCTCAAAACGAATCCCTTAAGTCTAAATTTATGTTACGGTAATATAAAATGATCAGTGACTTCACAAAACACACCCCAAATAAGTTTTCAACAAAGTTTATTTCCAATCATTACTGAAAACTGGTGACCTTGAAATTTTGTTTTTTTTCTATACCAGATAAATTATTAAAGGTAATGATAATTTTTTTTCAATCTATACCCCGTGGAGAATATTCCAGGATTTTTTCAAAATTTTTTGATCAGTACTTTTCGAGATAAGGTAGGCGACAGCGATTTTTCACGATTTTTTAAAAGTAATACGAAGAAAAGTGTGCGCAAGTATTACATTATATATATATTTTTTACTCGTGTTTTCACAAGCTTTCATTTGACACCACACTCGATGATCTAGTAAAAAAATTTTTTTTTTCACTTCCGATTTCACCCCTCAAAACGAATCCCTTAAGTCAAAATTTATCTTACGGTGATATAAAATGATCAGTGACTTCACAAAATACACCCCAAATAAGTTTCAACAAAGTTTATTTCCAATCTTTACTGAAAATTGATGACCTTGAAATTTCTGTTTTTTTATATACCAGATAAATTATTACAGGTAATGCACTCGTGATAATTTTCGTTCAATCTACACCCCGTGGAGAATATTCCAGAATTTTTTCAAAATTTTTTGATAAGTACTTTCCGAGATAAGGCGGGTGGACAGCGATTTTTCGCGATTTTTTAAAATTAATACAAAGAAAAGTGCGCGCAAGTATTACATTATATATATATTTTTTACTCGCGTTTTCACAAGCTTTCATTTGACACCACACTCGATTACCTAGTAAAAAAATTTTTTTTTCACTTCCGATTTCACCCCCCAAAACTAACCCCTTAAGTCAAAATTGAACTTTCAAAACTACATGGCTCTGATGAGGCCATCAATTCCTATATTACTACCAAATTTCAACTTTCTATGACAAATAGTTTCGGAGAAAATCGGGTGTGACAGGCGGACAGGCGGACAGACAGACGGACAGACACCGAAGCGATTTTATAAGTGTTCCGTACGGAACACTAAAAGTATTAATACAGTAAACATAATATACAGTAGCGACGCTCAAGAAAATTTTTAAATTCTGTTTTATATCACGCATGCGTCCCCTATCGTACCAAAAATATGACTGCCAGCGCGGTCGCGGGTTGTGTTTACATCTGGATCTGGAATCTTTTCATAACGTGCTCCGATATTAATTATTAATAATTTTCCAATAAATAAATGACTCGTTTGACGTTATAGTCAAAATTTAACGTTCAAAAGTTCTCCGCTCTGATGAGGCCATCAATTCCTATATTAGTGCCAAATTTCAACTTTCTGTGTCAAATAGTTTCGGAGAAAATCGGTTGTAACAGACGGACAGACATCGAAGAAATCTTATGAGTATTCCATACAGAATACTAAAAGGACATCAAGAGGAAGTTTTTGTTGTGCGGTTAGTGCTTGTAAGAAAATATGTGGTATCTTCAAAGGAGTTAGTTTTCTTGAAAGAAGGTATTTGAATATTTCAAAAACTCGCGGTCATCATGCTAGCAGTATAGTGACAGGTCATGTGATCATTACAGACTCGAACTCCTTAAGATCAAAGGTGCCGAGTCGGGCTGTCGCTATTGTATTTTATGTCTACTGTGGTATTAACGCAATGCATATATCTGTCTTTTAAAAACTTTGTTCTCAAATCTGGGCTCTGTATTCGATATACATACAATGGCACCATTTTCAAGTTCGAGGCAACTTTTCACTTTTATTTTAATGGTACTCTAAGTGAGAAACCTATCTTGTATAATTATGATGTTTCGAATGAAATCTTGACACTTAACTGCTTTGTTCGCCATCTCGATGTTTCTTGCATCCCTTTGGTACATAACTGATCTAGTTTCTAAAAAAAAAGTCCAGTTTCAACATTCCGTCACTTTATTCAAGTTTTTCTTTCTTATTTGATCGTACCTCAGCATGTTGAAAGTAAATGTATAAAAACGGATTTAGTATCCTTCTGTATTGCCATAGTCGTTTTGCATTTCTGAAACAAAGTAGTAACAGAGCTGTAATTTTAAACTGCACAAACTAACTTACTTGTGTATTAAAATCTGCTGTATTATACTAACAACACTTTAATGTGTTCTTGAATCACTGAAATAAAACGAACTTTTTCCTTGCTAAAGAGGTCTATTGTATTCGTATTGCATTTTTTCGCGTTTTAGGATTAGATGACGAAAAACATCCCTCATTTCCTCCAGTCTGTCTATCTATTCTTTTGTTGTCACGATATCTATTTTGAATTTGATATACATAGAATACCTGAAGTAAGAATAGAACCAATGATTTTTGAGCAGTATCGCTTTAGGGACAGCGCGGCGCACGATAATACGAAGTCCCACTGGGCAACTCAAAATTCCAGTTGCTCTTCAATTTTTAAGATATTGCAATAATTTTTAGCGTTTTAACTTATACCTGCAACTTTTTTCTTAATTTTTTTTTATAATTTTGGCTGGAAGATGAAGAAGGTCTCTATTTTTTAAATAATACTCTTTTGGGCAATGAGCTTTTTACTGTATACATTGAAATCTCGATAATTTGCTCATAGCAATATATGTTTCTGTTACTGTAAAAATAGGCATTTTAGCGAAAATTTGGAGGATTTTAAGCTATTGGCCAATTTCAGTTATTTTAAACTATTTTTATAACTTTTTCAGCTAATGACGAAGAAACGAGGAATTTCTGGTTCAACAATATTGTCTCAAGGTAGTAAATTAATTATTAATAATTTTCCAATAAATAAATTACTCATTTGACATTACAGTTGAAAATAATTAAAATTAAAAATGACAAAACTGACCCCTTAAATCAAAATTTAACTTTCAAAACTTCACCGCTCTGATGAGGCCATCAATTCCTATATAGTGTCAAATTTCAATTTTCTGTGTCAAATAGTTTTGGAGAAAATCGGACAGACATCGAAGTAATCTTATAAGTATTCCATACGGAATATTAAGAAAACATCAAGAGGAAGTTTTTGTTGTGCGGTTAGTGCTTGTAAAAAAATATGTGGTATCTTCAAAGGCGTTAGTTTTCTTGAGAAAAGGAATTTGAATATTTCAAAAACTCGTGGTCATCCTGCTAGCAGTATGGCGACAGGTCATGTGATCATTACAGACTCGAAACCCTTGAGTCCAGTTTCAACATTCCGATACTTTATTCAAGTTTTTCTTTCTTATTTGATTGTACCTCAGCATGTTGAAAGTAAATGTATAAAAACGGATTTAGTATCCTTCTGTATTGCCATAATCGTTTTGCATTTCTGAAGCAAGGTAGTCACAGAGCTGTAATTTTAAACTGCACAAACTGATTTACTTGGGTATTAAAATCTGCTCTATTATACTAAGCTAAAACTTTCATGTGTTCTTGAATCACTGATATAAAACGAACTTTTTCCTTGCTAAAGAGGTATATTGTATTCGTATTGCATTTTTTCACGTTTTACGACTAGATAACGAAAAAATCCCTCATTTCCGCTAGTCTGTCTATCTATTCGTTTGTTGTCACGATATCTATTTTGAACTTGATATACACAGAATACCTGAAGTAGGAATAGAACCCATGATTGTTGAGCAGTATCGCTTTAGGGAAGGCGCGGAGGTACGAAGTCCCACTGTGCAACTCAAAATTCCGGTTGCTCTTCAATTTTTAAGATATTGCAACAATTTTTTAGCGTTTTAACTTATACTTGCAACTTCTTTCTTAAATTTTTTTTATAATCTTGGCTGGAAGATGATGAAGGTCTCTATATTTTAAATAATACTTTTTTGGGCAATGAGCTTTTTACTGCATTGAAACCGCGATAATTTGCTCATAGCTATAAATGTTTCTGAGGTCGCTGATTACTGTAAAAATAGTCATTTTAGCGAAAATTTGGAAGATTTTAAGCTATTGGCCAATTTCAATTATTTTTAACTTTTTCATAATATTTTCAGCTGATGACGAAAGAACGAGGAATTTCTGTTTCAACAATATTATCTTAAGGTAGTAAAGAATATATACTATAATAATTTTGACAAAATTAATATAGTTTTGAATAAATGGCCGATTTTCAATTTATTTAAAAATTTTATTTCTTTGTTTTTAATTGAAATATACCAAGTGGGAATTTTTTGAAGATAATAATCTGCTCGTATGAGGTATACAAAAATGAATAATGTTATATTGTTCGTATAAGTTTTTATAGTGACTATTTTTTGATCAGTTTTGTCTCTTCTTTTCATAAATGGGCAAAAAATTGTATCATATATAATATATATATATATATATATATATATATATATATATATATATATATATATATATATATATCCACATGAAGAATGCAATTTATTTTACACATTAGTAAAAATTACTACAAACAAAACTTATTTTGAATAAAATTATATTATTAATTTTTATATACCTTATTCAAGTAGATTAATATCTTCAAATAATAAAGTTCAGTTGAAAACGAAGTACTAACATTTTTAAATAAGTTGAAAATTGGCCATTTATTGAAACCTAGTTTAATTTTTGCCAAAATTATTATAGTATCCATTATTACCTACCTTATATTATACCTTACATATTATACCTTATATACCTTAAAATAATATTGTTAAACCAGAAATTCTCCTTTCTTTCTTTATCGGCTAAAAGAAACTATAAAAAACAGCGAAATATAACCAAAATTGGCCAGTAACCTAAAATCCCCAAAATTTTTGTTAAAAGAACTATTTTTATAAGAATTAGCGACCTTAGAAACATATATTACCGTAAGCAAATTATCGAGATTTTAATGTACACAGTAGTTCATCGCCCAAAAGAGTATTATTTAAAAAAAAGAGACCTCCATCTTTCAGCCAAATTTACAGAAAAAAAATTAACTAACGAGTTGCAGGTACATATTAAAGAACCATGTCCGACAAGTATTTTGATAAAAATTTAATGCAATGTCTTAAAAATTGAAAGGCAGCCGGAATTTTGAGTTGCACAGGGGGACTTCGTCCCGCCGTGTGACATGGGGATCGAAAGTTTTATATATGTTTTACATAAATATTGTTATTTGCCACTCACCCCATTCCTTAAGTAGGAGCCCCAAGTGACCTTTTTTGCTTCCTAACCTCAAAAATTGGCTTGGGGGAAGAAAATTTCGTTATGGTATGTCTGAAAAGTTCTGTATGTGGCTCTCATGTTTTCTCAGAAAGCGTGCTTTACGAGTCGCAGTCGACGAATTTCTTTCTAACACCCTTACTGTTAACGCCGGTGTGCCCCAAAGCTCCATACTGTCTCCTACTCTCTTTCTCATTTACATTAACGATCTGCTGGAAAAGACCGGGAAACCAATTTACAGCTTTGCAGATGACAGTACGCTTATCTCTTCATTCACTTTGAACGCTCGGACATCGGCTGCTCAGGCGAATATCCGCAGACAGCAGGAAGTCATTCAACTTAACAAAGACCTGAAAGAAATTCTATCTTGGGGGACAGTAACCAAGTGGAATTTAACGCTACAAAAACCCAGGCGGCAGTTTTTTTTTTACAAAAGTTAACGTTGCTGAACCCGACATAGTTATGTCGGGGCACTCCATTCCCCTAGCAACGTCACTCAATTTATTGAGCGTTAATTTGGGAGCAAATATGTCCTGGCATGAACATGTTGCAGGCATAGCAAGGAGAGCTTCTCAAAAGTTGGGAATATTATTTCGAAGCAGAAAGCTTTACACTCCACAACAACTGTTAATTCTTTACAAAGCTCAAATTCGACCAACTATGGAATACTGCTCCCATGTTTGGGGCTCTGCTCCCAAACATACACTGCATTTGTTGGATTCCGTTCAGAGAAGGGCTGTTCGTCTGATTGGAGACCCAGAACTGACCGGCGGCCTTGATTCGCTGGAACATCGAAGAACGGTTGGCGATTTGAGTCTATTCTACAAGTATTTTCATGGAGAGTGTTCGAAGGATGTAGTCCGCTTAATTCCTCCCAGAATGGTGCATGTTAGAAGTACACGTCACGCTGATACTTCACATCCGCATGAGGTTCAGCTTGTTACTCCTCATACAATGTCTTTCAAGCAGTCTTTTATATGAAAAACATCATTCCTTTGGAATGGCTTACCCAAGACTGTGTTTCCCACCGAGTACAATTTACAGCGATTCAAGAACAACGTGAATCGCTTTTTCCGAACACGTGTCGCTCCTGTAGCGCTTTAGGGACTTCCCTTCAGCACATGTGCTAGCCCATAAAATATATATATATATATATATATATATATATATATATATATATATATATATATATATATATATATATCTATGCTGTAAACAACTATTACGTACAATACGGAACATTTTTTTTTATAAGAGAAAAAAAATTGAAATCTAGCTGGACCAAATGTATTGAGCTCAATGGAGATTATGTTGAGAAATCAATTTTTGTTTTTTGCAAAAAAATGTTATTAACCTTGATGTTTACAAGACTTTTCAATTCACCCTCGTAAGTTACAAAAGCGATCACATAATTTATGAAAATGCCTTTTTTTCTTAATTTAAAATTTATATTTTTAGATATATTTTAACAAACGACTCATAAGATCTATCAGACGATAAACAATATTTATTAAATATTTACCCTCTATCGATTTTGTGTTCATAAATACCCCAAATAGTTTACACAATCGTATTCCTTACCCTAAATGACGATCGTTGTTCTTCATTTAAAACGTTAATATTGGTTATTAACCGTTCAACACCGAATTGGTTTAAGGTTAGTAGCTTCATTGCACATATTAATTGCCTTACAAATAAGTTTCAAATTATGGCTCTGCCAATCTCCATAAGCAATAGAACTATTCATGTATACTAATTATCATGTAATCGGTTAATGGTAATTTAGTATAGATTTGAAAGTTCTGATAAACTCAGACTTAATATACAGGTAAATGTGATCCCATCAAAAACACAAAATGTGAAAAAAAGCTAAGTCTCGCAAGGCAGTCCTTCCACCACAAAAAGTTGTGAGATTTCATGTAAAACCAAGTCAGTTATTTTAGTTAGTATCTATGGAAGCACCTATTCAACAACTTTGTCATAAATTGTTATCTCTTTACTTACCTACCGACTAAATTATCTTTTTGATGAGATCTCATTTCTTTTTGTAGGTAGTCCTCTTTTTTTTCTTCCCGGGTAATATTTCTTGTACGTCAGATATGGATTTTCTTATAGTTCACTGCCTGTCTCTATTGGTTTTTCTCAAAGGCTATGATGTAATAATTTTTGACAAGTCTGGATGATAAATGCCTCTAAGTCGATTATATTCAACGATTGCGGACTCCTGAGCTTTAATACTACCGAAGTCGACATTAATTAGATGTAATCCGCCCAGACTTGTCACTCTCGAAAATGCCACGTATGCTTGACCGCGTGTGAACACTGAAGAACCGATGTCCATCAGTGCACTATTTAGACTTAGCCCTTGACTTTTGTGTATGGTAATAGCATAGGCTTTACATATCGGAAACTGATCGCGATAAACATAAGCTCTATTAAGAATTTCAAATTTAGTTTTGACTGGACCAAGCTCGTAAAGATGTTCATTATTAAATGTAATATGTATTTTTTTTATTTTATTTGTATTTTCAGGATCAACCTTTACTCCTTGTACTATACCGATCGAACCGTTGACTAAGCCAAGACTCACGTCAATATTTCGTCTTAACATGACTTTTGCTCCTATTTTAATAACTATATTCTCTTCTAGCCCTGCTGTCATGGAAGCATCATCTTCATACTTCTTTATAATTAAAATATACTTAAAGTATTTCACTTGACGGTTGACCTTGCACTATGCTATGTATGGCTGAGTGCTGCGCGCTCTCCGCGCTTTATCTCAAAAACGGTTAAGCGTATAAAAAAAATGCTTAGAACAAGATTTGTAGAGAATTTTATGCTCTACAATTTTTATTTTACATAGGAAGCGAGATATTTGCGAAAAACCGATTCTTGTGACTTTTGACCTTGAATATCTCAAGACACGGACACGAGATTTTATGAGACTTTTGAGACAACTTTGAGAATGCCAAAATAAAGGTTTATACAAGTTTACAGCTTATTATCTCTCATTCCGAGGTTGACCCTCTTTTTTGGTTTAAGTGACTGTACAATTTAGAAAACGGGACTGAAATTTCGGGATGTTTCAGTTTTTCCTTCTTTTATAGGCTAAACACTAACTAAATTCAAAATTTGAAGTTTGTGTTTCTGCTAGAATTACCTTAGAATTTTGATGATCGGTGAGTGTGTCAGTGACAAAATTAAAGAACTTTGTAACAATAAATGGTATAGATCAAGAGTGCGACCTGAGATTTTGACCTGTCGCCAGATCTGGCAAATACGTGTAGATCTCTTAATTTTCCCATTGATAAACATTACTTATTTTCAAAGTACTGGCAAGGAAAGTACTGGATAAATAACTGAATCAATTGATTTATTGGCATTTAAGGGATTACATATACCTGAAGTTTTCAAAAATTCGATTTTTTTATGGATTTTTATTTCCTATACTTCTAAGAATTATTCAAAAATAATTTTTCAAGTTAATTCCATTCCATTACAAAGTTATAGCATTCGATGTGACCTAGCATCGGATTGGGACCGCTACCTGTTTTCAGTGTCTGCAATATTACTCAGTAAATTTTTAATATTTTTTAACTCTTTCTAAATCTTAATAATTACTTTTTCTACGAAATGTTGAGACGTTTTTTTTTAATTTTTCTAATAGAAAATTTTTTACAAATAATTAGACATATATTTTTTGGTCGAAAATTGCACACTAAAGTTTGAAACACCATAATTTTGAAAAAAAAAACCCGTTCGACAATTTTTAACGGCTACGTTATTTTAGAAGATTAATTTTTCTTTTATGGGTCTAGCACACGTGCTGCAGGGAAGTTCCTAAAGCGCTCTAGGAGCGGCATGTGTGTGGAAAAAGCGATTTACGTAGTTCTTGAATCGCTGTAAATTGGACTCGGTGGGAAACACAGCGCTGTGCAAATTATTCCAAAGGGATGATGTTCTCCATATAAAAGACTGCTTGAAAAGCGTTGTACGCGGAGTAACGAGCTGAACCTCATACGGATGTGAAGCACCAGCGCGACATGTATTTCTAACGTGCACCGCTTTGGGAGGAATTAAGTGGGCTACATCCTTCGAACACTTTAAATGAAAATACTTGTTGAACAGACTCAAGTCACCAACCATTCTTCGATGTTTCAGCGAATCAAGGCCGCAGGTCAGTTCCGGATCTCCAGTCGGACGAACAGATCTTCTCTGAACAGAATCCAACAAATGCAAAGTATGTTTGGGAGCGGAGCACTAAACATGGAAGCAGTATTCCATAGTTGGTCGAATTTGAGCTTTGTAAAGAATTAACAGTTGTTGTGGAGTGTAAAGCTTTCTGATTCGAAATAATATTCCCAACTTTTTAGAAGCTCTCCTTGCTATGCCTGCAACATGTTCATGCCAGGACATATTTGCTCCCAAATTAACGCCCAACAAATTGAGCAACGATGCTAGGGGAATGGAGTGCCCCCAACATAACTAAGTCGAGTTCAGCAACGTTAACTTTTTAAAAAAAAAAAACTGCCGCCTGGGTTTTTGTAGCGTTAAATTCCAAATGGTTACTGTCACCCCCAAGAT
The DNA here is from genome assembly GCA_019049505.1 of Pachyrhynchus sulphureomaculatus. Classification (NCBI taxonomy): domain Eukaryota; kingdom Metazoa; phylum Arthropoda; class Insecta; order Coleoptera; family Curculionidae; genus Pachyrhynchus; species Pachyrhynchus sulphureomaculatus. Next base: position 31,338,631 of record CM032449.1, on the reverse strand, counting down.
AGAATTTCTTCCAGGTCTTTGTTAAGTTAAACGACCTCCCGCTGTCTGTCTTTTTATTTTTGCAGATTGGATTATTTTTTGTGAAGTTCTCCTGCAGACAAGGAGGCGCCATAGTTTTTATCAGTAGTCCATCTAACCCGATAAAAAATAATGTTAACATTTAAAACATGAAAACAAAAAAAAAATTGTTATAATTTAAAATACAATAAAAATATATAATCACCATTCTTTTGTATTATTTACTTAATAATTTTTAATTTTTTTTTTTTAAATATACATAGTTTTTGCAGCACCCAGATGTATCTAACCCCTTTAAAGTTTTTAAGTCTAAGTATTTCTTAGCTGTATAGACGAATAATACAAACTTATCTACTATACATTATACTGTTGATTTCCAAAGAAAAACGCCACCCAATATTCCCAACGTGTATCCAAAGACGCCCATTATCATCTTCAGACAGCATGTCATAAAAAGTATTTTGATAAAGCAAGACACCAAGAAATCCGAGACTGGTAAAATACGCAAGCGCACTAACATCGGTCTTTTGCATCCTACAGAAAAGGAATATTTCTTTCTTGGTAGAAATGCACTAGAATTATGCAGATATCCAAAAAAGGCAGAAAGATCTTATCAAATAACTACCGGCCGGTATCCTTGCTTTCAATAACATGGAAAAAGCATCAGCATCGTTTAAAATATCTGGAAAAATTTAATAATATTAGTGACCATAGTGTGACTCTGCAAAGCAAAGATCAACGAGAGATCTTCTAACTTATGCAATACATATTTGGATAAACGCAATTGAATATGCTAGAGAATTTCTAAGTATTGCACTTAAAATAACTGTGGCATTCGATAACATTTAGCATAACGGTTTGTTGGTTAAGCTGAGTTCATACAGTATATCTGAAAGGTCGGTCCGTTCTCTTTACTAGTGGCAGTTGACAGATTTACTTTTAATACATTCACTATCAACGGCGGTATCCTCTAAGGTTCAATATTGTCTCCTACTTTATTTTTTCTTTAAGCCGTTACTTAATGGAAATTCATTGTAACTGTAACACAAATAAAACACTAATAATGTTTTTTAATTTTCACTATATTATTCTTTTTCCTGACAATTGTGTCGGCACACGGTGCCTTCTTCAGACGAATAAGAATTTTAAGCTAAATATAATATCTTGTCATTGTCTTTATTGAATACTAAGATAGGCAAAGCCTCTTTCTTACAATTTTGATAGTACATTTTTCATAAGAATGATTGTATACTTATACTAACTTAACCTAAGCTCTTATAGTAGTGATCCTATACTAACTTAACCTAGGAAATGTGTTATAAAAGGTGTTTTTTTATAGAGGTATAAAACTTTAAGTTGGCAACACTTTTTTAACTGGCGGCCATTTTGTCAGCTGTCAAGTGATTTATGTTTAGTTTGGTTTGGCATTTCAACATGAATAGACTGACGCCTGAACAACGCTTCCAAATTGTGCAAATTTATTTTGAAAATCATGGTTCTGTTCGTAATACGTATCGCGCACTACATCCATTTTACGGTCAACATAATCGTCCATCAGAGCAATTAATTCGATTAACTATAGAACGTTTTCGCACCACGTTTACTCTAAATGATAATACGCATCCACAGAGACGTCGTACAGTGCGTACAGAAGAAGTCATTGCTGCTGTAGAGCGTAGCGTAGACGAAGACCCGAATCAGTCTATCCGCCATCGTGCACAGGAATTGGATATGTGTCCATTCACTTTATGGAAGATTTTGCGGAAAGATCTTGGTTTGTGTGCTTACAAAATCCAACTCGTGCAACAATTGAAGCCACACGATCACCTAGCAAGGCGTAGATTCGGTGAATGGGCCCAAAACAAGATTGCCGTTAATCCCGATTTTTATAAGCGAATTTTGTTTAGCGGTGAAGCTCACTTTTGTTTGAATGGATACGTCAATAATCAAAACTGCCGTATTTGGAGTGATGATAATCCTCAAGTGTATGTTGAGACAACCGTTACATCCAGAAAAACTGACTGTTTGGTGTGCTTTATGGGCTGGTGGAATCATTGGTCCGTACTTCTTTAAAAACGATGCTGGTCAGAACGTTACAGTCAATGGTGACCGCTATAAGCCATGATTACTGACTTTTTCGTTCATCAATTGAACAACCATGATGTGCAGGAGCTTGTGGTTTCAACAAGACGGCGCAACATGTCACACAGCTCGTGCCACAATTGATTTATTGAAGGAAACGTTTGGTAACCGCATAGTTTCACGTTTCGGATCCGTGAATTGACCTCCAAGATCGTGCGATTTAACGCCGCTAGACTATTTTCTGTGAGGATATGTGAAAATTGGACCTCCAGATTAGACTACGTCCGAGCCAGCCGTGGCGGTCATATGCCAGAAGTCATATTTAAATTATAATGCCAGAAGATTATCTTTCGAATAAAGTAAATTTCATGTAAATTTAAAAAATTCATCTTTGTTTTATTCCATATCAAAGTTCTATACCTCTATAAAAAACATCCTTTATATACATGAATTTCTTAATGCTAAGACTAAAACTACCTTAGCCTAAGACACTTACGCTAACTTAAATTAGGACGCAACATTAACTTAAACTAGGACTAATTATAACTTAACCTAGATTGGGACAATCTTGACCTTCTTGTCACGGTTGGCGAGGGGGGTCATCGTCTTTGTCCGAGAGAAGCGGGTCGGACGGTGTCGGGAACTGGTGGCCGGCGTGAGGTGGGAGTCGGAAGACGTCCCTGATGCATGGGTTGGGGTGCTGAGACGCCTTCCCCAGGAACTTCAATTGGGTTTTCCTCATGTGTGCCTTTATGGTAGGCACATCGAGGTCCCTATGGAGTTGTCGGTTCCTCATGAACTTGTTCTACACTGCTTGAAGTTGAGCTCTCCTTGTTTTGGAGAGCTGGCACCAAGTGGGGCAGGCGTAGGTGAGGCCTGCCTTTACTATGGTGTTGTATACCAGAAGCTTGGCAGCAACTTACTGGAGCGATTCAGGATGGGATAGAGTTTGCCCAGTAGTTGCTTCGCCTTCTTGGTTGAAGTGCAGACCTGGTCCTTCCAGACGAGTTGTCGGTCGAACTGGACGCCCCGGTACTTGATGGAGTTGGCCCATTGGATGCGGGAGCCTTGGAGGTGGAGATGTCCATGAGAAGTGCCGCTGCCCTTGGAGAAGACTATGGCTTGAGTCTTGACGGGGTTGAGTTTGATCCTCCAGCGGTCAAACCAGGAGTCCAGGGTGTCAAGGTGGCGCTGAAGTCTGCTGGTGATGAAGAGGCTACTTCTGGAGTGGGTGATAATGGCGGTGTCATCAGCAAAAAGGAGGAGGTTGGTCTGATCCGATTTGGGAATATCATCTGTGAAAATGTTAAAGAGGGATATATATATTCCTTGGCCAGGTTATATAATAATAATAATCTATATCTATAATATATAAAATGCAGAGTGAGTCTGTCTGTCTGTCTGTCTGTCTGTTAGTACGGAGTTTTTTTTTAAAACATTGTGGGACTTCGGACTCTGAAAAAAGGTTACCGTTAGCGCGTTGAATACACTTCGGAAATGCCGGAGTTTCGGCTCTCGGAAATGCCGACTTGCAAGGTTCTGCCAGAGACGAACGACTGAATGAGTTTTGTTATGACAGGGGGATAGCCGTGTCGAATCAGTTTCAGAATAAGGCTTTCGTGCCAGACTCGGTCGAAGGCCTTTGATACATCGAGAAACACAGCTCCAACTTTCTGGTGTCTGTTGAAGCTGCTAGAAATGGTTTGAAAATGTAATATTGAATACATATCCTTAAATATAGTATTTTCATTCTACCTGTTTAAAATACCTCAGTGTACTTAGATAATTCTAACTATATAATTGGGTACAATAATATAAAGCCATAAATACACAATATACAATTGAAAAAACCTAAATATTTAATCTTGCTCATTGTTCTCGGTAAATCTGGTTGGGTTACTTTCTAATTTTTATAAAGGTTGTTTATTTCAAGTTGTTGATTCAGTAAAATGTTCCTATTCTTATATTTGTTAATCTCCATGCTTTGTAAAAAATTCTACTTTTTAGATTTAGATTCATTATGAAGAATTTTAAAGTTTTCGGCAAAATTGTAGTTTTCTAAGATTAAATGGTCCGCATAATTAGAGGTGTTATTTTGTTTTATGAAACTTCTTTTATGTTCGTTAATTCTTTTTTGAAATGATCTACCTATCTCACCAACGTAGAATTTTGAGCAAGAACCGCAATTAAATTGGTCTACTCCCGATTTTGTCATTTTATCACTTTTATTTTTGTTATTTTTTTATTAGATTTGAAAGTTTATTATTAGTTTTAAACACGATGTTTAAGCCTCTTTTAGACAATTCTTTGGATACAAAGTTGATTATCTGTATAATATAAATAATAATATAATATATATATATATATATATATATGTATAATATATAATAATACATATATATATATATATATATATATATATATATATATATATATATATATATATATATATATATATATATATATATATATATATATATATATATATATATATATATATATATACTATTAAATACTAAAATACAAAAAGTGTACATGAGTTCGTCAAATATATTATAATTAAAAATATAATAAAAATAAAAATAGTGTAGAATTACCATAAATCATACACACCATAAATATATGGACATACAAAGAAATTGCACAAAGTCGGACAAAACAATGTTAATCTTAATATTTAAAAGCAGTAAGAATACAAAAATACAAAAATTTAAAATTGAAATTTAGGTGTACCTTGGTTTAAGACAAGATAATGTAGGTAGGTTCAGGTTCATGACAACAATACCTAGAAAGAAATCTCATAACCAGCACACTTTTAGAAATCATCAGGCCCCGTAGAAATCCCCTATCGAGTAGAAGGCATTTTCCAGTAAGAAGGACTTTAGCCGAGATATAAATCTTGAACCACGCATATCTCGCCGTTCTGCAGGCATTCCATTATCAAGGCTGATGCAACTATAGAGGGGAGAGCCTTTGAAGAAAGTTGATCTATGAATGGGAACCTTTAATACACTATTACTTCTGGTGTTACATGTATTTGTTGCTCCCAGCATCTCAAAAAGATATCTATTATTGTTTACAAGAGTTAAGCACCTTAATATGTATAGACATGGAAAAGTTAGGATTCGCTGTTTTATAAACGTATCTCTGCAGCATTCACGAAAATTTAGATTAAAAATCAAACGTATTATTTTCTTTTGGTTCACAAATATACATTTACTTTTCACACCAGTAGCACCACAAGATACAACGTTGTTAGACATGTGACTAAAAACTAATGAATAATATACAGCCAAGAGACCGTCACTATCAAGGGTACTTTTTAAGCTTAAAATTGTAAAAGTAAGCTGAGTTTAATTTAGTACATATGTGATCTATATGGTGCCTAAAAGAAAACCTATGATCCATAAACGTACCGAGGAACTTGGCTTTCTCCTCAAAGTTTAAGTGAGTGTTTTAAAATTATGTTTATGAGTTTTAATTGTTGGGTATACCATATTAATAGCTTATCTAAAATGGCCGCTTTTAACTCGCTTAGACTTCTTCATATACCAATGACAAGAGAGAATTATATTAAAGAACTAAATATAATAAAACAGATAGCGGTTAACAATGGATATCGACCAGATATAATAGATAAAATCGTCAACAAAAAATCTTATAGACAAGTTATTAATATGGTATACCCAACAATTAAAACTCATAAACATAATTTTAAAACACTCACTTATACAGGAAAGATAACGAACTTTGTATCCAAAGAATTGTCTAAAAGAGGCTTAAACATCGCGTTTAAAACTAATAATAAACTTTTAAATCTAATAAAAAATAGCAAAAATAAAAGTGATAAAATGAAAAAATCGGGAGTATACCATCTTAATTGCGGTTCTTGCTCAAAATTCTACGTTGGCCGGACAGGTAGATCATTTCAAAAAAGAATTAACGAACATAAAAGAAGTTTCATAAAACAGAATAACACCTCTAATTATGCCGACCATTTAATCTTAGCAAACCACAATTTTGACGAAAATGTTAAAATTCTTCATAATTAATCTAAATCCAAAAAGTTGAATTTCTTAGAAAGCATGGAGATTAACAAATATAAGAATAGGAACATTTTACTGAATCCACAACTTGAAACGAACAACTCTCCGTTATTAAACCTTTATAAAAATTAGAGATTAACCCAACCAGATTTACCTAGAACAATAAGCAGGATTAAATATTTAGGTTTTTCCAATTGTATATTGCGTATTTATGGTTTTATATTATTGTACCCAATTAAATAGTTAGAATTATCTAAGTACACTGAGGATTCTTAAACAGGTAGAACGAAAATACTATATTTAAGGATATGTATTCAATATTACATTTTGCAACCAAGAAGGTGAAGCAACTACTGGGCAAACTCTATCCCATCCTGAATCGCTCCAGTAAGTTGCTGCCACGGACCAAGCTTCTGGTATACAACACTATAGTAAAGGCAGGCCTCATCACGCCTGCCCCACGTGGTGCCTCCAAAACAAGGAGAGCTCAACTTCAAGCAGTGCAGAACAAGGCCATGAGGATGATCACGGAAGCCCCATGGTTCATGAGGAACCGACAACTCCATAGGGACTCGGTGTGCCTACCATAAAGGCACACATGAGGAAAGTCCAACTGAAGTTCCTGGAGCAGGCGTGCCAGCACCCTAACCCACGCATCAGGGACGCTTTCCGACTCCCACCTCACGCAGCCGCCAGGTCCCGAGACCGTAAGATCCGCTGCTCTCGGACGAAGACGATGACCCCCCGCCGTGACAAGGAGATCGTCTCAATCTAGGTTAAGTTATAATTAGTCCTAGTTCAAGTTAATGTTACGTCCTAGTTTAAGTTAGCATAAGTCTTAGGCTAAGGTAGCTTTAGTCTTAGTTTTAAGTCTTAGCAATAAGAAATTCATGTATATATAACACATTTCCTAGGTTAAGTTAGTATAGCATCACAAGTATAAGAGCTTAGGTTAAGTTAGTATAAGTATACAATCATTCTTATGAAAAATGTACTATCAAAATTGTAAGAAAGAGGCTTTGCCTATCTTAGTATTCAATAAAGGCAGTGAGACAGTGAGACTTATTCGTCCGAAGAAGACACCGTGTGCCGAAACAATCGTCACGAAAAATAATAATATAGTGGAAATTAAAAAACATTATTAGTGTTTTATTTCTGTTAAATCTTTTTCCTTTACTTTAACGATTTGCTCGAAAGGACCAGAAATTCATTCTACATGACAGTACGCTTGTTTCCTCATTTACCTTGGACGAATCATGCTTCACACACAATTTCTAATCCTGTACAAAGCTCAAGTTCTACCAACAATGGAATACTGTTGCCATGATTGGGGCACTGCTCAGAAATATAAGTTGTTTTGTTTGATTCTGTTCAAAAGAAAGCCGTTCGCCTGATTGAAGACCTGGAACGAACCAGCAACTTCGATTGCTTTGAACCGTTGGCCACTCGAATCTATTCTATAACTACTTTCACGGAAAGTGATCGATGGATGTAACCCGCTTAATTTTTCTCAGATTGTTGAATACACATGGTGTTAACCCTCGTACCACTATTTTTAAAAATTCTTTGATTTGGCTGACCTAATAAATAATTATTTAATAAAATAATAAAAAAAAATAAAAAATTATAGCCAAACTCTCTACTCTCGCTTGTTCAGTATAATCTCTTAATTCTAGAATAAAATAAAAATTAACTCTTACTTTTAACTTAACTATATTGCGTACACTCTATATTACATTTCTCATCGTTTGATGAAATATGTAACTTGAATTTGTTATTTTATGCTTGAGAGGAAAGGTAACTTATGACATTTATTAATTCAGGAATTAAATTGACATCTTAAGCCCTCCAATAATAGATTGTTAGTTTACCTCATCATTGTGATTTAGTAAACACTCATTATAATAATAATTAAATATTCAAAAACATCTCCTGGAATATAAAAGCGAATATTCATAAATAATAATAGTTAGAATAACGTGGTTTGTTATTAAGGTAACAAGGTAAGAAACCGAGAGGTAACTTTATATTTTTGTTTAATTATTATATTCACATTTCTGCCTGCTGCAATAGTAACGGATATATCCCTGCAATAAGAAGCATGTGCACTGCTTTATAACGTATTGTATTTCTTGCAATAAATTAGGGACAATTTATTAATTATGTAACTATATTTACTTGTTTATTTTGTTTAAATTGATTGATTGATTATTTTAGTTTGGCGCGTCGATATCGAGGATCATTTGGCGCCATAAGTAGGATGTTTAAATCTTAGAAAATAATTGTGTTTCTTTGAAGAATTTGATCAAATTGGAGATATTTGTAACATTTGGAATCAATATTTGATCGAGAGGTTTTAATAGATCTAACCTTGTCTTAATGTCTAAATATTCATTTGAAGTTAAAATGTGGTTAATAGTTAGAATATTGTCGCAGTTTGGACATCTGGGTGGCGGATCACCTTTCAACAAATAAGAGTGAGTGAGGTAGGTGTATCCGATAGCGACCCTTCTCCATATTGTATTCTCTCTACGTGACAGAGCATCGAGCTGAATGGGAGGAAAAACTAGAGGTTTAACCCCCCACAACTTGCACGAATCCTCCCGCAGGTCCCACTCAAGCTGAAATAGATTATCAAAAGTCTGTTTGAAAAAGTTTTTTGGATCTTTTGGAGCGAGGATTGAGTTAATTGGAGTGCCCGAGGTGATGGCAACCCTAGCCTGTAAGTCGGCTCTTTCATTACCTTTTATGTTAATGTGGCTAGGTACCCATAAGAAGGATATAGTGATACCTCTATTGGACGCCATTTGTATAAGATCAGATATGGCTGTGATGATCGGGTGAAAATGCATAGAAGGGTTGATTGATTGTAATGAACTCAAGGAGTCTGTTATGATTAAAACTTTAGTATCTAGTTTGGTGGATATTAACCATCTTAATGCTTCTTTGATAGCGAATAATTCTGTTGAAAAGATAGAAGAGTAATTGTTTAATTTGAATTTAAAGGTAGTGTTATTGTGTATGAAAGCGGCCCCCGTTCCCTGGGCAGTCTTAGAGCCATCAGTATAAATATGAGAAGAGTCTTTGTATTTCTCGTAGATGCGTGATAGGAAGGCTGATCTGATTATGTAGCTTAGATTTGATTTCTTGTTATATTTTCGGAGCGTATAGTCAATGGAGGGTCTTACTGATAACCAAGGCGGGTATATACTTTTGGAGAGTCGTTGGTTTGAATGGAGAGGTTGTGACGATTTAGGATGATTTTTATTCTAGATGCTATGGAGTCTGCTGGAATAATTGTGTTGGGTGGCGGATTTAGATGTAATGCTCTTTTCATGATGGGTTTGAATGAAGCAGTTGAAAAGTATTGCATTAGGGATCTTTTGTTTAAAGGCATAATGCAATTTTTAAATCACCAAAAATATGCAAGAACTTTTTAAAAATATATTAATAGCATCTCATTTGTGAAACTACAGCCTCGGTTTTCAGACTTTCTCGATGTTCGGTCCGCTTGCTGAATATAAGTTTATTAGTGTTCCGTACGGAACACTTATAAGATGACTTCGACGTCTGTCTGTCTGTCTCTCACACCCGAATTTCTCCGAAACTACTTGCCATAAAAAGTTGAAATTTGGTAATAATATAGGAATTGATAGCCTCATCAGAGCCGTGTAGTTTTGAAAGTTAAATTTTGACTTAAGGGGTTAGTTTTGGGGGGTGAAATCGGAAGTGAAAAAAAATTTTTTTTACTAAGTCATAGAGTGTGGTGTTAAATGAAAGCTTGTGAAAACGCGAATAAAAAATATATATATAATGTAATACTTGGGCTCACTTTTCTATGTATTATTTTAAAAAAATCGCTGTACCCCCGCCTTATCTCGAAAAGTACTGACCAAAAAATTTTGAAAAAGTTCTCCGGGGTGTAGATTGAACGAAAATTATCACGAGTGCATTACCTTTAATAATTTATCTATAATATATATAAAATGCAACGTCTCTCTGTCTGTCTGTCTGTCTGGCTGTCTGTCTGTCTGTCCGTTAGTGCGCCTATCACTGGAGAACCACTTATCCGATTTACGTACTTTTTTTTTTAAAAACATACATATGTTCTCTGGCCAGGTTATAGGCTATATTTTATTACGATAGGTAGCATAAGGAATGAGCAGTGACGTAAAATAGTGAATGAAGTCGGACAAAGTTTGCCGCTAGCGCCTTCTCTTGCAATACACAGTCCAAACCATTAAATATGGAACAATATTATGTAGCAGAGAATATCTATAATATATATAAAATGCAATGTCTCTCTGTCCGTCTGTCTGTCTGTCTGTCCGTCCGTTAGTGCGCTTATCACTGGAGAACCACTTATCCGATTTACGTGCTTTTTTTAAACATACGTATGTTCTCTGGCCAGGTTATAGGATATATTTTATTACGTTAGGTGACAAAAGGAATAAGCAGTGACGATAATAGTGAATCAAGTCGGAAAAAAGCTTGCCGCTAGCGCGTTCTCTTGCAATACACTCCCTAAAGCATTAAATATGGAACAATATCATGTAGCAAAGAATACAATATATATAAAATGCAACGTCTCTCTGTCTTTCTGTCTGTCCGTTAGTGCGCTTATCACTCGAGAACCACTTATCCGATTTACATGTTTTTATAAATTTATACATATGTTCTATATAATTCGAAATAAGCCTAGATAATGGGAGATAAGGTGAGATAATGGGAGATAAGGAGAAATAATGGGAGATAAGTCGAGATAAGCCTCGATAATGGGAGATAAGGTAAGATAATGGGAGATAAGGAGAAATAATGGGAGCTAAGTAGAGATAAGTCTAGATAATGGGAGTTATGGTGAGATAATGGGAGATAAGGAGAAATAATGGGAGATAAGGAGAAATAATGGGAGATAAGTCAAGATAAGCCTAGATAATGGGAAATAAGTTGAGATAATGGGAGATAAGGAGAAATAATGGGAGATAAGGAGAAATAATGGGAGATGAGCAGAGATAAGCCTAGATAATGGAAATTATGTAGAGATAATGGGAGATAAGGAGAAATATTGGGAGATAAGGGGAAATAATGGGAGATATTTTATTACGTTGGGTAACATAAGGAATAAGCAGTGACGATAGTAGTGAATCAAGTCCACGCGAGCGGAGCCGCGGGCCCGGCTAGTCTGATATATAAAAAAACAAAAATAATTTCAAAGTCATCAGTATTCAGTAAAGATCGGAAACAAACTTTGTTGAAAACTCCTTTGGGGTGTGTTTTGTGAAGTCACTAATCATTTTATACCACCGTAACAATTTTTTTTATTTTAAAAGCAATTAACGTACGGAACACTAATTGTGTTGTTCAACTTGCACTTGACCGGTTATTTTTAATTAGAGAATTACACAAAAATAAATAAAATATGTATTTAACATCACAAAAAAATGTAATTGAACAAATTCAAATAATTATAATTAAAAGGATGGATGATACTGTTGGTTACAGCACATTTTCTCGAGTCTTAGGTTCAAAATTGGATACAACCACCCTAATTTTCTTTTCCACATTGATTTTCTAGCGATATTATCACGACAGGCGAAAATCCAGCTGAACTTTTCCACTTAACGGGAAATGTGAATTTCTTACTGATATCCAAAATTCGGCTAATTATATGCTGTTAAACTATGTTTTCAACAAATTCTCATAAACAACTCCTCTCAACTGAAATTATTTTTTTTCCGAAGCAATAAATTCAAGTGGAGCATTAGCATTTAATATATGTTCAAACTATGCAAATTTCTTGATATTAACGTTTTGAAATCTTTTTTCAAACTAGATGATAAGCTGTGATAAGTGTTCCTCAAAACTGTAATTTTATGTCTAGAGCAATCAACTCTATTCAATGTCGGCACGTCGATTGCAACAAGGGGAATTATTATCTGTTTTCAATTTTTGTTTTCTATTTAGAGGAAACGAGAACCCAAGTAAAGCCTCTGACTTTTCTATATTTCTAGAATAAATTGAAATTAAAAAAATTCAAATATTTATAGTTTTTGCCCATAGTAAATACTAAATTAATGTATCTCGATCCCCAAAAGCTTTGTGATGATAGACCTAGACTAGTTAATAAACTTTGTTGATTTAACCTATTGTCTTTACTGGTTTTAAAAAGCAAGGCTAGGCCTATTACTTACATTAAATGAATGGATACAAAAGAAAGTTATTAGATATGTTTGGTTATACTTACTTAACCTAAGGTCTTATACCAGAGGTCCTATACTAACATAATCTAGGAAATGTGATTTATGATACATGGTTTACTAAGACTTATACTACCTTAGCCTAAGTCTTACGCTAACTTAACATAGGGCTTATTCTAACTTAATCTAGATTAACAATTTTCTTTCATGGCGGGCGAGGGGGGTCATCGTCTTCATCCGAGAGAGGGCCTGACGGTCTGGGAAACTGGCGGCGGGCATGTTGCGGAAGTCGGAAGGCGTCCCTAATGCATGGGTCTGGGTGCTGAGACGCCTTCTCCAGGAACTTCAGCTGGGTTTTCCTCATGTGACGATTCTTCACGAACCATGGGGCTCCCGTGATCATCCTCAGGGCCTTGTTCTGCATTGTCTGGAGTTGAGCTCTCCTTGTACTGGAGAGCTGGCACCAAGTGGGGCTGGCCTAGGTGAGGCCTGCCTTTACGACGGTGTTGTAGGTCTGCAGTTTGGTTCTTGGCAGCCACTTACTGGAGCGGTTTAAGATGGTAGAGTTTGCCCAGCAGTTGCTTCGCCTTCCTGGTGACAGTGCAGACCTGGTCCTTTCAGATGAGTTGTCTGTCATAGGTACTTGATGGAGTTGGCCCATTGGATGCGGGATCCTTAAAGCGGGTCAAACCGGGAGTCCAGGATGTCGAGGTGACGCTACAATCTGCTGGTGATAAGGCGGCTACTTCTTGAATGTGTGATAATGGAGGTGTCATCAGCATAAAGGAGGAGTTTAGTCTGATCTGATTTGAAAATGTCGGCTGTGAAGATGTTAAAGAGGTGGGGGGAGAGGACGGAGATTTGTGGGACTCCGGCTCTGATGGCCTTGACTTCGGAGATGGCCGTTTCGACTCTGACTTGAGAGGTTGTGCCAGAGACGACGGACTGAATGAGTTTAGTTATGACAATAAAGAAACACAGCTCCAACTGTATCTGTTGAAGCTGTTGGAAATGGTTTGGGCGAGTATAGTGGTGTGATGAGTGGTGCCATGAAGAGGTTGGAAACCGAATTGTTCGTCAGGCAAAACACGGAGAGCCGTGGACACTGCTCTGATGATTTCGAGGATGACTTTTTCAGCTAGCTATCTTGCCTAGGCCGAGAAGTAGGCTGATTGGGCGGTAGCTGTTTGCCTCGTGGGAGGGAGTTGATTTAACCATAATCTCGAGTTCATGAAACAATCTGATTACCGTACAACACAAAATTGTGTAATGTTAATTTGCGAAAAATTTAATCCAATCATATAAGATCATACACTAAATTAAATTTGGTCGATTTTTACATTAAAAGAAATCTGTAAAGTGATTTAACCAACCCTTCCTCGCAAACACGTATTTCTTAAATAGATTCCTGACATTTACTATTACATACTATTTCTGTTAAAATTGGAAAAAATAACTTAATTTTTAGATTCCTCGATTTCAACAACCCGGAATAAGATGTATCACGGGAAATACCAAAACAACTCCTTCGAACCTCCTCATTCACTATGAATATTTGTTCTTAAAATTTGTTTACTATCCAGCCAATCTTACTTACTTAATCCTTATGCTTTTCTGCCCCTTGTTAGGAGAGGAAGGCCGGTGGAGTTGAGTTATTCTATTTCTGTCTTTTCCTTCTATATCCTTCCATCCCGTTTAAATTGCCGATTGCCTCTTTGGTTTCTTCTGTATTAGTTTCTTCTGTTTATATGAGTTCTGTATCTTGTTCTGGTATTATGTCTCTATGTTGATTTTTGTATGCTTGTACTTCTAATTTTTTGCATCCATATTCTTTCCTCTCTGTTTCAATGATTCCTACATAGGGCATTTGTTGTTCTTCTGTCAGTTCATCCTCTTTTCCGTTTATTATTCCGTGTTCTCAATCTAAAAAGTCGATAATTATTTCCCATTTTTTCTTCCTATCTATTTCTTTGACGATGATTCTTATTTGTATTCATTTTACTAGTACTCTGTTCCGTATCCTTTATCTTTGCCAGGGTTGTCGTCAATCTTCCTATCTCTCCTTTTTCTCAGTTTTTTAACTTGATGGTCGTAGTATCCTTTGTTTGTTCTTTCAGTTTTTCTTCCTCAATGTTCCATTTATATTCTCTTCCTTCGATTACGATTTTTGGGTATCCTATTTTCACCCTTTTTCCATTCTTTCTCTCGTTCTCTGCTATATGTTTCAATTTCGCGTTCATCTTTTGTTAAATCGTTGTTTATATAAACTCTCTCTTTTAGGTTTTTCAATTTGGTTTTATTTTTCATTGCACCTTCCTTATCTCCCGTGTTTCCAAGTTCTATCTTATATATAGTGGCTTCCATTTTTATCACATCTTTAATCTGTACTTTTGTGTCCATACTCCTCTCCATAAAAAGTTCTACACCAATTTTCAGATCTGGTTGGCTATTCGCTTCAAAACTCATTCCCGATATTACAATATTACTCCTTACTTTGTCTTTTTCCAGTCCACTCATCTTTAAATTCTTACTTCTCATGTTTTCTCGAATTATGTTATTTTCCTCTTTTAATACTTCATTCTCCTTTTGTAGTTCCTTCAGCTCTTGTTGGTATCTCTTCTGATCCTCTCTTCATATCCTTTATATCTGACATTAGCTCTCTGATCATTTCTGTCAAATTGTCTATCTTATCTACTCTTTCATTTTTCTCTCTATGTGGTGTTCTTATCAGCTTTTTACCCTTCTCGAATAATCCCACTGGCTCCTCTTTTTCTTGGACTCTTCCTCTTTTCGAGTCTCCTGAGGTACAATCATCGCTATCCATTATTCTTTCTGTTATAAAACTTTACGTATGTTCCTAGTATATTCCATTTTCAAACACGGGAGAAAAAGAAAAAAAAAAAAAACAGTAAAATGATCAAGGTCGTCGCTTATCGTTTCGTTTTCGTTAGTTTCATACAATTTTACAAAATTATTCTCGTAGATCTCCAAATTTTTTACTTATTGTCCTAATCGAACACTACACTCTGCTTTATTTCTAATCCCTCTCGTTTGCAATCGGCAAAATAATTAAATAGATCGAAACACTACTGTAATAATGCTCGTTGAACAAGTTGACTATTGCCGGGCGTCCAATTTACGTGTACATACATCGCGATCCGAAACTCAACTCCAGTCCAGCCAATAACCAGGAAATATTCTCCTAACAGTAGTTCAGACGTCCAAGGCAACACATTACTACGAGATAGCCCCCACGAAGTGCTTGGAAAGAGGTGTCTCACATAGTTTTTTTTAGCTATAACGCCGTTTCTATAAATTTATATTTTGATGCAAATGATTCCCTGTGTATAACGCAATACGGCCATAGTGCCTCAGGGGCTTTATTTCGATCTAAAATTTTCCATAATAGTTAGACAACGAACGAGCCCCACCAATACTGATACATACTAAATCTACTTCAAAGTATTTGTAGATATGCAAATATCGAGGATCTCGAACGATCAACCTTAGCACTAGCGACAATACTTTTACAAAAGAGAAGGCCTTCTATAATGCTATTAGTTACCATCTATAAATAATTATTATTAGGGCTGATTTCATTGAGCTCTAACACAAATTCTTTCTCTTTTATTTTTTCAATTAAGTGCCCTCCTCGGTTATGTATTCTATTTTGATACTGAGGTTATTTGACAAAAATATTTTGAAAATAGACTCACCGGTCATAATGCCCACCATATCTACAGCAGCCATTAGAAAGAGTTTTTTTGCGAGAGTATGAGACGTCTTATATTTCGAGGATCTATGTACCACCTTGTAAAATACTTATAAAGTATTACTTGGCATAGACGCTTGCTTATAAAAACTTTCTTTTTGTTGATTCAACTGTTTTATGTTTCCGATAAACTAGTTACAAAATTTAATTTTGAGATACGTAATAAAAGACTGTTTTTAGTCAATTTCCACTGGTTTATTTAAATTGTGATGACTAGTTTCGCTGTCGATGCAGCTTCTGTCAACAAAGGTCGATTCATAACGACTTGCTGAAATCGACCATAGTTGATTTGTCAACACTGTGTGAGTGTAAAAATGTAGATCTGAAGAAGCTGCATCGACAACGAAACGCGTCATCACAATTTAAATAAATCAGTGAAAATTGACTAAAAACCGTCTTTTATTATGTATTTATAATGAATTTCCATCAAGTAGAAGCTACAACCATCCGTAATTTTGAGATAATTGGTTTCTAAATGGATGTGTGAACTAGTATTCTGGTGCAAAACTTTAACATATAGTAAACACTGCGTCCTTTCTTCACCATTGATTTATGTCTACGTAAATGTCATATTTTTGATATTTGCACTATTTGACAGTTTACTCTCCTTATTTTTACTCTTTTCAGCAAAAGCCGATCCATTTTCAAAGGAGAAATACTTCCCAAAACTTTGCCAGACTTAATCGTAATAAGATTCAGTTTATACGAACTCTAAAAGCTAATTTGTAATAAATACGTAATTACTATTTCAAGTTTTCTTTACCTAATATTGTCAAAGTGATTGTACATGTGCCCTGACATGTTTAAACAGAATAAACGACTGAGGCCGAACGTGTACACACCATTTTCAGGTTTAAATATAATATTTCGTGGCGGATTGATGCAGCAAAAATTTGTTGAAATTGAAAGTTTAAACGTTACTAGAGTGTCTCTGGATAAATTGGGTTTTTGAATTAAAAAAAAATCCTATAATTTCAACATTTTTTAATATTCTCCTTCTTCTTCTTCTTCTTGTACTTTTAATAGATCTGATGATATGAGATTGTGGGATTTCTTGAGAAGTAGATATCTAAGTATCTCTCCATCTTTTTGCTGGCCTTCCCGGTGGACGTTTGCCTGCCTAGTTTTCCTTCCAGATCGATCCTTGGTAGTCTGTGCTCGTCCATTCTTTTTACATGGTTATGCTACTGTCTTCTTCTTTATCTTCCCCATCTTACTGCATTTTGTACGCCACATTGTTTCTTGATGTCACTATTTCGTATCCTATCCCTCCTTGTTTTACCAACTGTCGCTCTTAGGGTTTTCATTTCGGCGGTACGTAGCATACTTTTTGTTTTATTGGTCTCTTCTCGTGATTCTATATCGTAGGTAAGCGTGATGCGAGTCTTGTCTATTTTAACCTTGCTGCCTGTTCGCATGTATTGATTGGACTATACAATATCTCTTACGCAGCCTGAGATAACTGTTGTTTTATTAATTAATCTTCTAAGGTCTCTAACTGGGTCGTGATAGCTTACTAGGTCCACACCAAAGTATTTATCTGGGTTAGCTGTTTTACAGAGTTACCCTCCACTACGAGTTTGCATCTTTACGGGGTCTTTGGCGATAGTGATGCTTTTGGTCTTTTCAATTGATATGCTCATATTAAGCTGTCGACAAGCTTGATAAAATTTAAGAGGTATCTGTAGGTCATCTTCACTTTCGGCTACCAGCGCTGTATCCTCTGCGGAACAAACCAGACTAATTCCGTTGTTACCCATTCTGTATCCCATTCCTAGTGACTGTACATCTTCTATTATTTTGTCCATTAAAAAATTGGACAAAAACGGACTGAGGCTGTCTCCTTATCTAGTTCTAAATTTTATTGTTGTAATTAATAATTTAAATTATCTGGTAATAGGTGTTTCGGTTAATAATGTCGATTTTTTTGCATCATTTAAGCCTTTATTTCCAACACAAAATGAATTACCTTAATGATCAAAGTATTGGCCATCGTTAGCTATGACTTTTTCCCATATTTCTGTCAAAGAATGGATTCCGCACCAGAAGAACTTTTCATCTTTAGGCCAACCATTCATCAAGCCAAATTTTCACTTCTTCGTAAGAATGTAAGTGTTGTTCTGCAAGCCCGTGCTGCATCGATCGATATAAGTGGTAGTCTGAAGGGTGAATACAGCGAGTGGGGTAGAACGTCCCATTTGATGTTTTCCAAATAGTTTTTAACACATTTTGCAACATGGAGCCGAGCATTGTCATGTTGAAAAATGATTTTATCGTGTCTTTGGGCGTATTCTGGTCGTTTTTCCTTCAATGCTCGGTTCAACTTTATCAATTGTTGTCGGTAGCGATTGCTAGAAATCGTTTCACCAGGTTTCAGTAGTTCGTAATACACAGCACCTCTACTATCCCACCAAATACACAGCAAAGCTTTCTTTTCTTGTATATTGCTCACTGGTTGGGATGTTGAAGGCTGGCCTGGGTCTACCCAAATTTTTTGGATTGGAGCATGTTCACCATAAGCTTCAACCAACAATTGATAACTTTCAGCAGCCGTTTTCTTCAAATGAAAGAAGGTTATTAAACTTCCCCACAAAACGTTTTTTTCATGTATGAAACACGACATATTCAAAGCTAAGAAGAAGTATGTTTTTCGCACAATGACAATTAATAACGAACTGGCTTTTGATGGCGTATGTTTACCTTTCAAAACGCCATAGATGTCACTAGTGTATTAGTAACGCCATCTCTCAGCAAAGTCGTCATTATTAACCGAAACACCTATTATTTATCAAAAAAGACATTTTGCAGAAACCATTTGGAAATAATCTCAATAAGAATTGTTTTGTGATTTTTTCTACTTATTAATTCGATCGAATACTAATAATAATTAGAATTAGATTAAATTACCAGTAGATTAGATAGAAAGTGCAGAGATGATCATCAATTATCTACACTTCAGCTATATAATATTTCATCTTTTACTAATAACCTTAAAAAAATTGGGTATTTCCATTCCATAATGCAACGGTCGCAAGAATTACTTTTATTTACAAACTAATTCTGAGAAACATTACCATTACGTGTAAGCCGAAATATTACCTTGACAAGTTGAAATATCCAAAAGAGATCAAGAAATCCTATCTTTCTCGCTTTTTGATTCTCTGCTTTCGGTCAATAGATATCAGAAATCGTCCCTGCCTTAAATATAACTTTTTTTAGACTCCCTACAAAATACCATTTACAAATATCTCTCTCGCATCGTTGCTCAGCTCCGAAGGTCGTGGCTTCTATAGCATTTTTACACAGCCATTCAGGCTTCTCTATCTTTGACACTTCTCGTCATCTCCGATAACTCCAAATGTAATGTAGACATGATCTGATCGATGTATCTGTTGGGAGTTCTACCTCTTTTTCTTCTAAGGGCGGCTTTCCTCTGAATTAGCAACTTTTTTATGCTATCCCTTCTTATTATGTGACCAAAAAATGCTACTATTTATCTCTGAACCGATAGTATTTTGGCAGTTAAGATCGCTCAAAACAGATGCATCCGCCTGTAGCATGTAGTTTCGAAAGCCTCTATTATTTTACGGCATGCTGCATTAATAATCCATGTGTCAGCTCCGTATGTGGCTATACGGAAAATTATAGAATTAACAAGCTTCTTTTATTTATTCTATGCTCTTTCCATACTTTACCTAGGCTTGTCATTACAAATTTTGGGCATCGCTATCCTTCGTTTAATTTCTTCTTCGCAGCCCCTTGTTAGAAATTCCGGCGCATAAGTATATAATACATGTCTTCAGTAGTATATTGTTGATTTTGTTGAGAGTAGGCAAAATTTTAGCTCGATCTACTATAAGAAGAGAACATTTCTTTCGATTTAGTGAAAGACCGACATTTGCGCTAACCTTTTCGATTTGATGTAGTAGTGCACCCATTTCTTCCTCGGAGCTAGCCATTATTGTAGTATCATCAGCCTATCTTAAGTTCGAGAACTTTTTGCCTCCTACTGATACCTCTCTATTCCACTCTTCCGTCGCTTTGCAAATAATTCATTTACCATATATATTGAAGAGTAGTGGAGACAGGATACAACCCTGCCTCACCCCCTTTCCGACTTAGAATGGCTTAGACAGATTTTTCTCAACTAACATAAGCCATATTGCTGCTGTATAATTTGTGGATTAAGAAAACAAGGTGGTCTGATGTTCCCATTTCTTGAAGAATTCTCCATAAGTTATCCCACTGTACTATGTCAAAGGCCTTTGTATAATCAAGGAAACAGAGCACAGCAGGATCATTGTATTCGTAGAACTTTTCTACCATTTGTCTGTTCTTGGGGAATCTAAGGCAAGAGAACTGATTTCAATCGTTCTTGGATGATGTGGAGTATAATTTTGCTTGCATAACATTTAAGAGTGATAATTCTGTAATTTCCAAGGCGTCTCGTGGACCTTTCTTATAAATCAGTATATATATATATATATATATATATATATATATATATATATATATATATATATATATATATATATATATATATATATATATATATATATATATATATATATATATATATATATATATATATATATATATATACCAATTGTGTCTATTCTTTAGGCCATTTACCTGTTGTCCAGATCTTATTGCATATTTCGTGAATTAAGTTAACACCGGTCTCCCCTGTCGCTTTAAGCATTTCGGCCACAATGCCATCCACCCCTGCTGATTTATTATTTTTGAGTTTTGTTATAGCTGATTCCACCTCACTCCTGAGAATTGTTGGCTCTAGATTTCCCATATTCAGTTGTGTGTTGTGATTTTTTGCACTTCCCAGGAGAATTTAACAGTACTATCACCATCTTTTGATTACTTCTGGCTTTGCTGTCAAAATTTGCACAATGTCGTTTTTTATTGGTAGAAATTTTGGTATGAATGTATTTGCTAATTGTTTGACAATGTTAAATAAATCTGTAGTTTCATGTTTTTGTGAGCGGCGTTCTATTTCTTCCGAATTTCTTCAGAAATTATGGCTATATATTTGTTTATTGTTTTAGTTAAATTATTATATTTTATTTGTGTTTCCTCGTTGAGACCTTTAGACTTAGTTGTTGGCTCTCTTATATTAGTTGCCATGATAATGGAGATATCCACAGTTTTTTCGGTTCCTATTTCATATCGTTGCAGGTTGACGTGGCTGATTCAATGACTGACTTCGTTTTTGTCCATAGTTCATTACAGCTTGATCGTTTTATTTCACATTTTTTATTGGGTCAGATTATTTATTTATTTTTTTTGTTTACGAATATAGTAACTATTAATATTTTCGACAACTTTTTTCACAAAAATTTATTAAATAGTATGCGTATTAAGATCATAGAAAAATCTATAATATCTGTAATAATTTGTTTCTTGTATTTTCCTATCATTTTATATAGGATAAATCAGTAAAAATGACAAAAATACCATCAGTTACCATGTAAGTATAACCAATTTAGGAAATCTTTTTGGTCGTTTTCTAAATTCTTCGAATAAGATAATAAGTTTAAGCATAAAGATGAAAAATACCCCAAACACAGCATAATACTTTCTATAAATAAAATAGAAACGTTCTATAGTTTATTTTTATGTAAGAAAACTTATGATTGAACCTAGAAATAATACAAAAAACTACAGCGAGCGTTGTCTTATTTTACACTAATAAAGAAAATATCCTCCTTAACTCACTTAAATACATGAAAGAGCTACTTAATAATAAAAAAAACTATTTGGAAAATTGCCGAAAGCTTTTTATTAAATTGATTCTAAACGTCCTTTTTTATCTTCGATATCCCATTTTAAGATTTGTTACCTAACGTTGTACATAACTATTTCTCTTTTCTTTTACAAGAAAATATGAGACGTCATAATTAGTGAACGAAAAAAAGATGAAAAATGGAAAAATCTGTAAACCTTCTACATTTATATTTGAAACATTTATATCGTACTATGTGAATGGGATGCCCGCTGTCGCCCCTGCTGTTTAACCTATATTTCAGAAGAGGAAAAAATTGGAATAAAAATTAATGGCAAGCCAATCAACAATATTAGATACGAAGATGACACTGTCATAATGGCGAAAACACTGAAGGATTTGCAAAGTATTTTAAACAGGATAGTTGCAGCCAGTGAAGAAAGGGGATTAACATTTAATGTAAAGAAAACCAAATTTATATTAACATTAAAAAATCAGCGAGCAAATGGAAGCCTTCTCACTCATAATGATCCCGTTAAAAGAGTACGTAAATATTATTATTTGAGAACAAATGTCAATAACAATAATGACATCTCAGAAGAAATCCGACCAAAATACGTTTGTGCAGATAAAAAACTTCTTCTTAAGCAACAATATAAACTTAAACCCAAAAATGAGATTCTGCTCTAAGGGGTAGAGGCGCAGACGCTAAATAAAAATTACATAGAAAAACTGGAAGCATATAGAAGGATACTCAGAATACCTTGAGTCGACAAAGCCGGGAACGTTGAAATGTGGCATAGAATAAACAAAATACGAGAAATATTAATTACTATTAAACGACGAAAAATCGAATATCTGGGTAATGTGATGAGACGGCAAAAATACCAACTATTGCAGCTAACCCTGCAAGGGAAGGTTCAGGGCGGAAAAGTATTGGACAACGATGTATCTCTTGGCTTCGCAACCTGAGAGAGTGGTTTGGGTGTACAGCAGCTTCAGAATTTTGTATAGCAATGATGACTGGCAAAATGCGCAGAGGAGATGCTAGTCACCAGCAGTCTAAATTACACCACCAAGGTTAAAAAGCGGACTAAAATGCCTACCGGGGCCTCTAATAGCGAACTCATAAGCTGTTGGCTCTACCGCCTAATGTAAATTACGCGCCAGTCTACTGTTTTCCGTTAATACTCATTTTATCAGCTGATGTCTAATTTTTAGCTGCGTATACATGTTTAGTTCGTTTCTCTTTCCTCCCTCTTACGCCTTAAGATTACTTTTTCCTTAATTTTAAAAAAGGTGTATTAAGTTTAAAGGTGCTATTAAACATGAGACGGACAATACGGTTATTACTTCCTTGTTGTGTTTTTTCTACTCCTATCACATTTACCTCTCAGGAATCAGACAGACTCGCAACCAGCAAATGACATAGGCATTAATCTGATTATCCTTTCTTTACTGTAAAAAACTGCCAAGGTTAAAAGAGTGTGCATTTCTACATATGTATACTTCCTCCTCCTCATTCCTGCTCCTCCATGAGAGTATAGTGACATTATGAAACAATGTATGTATTGGGTCTCTCCAAATGTATACTTAAATAACTTTAAAATAAAAATGCTCACCTGCCGACGATTGAATACGAGAATGTGAGTACTGTAAGCTACCGTAATAATTACAAACTTATTACTATTTAAATATACGAATCTTCTTCTTCGGGTACCATGACCGTTTAACGATCGTTGGTTATCATGCTGGCTACCATGTTGATGATGATCGTTTTATTGACAGCCGCTCGGAAGAGTTGAACCATGGACTTTCCGTATCACTGCCTCAAATTTTTCAACCACAATGTTCTTATTCTCCCTGGACCACGTTTGCCTGGAATCCCTTCCTCTCTAATCAGATGCAAGATTTCGTATTTTTCTGGATGTCTCATAATGCCACAAAATTCTCATTTGAGTCGCTTAATGGTCGTGACCATTAAAGTAAGTCGTTTTCAATGCGAGTGAGAATGCTGTTATTACTAATTCTGTCCATCCAACTGATTTTCAGCAGTCGTCGATACACCCACATCTCGAATACCTCCCGACATTTAAGCATTGCTTCAGTTAGCGTCTACGCTTCCATGCCGTACAAGAGAACTGGAAAGACGTAGCAACCTACCATTTTCATCAGTAGTTTCAATAATAAGTCATGAAGTTTTTTAGATTTTTTTTTGTTCTTCATAAATGCGTCTCGAGCTTTCTCTATTCGAATTTTGACTTCCACAGTCGGGTCCCAGTGGTCGTTGATATTGCCACCGAAATACATCAATTTATCAACTCTCTCTATCTTTGTGCCACTGAGCCACCACCATCTTCATTATTAGATTCTTTGCTTATAATCATATATTTTGTTTTATTTGCATGATCCAAACTGTGTACAAGTGTCAGTTATTTTACACATAAGTTTTTATAAATATTTTCCGTCATTAGTGATAATTAATGTATTATCGGCGTATCTGATATATGTTAACACCGTTGATGTTGATTCCTTCAGTGGTACCAGTGAGTGCTTCATTGAATATCACCTCCGAATAGAGGTTGAACAAGGGCGATAGAATATAACCCTGACCCACTCCCCGCTTGATTTTAATTGCATCCGATATTTGACTTGAATGGCGGAATGGAGTGTCCCGACATTACTACGCCGGGTTCCGAACGTAAATTAAAAAAAACTGCCGCCTGGGTTTTTGTAGCGGTAAATTCTACTTGGTTACTACTGCCGCCTGGGTTTTTGTAGCGGTAAATTCTACTTGGTTACTCTCACCCCCAAATTGAACTTCTTCCAGATCTTTGTTAAGGTAATTCACCCGTGACAGTCGGAGCCAAAAGTCCGATAATAAATTCAAAAAGTTTAAAATACTCAATGGCAGTGTTTATTTTTGTCGAAGACTGTATTCGATACATGGAAACTTTCATATGCAGACACACACTTTTAATAAAAATAAATGTGGCAACGCTGCCAATGTGTATACTGAATACTCTATAGAATGACATTTATATGAGTTATTTAGGTTATTTATTATTTTTCCGTTTCTACTGTTTAAACCGTATTACTTCTATTTAAAATAATAAAAAAAATTTAAACAAAAAATGCCTTTTGATTATAATCAGTTGCGTTATAAAGGCAAATTTGCAAAGGAACGCTCATCAATAAAACCCCTGGGAAACATACAAGATCTTATATGGCAAAAAAAGATGAAATAAAAAAACAAAAAGCATCAAGAGCTAATTTGCCTCAACGAAAAAACTTTATTGGTTAGAAATAAAGAGGCCATGAGAAAAAATAAAGAAAAACATGAAGGGGTACAGTATCAATCAAATTGTGGACTGCAGATGGACGTTTATCATACTGGTGACATTATTAATCCTCAAGCGCTAACTGATATATTGAATAATGCTTCAATTAAATCTTAGGGCTGTGGCTTAGTATATTTCGATTTAGAAACATCGGGATTTTCAAGTACAGCTAATATTTTGCGAATAGCGGCGAAATATCAGGATAAAACATTCAATGTTTGTATTAGGCCTACGCAACCGATTAATTACCACGCTTTCAAAGTTATGGGCTTAGAACATATTAATAGCGACCTGTATTTATATGGTAAACCTATCAAAACAATCACTCTAAAGGACGCATTAATTTCATCATCAACAGTTATTAAATTTTTCTCCAAAACCTTGCGTACTTGTTGCCCATAGTGCACTTTTTGATTTGTCCCATTTAATTCAAGGCATAATTGATTTTGCAATAATCGAGGATTTTAAAAATATTGCTGGTTTTTCGGACACAGTAAGTCTTTTTAAACAACACTTTCCTGACCGCAAGGGTTCAGAAATGTTTAAGCTCAGAAAGTTAGCGCATGATTTACTGCAAGTAGCACAAAAAGAAAAATTCCATGAGGCGATATAAGACGTTAAAATCCTTGAGAATTTGGCAAATGAGTTTTTGGAGAGAGAATTACAAATTACGTATCGTATAAAGTGTGCGTTATGGAAAAACTAATACTGTCATCTTTAATGACTTTAAAAAGTGTTATTTCAGATCTTATGATTAAAAAAATTTCATCTGAATGCATAACTTTGAAAGATCTAAAAAGTTCTTATGATAAATTGGGTTCTACAGGACTAGTGCAATTGTTATCTAGTCGAAAAGACAATGGCAAACCACGTGTAGCCCAAGATACGCGAGTGGTAACTAAAGTAATTGATTAGTTTACAATTAGTTTATAATACTTTATTTATTTATCCCTAGTATCATTAATTATTTGTTTAGTTTTACGAAGAAGATTTATAAAACCGTTTTTTTTTAATAAATATTTAATATTGTTATCGATTAATATGTAACAGTGTTGATAAATAAATATAATATTAACTTAAAATATTGAAAAATTATTGACCCTAAAAAGCTATTTTTGTTAAATATAAATCTTTTAAATGCTAATGAAAAAAATAATAAATATCAAGATGCAAATTCAAATTTTTAATTAATACATTTAATATTTTTATTTGATGATTATAGATAAAGTTGATAAATATATTGTGTTTATTCAATAAATTATTTAACCTACAAATGAATTTCTATTTAAAAGTTAACCATTTCAAATGCTGTTTGAATGTTGGCGTGTAATATATAACGACACACAGCGTTCTCGAATTGTGATATTTGTCCCTCACTACGCGGTATTTTAAATAAATATCAATTTTAATATTTTTAACAAATCGATAAAAAAAATTATTTTTATTTCTAATTTTTTTCACTAAATATCAGTTTTTTAAAAAAATTCGTAAGAAAAGTTCTTAAGATATACACGAAACTATGCCTTTTTTTATACTTCATTGGCCTATTGCATGTTAATTATGTGCACTTTAATTATGAATATCTCGCTTCTCAGTTGGTAATTTTTTTTTAATTAAATGAAAAACATTTAGATTAACATCATATTTCAATTTCATCAAATTCTTAAGAAAAGTGGATTTACGAGTGAACTACCTTAAGTTAAACAACTTCCTACTCTCTGCGGATAATTGCATGAGCAGCCGATATTCGAACGTTCAAAATGAATGAAGAAATAAACCTACTGTCATCTGCTACAAGTAATATCCTCTTTTATTTGTTAGTTAATTAATCATAAAACCAGTGTTTCTTGCCAAAAATTAGCAATTTAATTAAAGGCATATTTAACCCTTCAATTGTAGATGAAGACCTGCATTGTGGTAATTGTGTTAGTTCTACAACTGTACTCAACTTTTGCCGTCCCCTATTTCAATCCGTATACAATAGAGAAAAGAAAAAAGTGGTGTGGACAACATTTATCTGACCAGTTAAGTTTAGTATGCCAAGGGACTTATAATGGACCTTCGAAAAAAGCACGTAAGTATTGAAACAGGTTACTTTAATTTACTATAGATTTAGGATTTTTACATTTCACTTTATCCGTGAAATTGTTTGATAGTTTAGTCTTACCGTTACTCACTTAGTACTTACACGTAGGATGAAAAGTTTTTGGTCTAGTTACTTAAAACACATTTTTTTTTCAAAGTTTTTGCAAAAAAAACAAGAGCGATACAATCAGTCCAACGCTTTTCTAACATTTCTTTACCTTTCTTGTAGAAGGATTTGTCTATGCCTTCAAAATAGGCCTGGCGATAACTTCTTCATTGCAGCCAAATCTCTTTCCTGCGAATAGATAATAGTCGCCGGGGACCAAATCTGGAGAATAGGGTGGATAAAGAAGCAATTTGAACTTCAATTTATGTAATTTTGCCATCGTAACCATTGACTTCTGACACGGTGCATTGTCTTGATGAAAGAACCCTTTTTTCTTGTTCATTTGGGGCCGTTTTTTTGCGATTTCCGCCTTCAAAAGCACCAATAACTTTATATAATATTCTCTTTTGATGGTTTTTCCCTTCTAGTCGATGAAAATTATTCCATGTGCATCCCAAAATATAGAGGCCAAAACCCAGCCGACTGTTGTGTCTTTGGTCGCTTCGGGTGGCTTTCACCGGCTACTGTCCACTCAGCTGAATGCCTATTTGATTCCAGCAATATATATTGTTGAATTAGTGAAAATCATGGTAAATAATTAAAAATCCGCTCAGAGAGATCGATAAAAAAATCAAGAATGAAGATATTAAAAAAAATTTTTTATTGATATTTCTTGAAAATTGCGGCCAGAAAATTAATTTGGGTAAAAATTACGTATTGTCGCCATAGTGCGACGTATGACGTATCATACAAAAAAGATTTTGGAAAAATTGTTAGTCAATAGTGTTGCTTCATTATTAATTCGTTATTGTCCTCTTATTATAATTATTTTTAAATTTAAGGCTAATAACAGTTTTCTTGGGATTGATGAACATTTTTCTAAAACTTTCTCCTCGGCTCCTTCTGATTTTATTTAACAAAACTGCGATGTACGCTCATCTTGCCTTGAACCGACGCGCAAGCGAGTGACTGATTTTGGATTTTACATGATTTCGACGAAAGTTCGGAATTGACTGATACTTTTATTATAATGCGCCGCACAGTGGAACCGAGGCGGCGAAAAGTCGATTTTATAAAAGTATGTGGAGAAGGGTAATAAACACAAAAATTTGAAGAGAAATGTCTAAATTCAAAGAATCAAGTGTAATTTATAATGTTTACCTATCTGAATAGAGTATATATATTCCTTATATAGATCACTCAAATAAATTACCTCTGATAACACATTACATTCTTAATTTTTTATTTCATATACTGCCCACAATTTTTAAAAACACTATGCTATATACATTTTTTAATTCAAAGTTTGATATAATAGCTGCATTAACACGTACTGGTTTCGTTTCTGATGCGAATATTTACGTGCCAAATTAAATAATGCCACAGAACCAAAAATCTTCATAAAATTGTATCTTTATTTAGGCGTAACTATTTATCTACACTTTCCTACAATCTAAAATTAATTTTTATTAGAAGAGTACATTGTTATTTATCATATCCAAATAGTTTTAAGTGCGATCAAGTGCGATTACGAGTACAATTAAATCATATATCCACGAACGTACAATTTGACTAGGTGAAAAAGGGATATATAATCTCATTTTCGCCACACTGCGAAAGGTTAAAGTTCTGTCAGTAGACGAAAAATTGCCTGTTTTATACAATTTCCTTTTAGGAGAGACAGTTAAATATTCTAAATGCTAAATATAACTTGAAATATAGAAAAATTAAATTATGTAAGGATAGATATAGTGCACTAGTTTTTTATGAACTCTAGCTGTGTAGCGTATATATTAAGCCCTGAGAAAGAGTCATTCATATGCGGAAGGCGTATATATAAATGTCTTAATTCACAATCAATATACGAGAGTTGTCTGAAAATAATGGTTTTGACAAATAACACCATCTTTGTGTTGAAACTCAAAACTTTTCAGACTACTCTCGTAACATATCTGAATTATCGCCGAACTATATAATGTCTTTACGAACATATGTCGTCTAAGCATGAAACAAATGATTATTATGCAATCTTTCGATTGCGAAATTTTGTCCGCAAATTTGATCCGCCATTATGATTATTTTAATTAATTATGATATTTCTATAATTTATATCTTTTGAAACCTTTACATTTTCTAATTTTGAAAGCATACATGTCAATTTTTCGAAAATTCCATCGCCATATTAAATCCGCCATTTTGAATTTTTGAAATCTGACAGCGTATTTGAATTTAGCGACCCTAAAAACCTATAATAACATGCATGATGTGAAGATCCGTCTGTTCCCCGAATTGCATGACTGAAAAGGTTAAATATATGTGATCGTATTATGTGAATTTTACACAAATATATTATTTTTAATTATTATAATGCCACACAAATAGTTTATGTAATCATTCATTGCATATTTAAGAAGTAATATAATTTTTGCCGCGAATCGGGCAAATGGCTCCACTGTGTGCCGTAGACAAATGTTCCGTTCACCGATTTTTTGCTGATCGCTAGAATCGCATCTACCAAAAATAAATTATCGCGGATCGCGGACACGTTCTTACTTGACAGACTGTATACAGGGTGGGTCTAAGGAGAAGGCTTCAGAAATAGTCTGTAGAAGAATATGTCATATTGCAGTTGAAAAATCTTGTAAACTCTTTCTCCGTTCAAGTTTTTTGTAGCTAATGTTTCATCAAAAGGTATCTGTCATTTTAAACATCGATTTTAAAACACGGAATAAATTATTCTTCAGTGTAATAAAAACAAATTTAATTTTTAATTTAGATTTGTGTACTAATTGGATAAATTACTTTACAGATGTTATTGTTTAAAGCGTTAGTGTAATTTAGCAAATAGGTAAGATATATGTTCTTGTTTTAATAGACAGTAAACAAGGAATTTCTGCATCTTTGTTTTTTTTTTAACTAAAACTACTTAGATTTAAAAGTCATGAGATTCAAGTTATCTCTCTTTAGTTACTTAAAGAATATAAATATGTATTAAACCACTGTATTAAATGCTTTATGTGGTAAGCATTTTCACACATATGAATCTAAATATTGTTCTGTCGTTCGGTCAAATTGACTTGGCATTTATCGTATTTATTACTAATCCGATATAATTGAATCGTACAGTACGATTCTGAAATGTAGTTGTGATTGAGCTGCTGCAATATTGAGGAAGATTCCTTTATCAATTGTGTCTTGCAGTTGTACATTCTTTGGTAGATAACGCGGGTATGTTTTGAGTTGTCGCTATAATCAGACGGTGACATAACTCGTTTATATCTCAATATTTTTTTCCGTTTATGGAGATAACGTAACGGTTTCTAATTCTCTCACCTTTGTATTTATTTCTACTAGAGTCGTGATATGGCGAAATAAGGGTTCTGAGATACTTCGATAGATGGAAATAGTATTGTAAAAAACACTACCGATATGATTGACATAATAATCGGTACTTGGATGATTTCCCAATCTAGTAACAGCCCGAATACCGAGTGATTTTTTACTTGCAATTTTAATTCATGTAAATATCGATTCTGTTAGTTGAAGAAAGTGCCAGATTTCGTTGTGGTAGTGTCTACCATTCTATTTATCAAATAGGATAAAGACGAATCAGTCTCGTTTAATACGAGTTCAATTGCTTCATAGCTCAGTTCTTAGCAGAGAAGAGTAGCTATCTAAAGGATTCGAAATATTTCGGTACTATCTGTTGCTAATTAGTGAGTCCAGAGTAGCATATTCAAATGCCAAGAGACGGGGAGTTCGCCAGTCTTCTTGATCTTTTTTTAACCACCAATCCGGAGATTTACAAGGTCACCGTAAATCCGCCGTTAGGTTCTTCCGACCATAAACTGCTTTCGACATCGAGTATCCTGCCAATCAGTGACAGAGAGGCGCCTAGGCCGCGCAAGATTTGGCACTACAAATCTGCTAAATGGGAAGATCTTATGGAATACTTTCGAACTTTCCCTTGGATGGACATTTGTTTTCGATCCGATAACCCATCTGACTGCGCCAGGGAGGTCTCCGATGTTATTTTGGCTGGCATGGAAGCTTACATCCCTTTTTCGAAGAAATGCTCCTCCAACGGCAAGCCTAGGTTCGACCGAAAATGCAAAGAAGCTGTTGCTTCTAAACATATTGCCTATCGACAATGGCGTGAAAATCCTAACACCGTAAATCGTAACATCTTTGTTCATGCCCGGAACAGATGCAAGGGAATTATCGACGAAACCAAGGAGGCACAGAATCAACGAATTAGAAACAAACTTCTCGCTTGTCCCAACAATTCCAGGTCCTTTTGGGCAGTCGCTAAGGCAGTTAGTCAAAATTTTACAAAATCCACCATACCACCACTCACACGGCCAGATAATTCCATTGCAACCACACCTGTTGAGAGAGCGAACTTGTTGGCTGAACTCTTTGCTTCACATTCTACTGTCGATTTCCAAGGAAAAACACCACCTACTATTCCCATATTGCAGTCAAGGATGCCCGATGTTGTCTTCAGACAGCGCATCATAAAGCGTATTTTAATGAAGCTAGACACCAAGAAGGCTTCTGGCGCTGACGGAATACCTGCCATAGTTCTCAAAAACTGTGCAAGGGAACTAACACCAGTTTTCTGTAGACTTTTTAACCTATCCTACAGAAAGGGAATATTTCCGTCCTGTTGGAAATGTGCCACGGTTCAGCCGATACCTAAAAAAGGTAAGAAGACCTTGCCAAATAACTACCGACCAGTTGCACTGCTTTCAATAATATCGAAAGTCATGGAAAAGGTTATCAATGAGCATCTTCTAAAATATCTTAAACGATTCAATATTATTAGCGATCACCAATATGGTTTTCGTAAACATAGATCAACAGGAGATCTTCGCAATTGAACACTTTGGAGAATCTCGAGCGGTTGCTCTTGACATATCCAAGGCATTCGACCGTGTTTGGCACGATGGACTGTTGGCTAAGTTACGCTCTTATGGTATGTCTGAAAGGTTCTGTTTGTGGCTCTCATGTTTCCTCAGAGAGCGTTCTTTACGAGTGGCGGTCGACGGATTTCTTTTTAACACCCTCACTATCAACGCCGATGTGCCCCAGGGCTCCGTACTGTCTCCTACTCTCTTTCTCATTTATATTAACGATCTGCTGGAAAAGACCGGGAATCCAATCTATAGCTTTGCAGATGACAGTACGCTTGTCTCTTCATTCACCTTGAACGCTCGGACATCGGCTGCTCAGGCGAATATCCGCAGACAGCAGGAGGTCGTTCAATTTAACAAAGACCTGGAAGAAATTCTATCTTGGGGGGACAGTAACCAAGTGGAGTTTAACGCTACAAAAACCCAAGCGGCAGTTTTTTCTAAAAAAGTTAACGTTGCTGAACCCGACATAGTTATGTCGGGGCACTCCATTCCCCTACCATCGTCGCTCAATTTGTTGGGCGTTAGTCTGGGAGCAAATATGTCTTGGCATGAACATGTTGCAGGCATAGCAAGGAGAGCTTCTCAAAAGTTGGGAAAATTATTTAGAACCAGAAAGCTTTACACCCCACAGCAACTGTTAATTCTTTACAAAGCCCAAATTCGACCAACTATGGAATACTGCTCCCACGTTTGGGGCTCCGCTCCCAAACATACACTGCATTTGTTGGATTCTGTTCAGAAAAGAGCGGTCCGTCTGATTGGGGACCCGGAATTGACCGGCGGCCTTGAACATCGAAGAACGGTTGGCGACTTGAGTCTGTTCTACAAGTATTTTCATGGAAAGTGTTCGAAGGATGTAGCCCGCTTAATTCCTCCCAAAGCGGTGCATGTTAGAAATACACGTCGCGCTGGTTGCTTCACATCCGTATGAGGTTCAGCTTGTTACTCCGCGTACAACGCTTTTCAAGCAATCTTTTATATGGAGAACGTCATCCCTTTGGAATAATTTGCCCAGCGCTGTGTTTCCCACCGAGTACAATTTACAGCGATTCAAGAACAACGTGAATCGCCTTTTCCGCACTCGTGCCGCTCCTGGAACGCTTTAGGGACTATCCTGCAGCACGTGTGCTAGACCCATAAAAAAAAAAAAAAAAAATGACGAATTTTACTTGATTTAAAATTCAAGTACTTTATTCCATAATCAAGTATTCTTTAAGTAATAGACTACGCAAGCAGTTTTTTAATAGAATGATTCCAACACTATATGGAGGAATATAATTTATCTACTAAAAAATGGTCGACACCGAAATTTTTTTTTTTTAATTGCCTTGTGCCTGTGTTGGTACCATCATATATTTTCATGCCTCAAAAAAATTTTTATTTCAAACTCGAAATCGTATAAAATAATTTCTTTAAAATAATATACAATATATAGTATGTAAATTTGAGTTATCAGGTTCCCGGTACTCTTCTAAATGTGTCATAACTGAACATTACTCGGAAAGTTGTTTCCGTTGTTACTGCTTGTGTAAAGTTTTTCTTAAAATATTCCAAGTCACCCCTACCTCGCCAAATCTCTCAAAAGTCTCTATAAATTATATTGGCACATATTAAAATTTGAGTTTTTCCGCTAATGTCTTTATATGGAACGTACTAAGTTATAAAAAACTATTCTAAACAGCCCAAATTAAAAAAAAAAAATAGAAATTATTGCAAGAGAGAAAAATTGTATCGTAAATACGTGTATAAGAAAAAATATAACGCCGAGAGTAAAGCAGAGCGAGAAACTATTCAAAACTAAAATTTATTATTAATTCAAAGTAAACATTTTCTGTAAGTCAGAAAACAAGAATTGATTATAATTTAAGTAAGTAAAACATACTATTATGTATAGTGGTGGATCCATGTTTCATCTATTGTCACATTTCGCACGAAAAAAATTCTTTTTATTGCACTTAAACAGGTCCAAACAGCGCTCAGAATCATCAACACGTTGTTGTTTTTAGTCCACTGTGAGCAAACGTAAGAAGATTTTACCCTTTTTCCATATCCTAAGGATATCGGCGAGGGTGTCGTAATACTCGTCAACGTTGTCCAAGTGCCGAAACATACATTTTTGTATTTCACTGCACCTTTGAGACAACGCGATATTGCTGTCTCGGACGTTATTGCATTTCTACGAACAACTACTACCTATGTACGTGGCCAGGCCAAATATACTCAAATAAATTAATAAATAAGTATACCGACCTGCGGGGTTGAACCCTCGACCTTCTGCACGGTAACCAAGGTATTATGTCACTAAACTACGTGCCTATGTGTGTACCCCAATGCAGCTACAGATCTAAATATACACCCAGAAATCTTACCTCACCCACTTCCCCATTCAAGCCATACACCTCTCTCAATGAAAAAACAAGCCGTTTGGTTTTGTCGCTATTCAAAGCCAGTCTATTTACATCAAACTACTGTTTATCCATCTCTCTCCATTGCCGATGGTCCCTAATATTATTAAATTTTTTCAGATATTTTAAAAGATGCCGATTGTTTACCTTTTTCATAACTTTCAATATTATTGTAACCAGTCCGGCTGGTCCGTAGTTGTTTGGCAAGGTTTTCGTGCTTTTTTGGGTAACTTAGCGCATTTCAAGTAAAAAGAAAATACTTATTTTCTACTAGCGACCTAGAGCTTATTATGCCTACATGTTTTGTCTGTCGTAGGATCGCACCAGCTTGATGCGTCGTCTAGTTTAACCTTACCATTGGAACAACATATACCCTTGGACTCATCTTTCCATTTTAGAGCTGAGCAGTATTGACAAACAATAGAAGGAGAGCCTATAGATATCGCCGGATCGTTTCTGTAATCAATTGTCGAATCGTAATTCATTGCAGAGTATTCTTTATTGGACCATCTATTAGTATTTTGCGTTCTTTTGCTATTATTTTGTAGAATATTCCCTAAATTTCTGTGCCGAATACGGTCGTTACGTAAGCGGAGTTGTCTGTCTTCAGACGTTTCTGTTTCTCTATGAGCATTATGCCTATCACGGTCCAACGATAAACAAACTGTGCGATCCACCGACGATTCTCATGCTCTTTGGGAAACATGCCTTTCACGGTCCAACGATAAACGAACATCCCTCTCTTGATCATTTTCGTTGCTTCGACTCAAACGAACTCTTTTGGCAGACGACGTACTGCGTCCTATAATAGATCTTCGCCGAGGCATGATTAAAGTATCATGTGTAGGTACTTTAACATGTTAATTAAACCTAAATAATAGGTACCTACCTATCAACCTAAAAAAAAAATAACATAAATCAGTTTTATGAATTAATAACCTCCTACAAATTTCACTCAAATACTTACTTATGCACTTACACCAACACGAATGACAACACGAAACAAATAAGAAATGCGACCTTAATATTAATTAACTTTAAAATGATTCACGATGTGAAAAGAAACCGAAACAAATGACTAATACGAGGCTGGTTTGAAAAGTCCGTGCAAAAATAAAAACTACTTATGTGTTTGGAGTAAACCTTTTTTATTTTTCGACATAGTCTCCTTTTAGGCTTATACACTTCGTCCAACGATGTTCTAGTTTGTTGATCCCTTCCGAATAATAGGATTTATTCAAGTCTGCAAAATATCCATTAGTGTCTGCAATCACCTCCTCGTTTGAATAAAATCTTTGTCCCGCCAGCCATTTATTCAAATTGGGGAACAAATAGTAGTCCGAGGGAGCCAAGTCTGGAGAATAGGGGGGATGTGAAACGAGTTGGAATCCTATTTCCATTAATTTTGCGACCACAACTGCTGAGGTGTGTGCTAGTGCGTTGTCGTGATGGAAAAGGACTTTCTTGTGGGCCAATCGCGGGCGTTTTTCTTGCAGCTCGGTTTTCAAACGGTCCAATAACGATGAATAATATTCACTTGTAATAGTTTTACCCTTTTCCAGATAGTCGATGAGGATTATCCCTTGCGAATCCCAAAAGACAGTCGCCATAACCTTTCCGGCCGAAGGAACGGTCTTCGCCTTTTTTGGTGCAGATTCCCCCTTGGTAACCCATTGTTTAGATTGTTGTTTGGTCTCAAGAGTATAGTAATGTATCCATGTTTCATCCACAGTGACGAAACGACGCTTAAAGTCCTCCGGATTCTTCTGGAACAGCTGCAAACCATCCTTGCAACACTTCACACGATTCCGTTTTTGGTCAAGCGTGAGCAATCGCGGCACCCATCTTGCGGATAGCTTTCTCATGTCCAAATGTTTATGCAAAATATTATGTACCCGTTCAGTCGAGATGCCCACAGCACTAGCAATCTCACGCACCTTAACTCTTCTGTCATCCATCACCATATCATGGATTTGATCAATGATTTCTGGAGTCGTAACCTCCACAGGCCGTCCAGAACGTTCAGCGTCACTTGTGCCCATATGGCCAGTCCGAAAATTTTGAAACCACTTATAAACTGTTCTAATCGAAGGTACAGAGTCACGATAATGTTTATCAAGCTTCTCTTTAGTCTCCTGAGGCGTTTTGCCTTTCATAAAGTAATGTTTAATCACCACACGAAATTTTTTTTTGTCCATTTCTTGAAAATCACTCGACTTCCTTGATTCACACGAATGCCAAACACAAAGAAATAGACCAATATGGCTGAAACTTGGTGTGCGTTCATTCAAGAGATGCTAATAACTAAACATGACCTCGATACGCGCCGGTGGTGCCATCTCTCGGACTTTGCACGGACTTTTCAAACCAGCCTCGTAACGTTGACATTTGATAAAATTCAATGAAATAAAAGTATGTTCAGAACTATCAATTTTATTAATAAGTATGTAAGTATCTATCTATCTACCTAAATTTTAATAATAAGTATGTAAGTATCTATCTATCTACCTAAAGACAACAAACACAAAACAAAAATGCGACCTTGAAATTTTACTCTAAAATATCAAAACCAACGCAATTGCAACCTTTCAACAACACCCAAAAAGAAAACAAATACCTTCCAGTCGTCACCTCCATTCGCTCCAAAAGTCTTTTTATTATAGGAGTACGCCCGCGTTATCGCTCGGCTTATATAGAAACAGTGGGCGACAGCAGGGGGTGCGGCGCGGCGCGGGGGTGATCGCATCAAGCGAGTCCCGTCATCGCGATCGGTGTGAGAAACGCCCTTGAATTTATTTTCGAGCGCGTTAATTTTTTGCGATAACTCCTAAGATATTCATTTAAATTATATGGTGTAAAAGACTATAATAATGTGCATAAAATGCTTAAGGTAACTAACGTATTTAAGTTGATAAGGATTAATACTGTAACCGTCTAAATAGCTTTCCAATTACCGCATTGTACGTGACCATTTTTTTAGAAGATAGAATGGGTATAGTAAGCTATCCTTAAAAGATAGATATATTCCATCGCGGACTTTTTTGTATATCTAGAAAAGAGGAATATCCCACCATGCATTGTTTTGTTATATCTCAAAGGGATTAGGCAGCGTTTTCGAGTGTACGTGACCATTTTTTTAGAAGATAGAATGGATATAGTAAGCTATCCTTAAAAGATAGATATATGCCATAGCGGACTTTTTTGTAGATCTATAAAAGAGAAATATCCCACCATGCATTGTTTTGTTATATCTCAAGGGAATTAGGCAGCGTTTTTGATGAAAGCTCCCAGGCGGCTTGACTTTTTCCGACACTTCCAACAATTATCGTTATATTTCAACCAATTTACACAAAACCTTGACAAATTATATACCTAAACCTTTCTCATGAATCACTCTATCTATTGGTGAAAACCGCATGAAAATCCGTTCAGTAGTTTTTGAATTTATCGCGGACAGACAGACAGACAAACGCGGCGGAGGACTTTGTTTTATAATATGTAGTGAGATAGGATAGATTGAAAACAAGTGTTATTGGTTACATCTACACCAGAAACTTTTTTGTTGTGTAGCTTCACTAAAACATCTTTTATAACATACTGCCTGAAGACAATATCGGTCATTTTTGACCATATATTGGGAATAGTGGGTGATATTTTTCCTTGAAAATCAACATCAGAGTATAAAGCAAGAACTTCAGCTAACAACTGGGTTTTCTGAAAAGAATTTCTTCCAATAGTATTATTTGACTGTGCAAGTGGTGGTATAGCGGACTTGATTAAATTTAGCAACCGACCACCAAGAATTGTTGGGATAACAAAAAATTTGTTTCTGGCTCTTTGATTAAGTGCCTCCTTGGTTTCGTCGATTATTTGTTTGCAACTGTTCCGGGTACGAAGAAGGTTGTTATGATTTATGACGTTATAGTTTTCACGCCATTGCCTGTAAATAAGATGTTTAGAAGCAACAGCTTTTTTGCATTTGCCTTTCGAACGAACCAAGAATTGTTTTTCCAAGGGCATTCTTCGAAAAAGGAATGGAAATTTCATGCCAGCCAACATAGCATCCGAAACAATCAGAAATAAACATCTAACCAAGAACAAGTTCAAAAATATTCCGAGTACTTCCCATTTAGTAGATTTGATGATGTCTATCTATCTATTACTTTGTTAAAAAACAAAAACAAAAACGGACTCAATTTTTCAATTAATCTTTTAACGATAGTTTTTGGACTCGTTAAGTTGTATTTAACACACGATTCAAGCTATAGTTTGCTCACACTAAAGATGAATGAATACTTTATATTGAAACCATTGAAATAATATTTACTTATGTGTGATTGAAGCGTTCAGTGACCCTTTGCTTTATCAAATAGGACTGCCTCATGTTTAGCGTTTGTATAGGTCGTTCATTCAATTAAGTTTTATTTGTTTCCCTATCTCTCCTATATGTTTTGATATATAGTAATCAGAGATTTCTTTATATACGAATTTTCTTCTTCGTTTATACATACTTTTGGCACAAACACTCGAGGAGTTATATTGATAATAAAACTAGGATTACCTGCACGTTTTTAAGGATGTCGGAAAAACATGACTAAAGTGTGAGTGAACTTGGATATAAAGGGACGCCCGAACATATCGATTGTTCAGTAATATTTCTAATACATTTTTTTTACATGGCATATTTTTTCATACATCTTATCATTACAATTTTTGAGGTCTGAAAAAAAATTCATCTTTCCGCCTGAGTAGGGATTTTACCCTTTTTCACATCCTAAGGATGTCGGAACACCCGTCAACATTGTCCAAGTGCCGAAACATACATTTTTGTATTTCATGGCAGAGTTTTTTCAGACTGTAGAAAAACGTATAAATTTATGAAAGAAAATTATTTCTTTATTACGATTAATTATAATAGGATAAGGTGGTGAAAGAGATGGAAGTGTCTTATGTAGTTTCCAGAGTATTATGAGAATTTTCCTAGGTTTTTTTGCATGGGAGAATGGGCGAATTTTGTAGGTTAGTGATAATCATTTATAATATAACATATAAGGTACCAGGGATGCAGAATGGAGGTAGAAGAGTTACTTCGTATTTGTCTTGTTATAGGTCTTTTTCGGTGATCTTTTCAACCAGGAAATCAAAACAACTTTTTTTATAATTTTCATTATTAATATGGGAAGAGTGTTTGAGAAGTAAGGGTTATTGTATCCTTTCAACCGCGTTATGAGAATTGTTCCTTATTTTGGCTGGGATATTGAATATTTAATATAAAATAATTTTTCTGTAGTAAAAGGGTGAGGTATTTCTGGAGGCCGTATTTTATTGTTCTTGTTTTTTCCACTATTTTTCATTTAAACAGAAATAGTAATTAGAAGGGATTAAGATTTGATACCAGAGTAACCTAAAAAATATTAACTTGACTATATAACAAGGTTTTGAAATACAAGCTGTTAAGTTGGCGGTCATGACTTCTGGAACAGCAGACAAATTCTTCTATTTACTTTCCTTGCTAACGAAAAATCTTCTATTCATGAGAAAACCCTCTCAATTTGTTTTTCTTTAGGTCTTAGGGTTTTTAGACCACAAAAACCATATTTTTTTTTTTAACTTCTAATTTTCTATTAAATAGTATTAAATATTATAAAAATAATAACGAAGCCACACATCACAAAAAATGTTTATTTTTATTTACACATTCAACCTACCGGACAATTTTTTGTATTTGTATCCTCCATATTTGAATTTTATTCTTTCACGTACACATGTATTCCGTTGACGCAAAGTAAATATTTAGTTCGTTGGGATTTTAAAAGAAAGAAATGTAGCCTTTTAATTATTAAGTATTTTATTAGATTATTAAAACATTATAAGCTTCTAATGTCCTACTATATTACATGACGTATTACAACAGCCATTTTTTTTTAAATAATAAGTATTTGGCATAAATATCTATAATATATATAAAATGCAACGTCTCTCTGTCTGTCTATCTATTTGTCCGTTAGTGCTCTTATCATTGGAGAACCATTTATCCGATTTAGGTAACATAAAGAATAAGCAGTAACCATAATAATGAATCAAGTCAGAAAAAAGTTTGCCACTAGCACGTTCTCTTGCAATACACTGCCTAAACTAGAGGTGCTCAAACTTGAACTGCTAGCGATCTACCTCAATATTGTTAGACTACGATCGATGGACTCTGAGAGGCTGCAAGTAAGTGTGATGCAGGATTGTCGTTTAGGTAGGGTGTATCGTAGCATAGATATTAGTTTTCCGCACAATATGCATTTTTTTAATCAAGGTAAGTGTAGGTCTGCTCTAAAATGTCAATGAAAAAACTCATAATTATTCAAAATTGCGAGTTTATTGGTTCTTACAAAACAAACGAGTTCTAGTGTCTAAACTTAACTAAAGAGTGACTTTGGATGTTGAAGCGTGGCACTGCATGTCCTCAGCATACTTTTCATAAGATAGTACGTAATTACCGAGTGCTAATCGCAAGCATGATGACATATGTTTGTCAGTTAGTCGATTGCGATATTTTGACTTAATTATCTTCATTTCAGAAAATGCAGACTCGCACAAGTAAGTTGACCCAAACATTGCCGTCAGTTGAAGGGCGATTTGCCTTAGATTCGGATATTTATCTTCAGATATAAAACACCAGAATTTTGTATCAGATGCTGTGGCTTTGAGATGTATATCTGATATAATCTGCACTAACTCATTTTCAACAGAACATGAGTCCATGTTAAACGGACTTGTTATTTCAGTAGCTACTTCCTCAATGTTTTTACACGAAAAAGGATAACTCATAAATGATGCGATATTTGCCAATTTACTGAAATCATAAAAACGTATTTCGAATTGGCCCAAAATATTTGATAATTCTGCCTCATAAATATGATAATTCAAAATTTTCCATCCTTGAAAGCAAGGATTCCTCCTTGCTTTCAAGGATGGAAAATTTTTCAGATCCTTTCTTTTCAGTTGGTCTATCATAAGTTACAATTTACTTTTGAATGCGTTTATTGCGCTAATCATCTCAATAATAGTTTTTCCTTTACCTTGAAGCTCCAAATTAATGGTGTTTAAATGCATTGTGATGTCTGTCAAAAATGCCAAATCAGTCAGCCATTTTCCGGTTTTCAGCATCTGAGTGTCATCACCTCTTTCGTCCAGAAAAGCTGTTATTTCGGGCAATAATTCTTGAAACCTTTCTAGGAATTTTCCGCGACTCAACCACCTGACGTCCGTGTGAAGAACTAAATCAGTGTGTTCAGCTGACTCACTATCTTCCAACTGCAATTTAAAGAGCCGTCGTTGCAAGCTACGTGCACGGATAGAATTCACAATTTTATTGCAATGCCCATAATCTCCTCCATGTTTAGAACTTTTGAACACAAAACTTGTTGATATATAATGCAATGAAAGGAGAAAAATAAGGGAAAATCATCATTAGCTCGACACAATGCCACAAAACCGTTTTTTGTTTCCAGTCATTGCTGATGCTCCATCGGTTGTAATGCACACTAGTTTATATATTGGTAGCTTGTAGTTTGTTACAAAATTGAAGAAAAGGTCATATATATCTTGCCACGGGTCTTTCCTTTCAGAGGAATCATTGTCAAAAACTCTTCCTTAGCCGACATGTCATTAAATACCATTCGAATAAAAATACACAGCTGGGCAGTGTCTGTCATGTCGGTGGATTCGTCGAACTGTAAAGAAAAGTATGTACATTCCATGATATCATGTTTTAGTTTATCTGCCATGTCCTAACTCATGACTTCAACACGCCTTGTGACAGTCGGACGAGATAACTGAAATTCTCTAATAGCAGACATAATCTCTGTTTTATTTTTAAAATCTCCAAATAAAGTCTCACCCGCTTCAATAAATGCTTCCTTCACAACCAATCCATCATCAAATGGTTTCTTGTATTTCGCCAATATATGAGATATTTTAAATGATGCGATCGTTGCAGCTTTTGAATGTTTGGCTGGTCTTGTGAACATGGTTTGTTCTTTTTTCAAACAAGTTATCAAATCACGTACTTTTCGTTTTCTTATTTCACTCTGTGACGGAAAATCCATTTCATAGTTTTTATGAACCGTTTTATGATGCCTCTCTAAGTTCCCACGCTTAGGTATTGCAACTGACGCACGGCAAATAAGACAAATGCACTTATCCTTTACCATACAAAAGAAAAATTCTTCCTCCCAATCGTTATTAAAATGATAAGTTTTACTTTTCTTTGCCGCACTCATTTTGGACTATTTATTAATAAACTTTGTATCGATGTATCGCCTTCAAGTTACAACTCAAACTGACTCCTATTCCTGCAGGCGCAACATTTATATCGGCGCGAACGAAGTCTCGAATGTTCCCGTCAAACATGCCGCCCGAAGTTTCTAGAAAAATCGGCGGGAATCAAAAACGCGGCTTTTCTTTGACAAGTACCGCGCGTTCCTTTGATAAAGCCGCCTTTTGCCGCTAGCAGGGGGTTATTACAATAAAAGAAAGTGATGAAAGGGTTATTCTAGCCTAATTGTGGATCGAATAAATTTTAGTAGTTTATTCATTACATTTTGTTTTAGTTACCTAAAACAAAATCTGTGAATAGTTCTATATCGGAATTTTTTTCTCGAGATCGACTCAAAAAGCAATCGCGATCGACCGTTTGAGCACCCCTGGCCTAAACTATTAAATGTGGAACAATATCATGTAGTAAAAAATATAATATATATAAAACGCAACATCTCTCTGTCTGTCTATCTGTCCGTTAGTGCGCTTATCACTCGAGAACTACTTATCCATTTTACGTCCTACTGGTACCAGGTCACGTTTTTGGGGCTAAAGGCTGTTGTAACTCGGTTTGACTTAAAATAACAACAATTATGTATAGAATATAAATTTTGAAGAACAACATTAGCTTTCTTTTGAGATATTAAGCGTGTTTCTATTATTTACCGTTCTG
Source organism: Pachyrhynchus sulphureomaculatus (assembly GCA_019049505.1). Taxonomy (NCBI): domain Eukaryota; kingdom Metazoa; phylum Arthropoda; class Insecta; order Coleoptera; family Curculionidae; genus Pachyrhynchus; species Pachyrhynchus sulphureomaculatus. Next base: position 31,294,940 of record CM032449.1, on the reverse strand, counting down.
AAGTTATGGCTCCATATGTCAGCTTTTTGGCCAAAAATTTGGATTTTTTCAAACTTTGAGCGACGAGCGGCACGGGTTAACGTCGTTTAATCGAGCTCAAATTTCGGCTATCTCAATATCTGGAAAGGGGAATCGTTTTGTGGGGTCCAGACGAACAAAATTCCGACATCGATTTTTTGCGGTCACCCTAATATATATATATATATATATATATATATATATATATATATATATATATATATATATATATATATATATATATAATACGAAGTCTCTCTGTCTCTTTGTTAGTGCGTTTATCACGAGAACCACTTATCCGATTTACGTGTTTTTTTTTTAATTCATACATTTATGCTCTGGTCAGGTTATCTATAATCTTCCATAATATATATAGAATGCAACGTCCCTCTGCCTATCTGTCTGTCTGTCTATCTGTCTGTTAGTCCGCTGATCACTCAAGAACCGCTTATCCGATTTACGTGCTTTTTTTAAAAAAAAAAAACATACATATGTTCTCTGGCCAGGTTATAGGATATATTTTGTTACGTTAGGCAAAGTAAAAAAGCAGTGACGCTAATAGTGAATCAAACAGAAAAAAGTTTGTCTCTAGCGTGTTCTGTTCCAAAACGCTACCTAAACCATTAAATATGGAATAATATCATTAAGCAAAGAATGTAATATACATATATAAAATGCAACGTCCCTCTGTCTGTCCGTTAGTGCGCTTATTACTCGCTAACTACTTATCCGATTTAAGTGTTTTTTTTAATTCATACATATGTTTTCTGGTCCGATTATAGGATATATTTTATTACGTTAGGTAATATAAGGAATGAGCAGTGACGATAAGAGTGAATGAAGTCCACCCAATCGGAGCCGCGGGCACAACTAGTTTATAATATAACATAAAAGAGGCGAAAGATGTTTGGAAGGATGTCTTGTATATATATATATAGCGTCATATGCTTTTCATGGGTTTTGGAGGAATTCTTAAATCAGATTTTTTTTCCATTCATTTCAATTTTTGCCCAAGAAGGGGGTTTAATAAATGGGGGTCGTTAAAGATTGTTTAGTTTCAATAGAATTTTTACAGGTTTTTTGCTTAACGCATTTGACAAATTTTAAGCATATTATTTATTATAAAATATATAGAATATTATATTATTTATAATAAAATATATATATATATATATATATATATATATATATATATATATATATATATATATATATATATATATATATATATATATATATATATATATACATATGGGTTGGAGTTTGCTTCATATATATCGGGCTATATGTCCTTTTTAGGGTTCTTAGACTGTAGAAATGTAAGTTGTAGCTTATTTTTTTCTTACTTTCAATTTTAATAAGGGAAACGGATACAAGAGATTTTTTATAGTTTCCAGTTTCAATATTAATATGAGAATTTTTTTGGAGTTTTTTTGGATCGGAGACTGTGCAAATTATAAGCCTAATCTTTTATAAAAAAAAAACATATAACAGACCAAAGGTTTGAAAAGGGGAGGTTAAATAGTGACTTTGTATTTATCGTGTTTCCGAGATTCTGTTAAGGAATCAGAACATTACATTTTCTTTTTTCAAGATTTTCATTGTTACATAGGAAGAGGTAAAAGAGGTAGAGATAATTGTATCGTTTTAATAGTATTATGTGAATGTTTTCTTATTCTTGAATGGAGTACTAGATATTTATTAAAAAATGATTTGTTTATAGTAAAATATATAAAGGATGAAAGGGATGAGATTATTGCGTATAAATCTTAATCAACTTCTCATTCATCGAGCCATTTTTACACATCTTCGTACGAACCAAAGCGCTGCTCAGCAAGTGCGTGACCCATCGATGCAAACAAGTGGTAATCGGAAGGAACCAAGTCTGGTGAGTAAGCCGCATGGGGCAGAACTTCCCAGCTGAGTGCTTCCAACGTGTTGCGAACTGGTTTTGCCGTATGTGATGGAGCATTGTCATGAAGAAAAATGACTTTGTGTTGCCTCTTTCGGTATTCTGGCTTTTTTTCAAGCAGCGAACGGTTCAAATGGGTCAATTGTTGTTGGTAACGTTTAGTATTAACCGTTTCCCCAGGTTTTAACAGCTCATAATAGACCACGCTCCTCTGGTCCCACCAAACACAGAGAGTCTTTCTGCCAAAGCGATTCGGTCTTGCTGTCGATGTGGATGGTGCGCCTGGGTCTACCCATGATTTTTTGCGCTTGAGATTCTCAAAATAAATCCACTTCTCATCCCCTGTAACTATACGATTTAAAAACGACTTCCTTTTGTACCGAGCGAGCAAAATGTCACACGTGTTTTATCGCTTTTCCATTTGCCTGTCGTTCAACTCATGTGGTACCCATCTACCGGTCTTCTGAATCTTTCCTATCTCTCGTAGCCGATTGGAAACAGCTTGTTGACTAACGCCCAATTGCTCAGCGAGTTATTTTTGTGTTTGCGAATCATCTTCGTCCAAGAATGCTTGCAATTCCACATCTTCGTATTTTCTTGACGGTTTTCCACGTTCCTTGTTTGCAACATCGAAGTCACCACATTTGAAACTCCCAAACCATCGTTCACACGTATCTTGAAATGGAGCATGTTCACCATAAGCTTCTCGAAGTAATCGGTATGATTCAACAGCAGTTTTCTTCAAATGAAAACAAAAAATTAATGCTGTCCGCGAATGCTCCTTGTTCAGTATAACTTTCGACATATTGAACACAACAACACAACACTATGCACACACTTTTCCAATTTATCACTCGTGCGCGCCTGACACTTGTTGATGACACAATAAAATGGCGCAGTGTTCAATCTTTATAGCACAAAATCTGTATTGGTGCACGATCTGTTGTCTGAAATCCGCATTTCATACTTGTACACCTGGTAACATGTTCATGCCAAGACATATTTGATTCTAAATTAACGCTCAGCAAATTGAATGATGGAGCTAGTAAAGTGTTCCGACATACCTATTTCGGGTTAAGCAACGTTAACTTTTTTAGAAAAAACTGCCACCTGGGTTTATCTAGTATTAAATTCCACTTGGTTACTGTCACCCTAAAATAGAATTTTTTCCAGGTCTTAGTTAAATTGAACGACTTCTTGTTGTCTTTGGATATTTGCATGATGGGCTCAAAATAAATGAAGAAATAAGCACACTGTCATGTAAAAAGCTGTAGATTAGATTCCTAGCCCTTTCCAGCAGATCGTTAAGCAATATTTTTTCCGTTATTTCCAAATTTAATAGAAATTGTTTGTAGAAGGTTACACAGTTACCTAAAAAAATGTTGAGATGAATAGAGAATAAATTTTAGAAATGTAAACGGTTAAGTAGGCCGAAACTTACTTATAATTTAGTAGGGAAATTATTACATTTACTTCTCTTGCCGACAGGAAGCTTTGTATTCGTCAGAAAACTACCCTCCGAAATTTTAGCTTTTCTTCACGTCTAGTTTTCTCATTTTCGTCGATTTGTCTATTTGAATGTCGACCTGTCGATCTGTTGGCACAGTAACTTTCAAATGAGTTGATAATATAATACTCGAAGTATGGATGAAACCTATAGTTCTTAATTGATATCGTTTCAGGACAAGTAAATTAAAGAGGTGAGAATTTACTTACTCTTTACTTTGATACTTATTTTAGAACTACATATTTGAAAGTACTGGGTAAATAAATTTTTTTTTTTGATAGTCTGACAAGTAACTGATTTTTCAAAATTTTAATCTATCAATTAAAATTTGATCGTGCCGAAAACAATTTATCATACTTACCATACCTCGTTTGCTATTAAAAATCAAGGTTAAAGTTTAAAAAGACGGCGAAGATCCTAATCATACAGACATTCCAAAGAAATACATATCTACCTTAAAATATTCACGATTACCACAAAATTAAAAAACACTGATGAGTTCTTCAAACGACGAAAAAAGTAATTATGTATTAAATTGCCTTACTGTTTTTAATTATATTATTGACATTACATTTTCATTTCAAATAACTTTTTTTCTTTGCCAGAAATTATTCAAAGCTTTCATTTAAAACTAAAGTTAATTTTACTTTCTTGCTGAAAAAAATAAATGTGAAAAAAACGATCAAAAGGATTCCGCAGTATCCTTATGGAAAATGGCTCTTGATCAAAGTTGTTCAAACTTTGGGAAAACATATTTTTTGCAGAATAGAACAAAAATGGCATGAAGCTCAAAAGTGCATGGTTTTTTAGATATCTCACCTTGACGTTGGAGTCATTGCCTTTATTGAATCTAAGATAGGCACAGCCTCTTTCTTATAATTGTAAAAGTATACTTATTCTAATTATAAATGTTAACTTATTCTATCTTAACCTAAGTTCTTACAGTAGGGGTCCTATAGTAACTTAACCTAGGAAATGCGTTTTATGTATACATGGAGTTTCTTAAAGCTAGGACTTAGAACTAAGACTAAAAACTACCTTAGACTAAGAACTTATGCTAACTTAAGCTAGAATATCAAGACTTAAATTAGGACTAAATTAAAACTTAACCTAGAATGACATTTTTCTTGTCATGGTGGGCGTGGGGGGTCATCGTCTTCATCCGAGAGCAGCAGCGGGTCCGACGGTCTAGGGGACTGGCGGTTGACTTGAGGTGGGAGTCGGAAGGCGTCCCTGATGCACAGGTTGGGG
>CM032449.1:31257441-31290152 GCA_019049505.1 Pachyrhynchus sulphureomaculatus | reverse complement strand
AATTTATTTAAATAATAATAATAGAGACAGTGAAATAACTATTTCGTATAAAAAGCTAGTTGAAATGTCTTCTTTCAATTTGAGTTTAGGAACTAAGACATTTAAGGGTTTACATACACCTCGAATTTCATAAATTAGATTTTTAAGGAATTTTATATTCTCTATACTTCTAAGAAAATTTCATTCTTACAAAGCTATAGCATAAATGTGACCTGGCGTTGGATTGGGACCGTTACTTGCCTTCAAACACTGCAATATTATTTAGGCAATTTTTAATAATTTTAACTTTTCTTTTTTATACTTTAATAATTACTTTTGATTTTTCTGATAAATAATTTTTATTCTTCTTCTTACTTATACTAGGCACCTTGCCTGTTTTCTGGTGTTCCCTGATCTATATACCGTCGCTCCATCTCTTTCTGACGTCCATGATTTATTTCCACGCGGGCGACTTGTCCCCTGCTCTCCATACTATGTTTGCTATTCTTCCTATGTGTTGATCCTATTACCATTTTTCTTTCTCTTGTCAAACTGGTGAATTTTCATATTACATTGCGTCTTATGACTTCCACTTCTTTCTCTATACCTACTCAGTGTCTTGTTTGTACACTCCTAAGTATTCTCATTTCAGTTTATTTCAGCATCCTCTGTGTACACTTGTATCGGGTCTTGTTTCAGATGTGTAAGTCATATGGTATCGTTGAGGCATCCCGCTATCCTATAGCCTTGCCTACTCTTGTTGACTTAATGTTTTATTTCTTCCCCTCGATTTTTCCGATACTAGGTATTTTGATGCCCGTTATCAGCTGTTTTACTGGTTTATCTCCATCACCACCAACTTGCACACCTGTCGGCTCTTTTGTCATTACTATTGTCTTGGTTTTTCCAGTTTAGATTGACGTATTTATTGTTATCCTGCTTATAGAATTCGTATAGCAGCCTTTGCAGATCGTTCTCAGTCTCAGCCATTATTATCTCGTCATCTGCATAACATATAATACTAAGTTCTCTGTTACCCATTCTATATCCCTTCTTTCTTTTGAACATTCTTTGTAATTTTATCGATGACATTATTAAAAAGAAAAGGACTAAAAGAGCCTCCCTGCCTGATTTCAGATTCATAGTTGTTTGGTTCTGTCATTCCTTCTGCTAATTTTGCGACTACCTTATTGTTTGAATATATATTTCGATATTTTTAATTAGGTCTATGCATTTCCATGTTCCATAATAGATGAATAACGTCTTCTATTTGAGAGCTTTAAGTCAGGCACAAGTACGCTGGAATGTTGTATTCTATGGATTTTTCATTTACGTGTGTCACAATGAATACAGCATCGGTGCATGAACGCTCACTTCTAAATCCTTGCTGTTCTTCTCCAGTTGTATTCGTAATTTTTTGTTGTAATAATCATTGTTGTCAATTTCAATGTATAGTAGTGGATTTATGCTTCTATAGTTATTTGGATCTTGTTTTTTCTTCCTTCTCGTGAATCAGTATAACTATCGCTGTTCTCCATTTGTCTGCGATTCTATTCGATCTTATAATCCTCTGTATAAGGTTTGGAGAGTATACCCCATATTTTAGTAGTTCATTTGCTATGTTTGTCTTGGCTGGGAGATTTACGTTTTTTAATTTTTCTAGTGCTTCTATTACGTCTTCTTCCGTTATATATGTTTCTTCGTTTATTGTTATATCTGGTTTTGTGGTAGTGTGATACTCTGTTTCGCTTTTATATAATTGTGTAAGATATTCTACTCACGTTCCTTTCTTCACGGTGTATACTCTATTAGTTCCTTCATCTCAGTTCTCTGCTGTTTTGTGAATCTCCATATTTGTTTTTTGTTGACCATAGAAGCCTGATTCTAATTTTTTTGTTCTCCTTACTAATCCCTGGTTTCTGTTTGTATTCTTTATATCTTTGGTGCGCTTATCATCGTCCTGATTGATCTGTACTCCTAGAAGCTTTCTTTCTTTTCACGGCATTTTCTTTGATTTCTTTACTGAACCATAGTATTTGTGTTCTCAATTTTTTATTTACATCGATAGTTTTAGTCACTAATGCCTCATATGCAGCTTCAAATAAATTTATTTTTATTTTTTAATCAACTGTCATCTACGAGTATGTTTCATTGTCGTTTATTTGATTTATTCTGATTTTTTCTTTCAGTCGTCTCTGATACAGGTCCCTCGTTGATTCTTTCTGTAGATTTTCTATTCTTATCTTTGTTTCCATTCCTTATTTTGTCTTGGCTTTGAGTTTCTTAGTTCCACCTTAGTTTATACATAACTAGGTTATGAACAGTTCCTACGTTTGGCGATATCAAGCTTCTTACGTCTAATATATGGCGTGGATGTATTTCCTGTTTGTTAAGACAATAATCCATCATTTATCTGTTTACCTCTAGTGTTTTCTCGAATGTACATTTATATTGTCTTATGGTCAAAATATGTATATTTATTCTGTAACTCGTTTGTAACGCAGAAATTTATCATAAGGTCTCCGTTGTCATTTTTTATATTCTCATAAATCTCTGTTTAACTCCTGTATTACCTCATTTCCGACTCTTGCGTTATAGTCACCCATTATTATTATTGTTTCGTTGATTGTTATTACATCTATCATTTTCTGAGTTCTTCATAGAATTTGTTTCCGTTTCTTTTTCTGGTTTACAATTTTCAGGTGCGTAAATTCTCGCTACATTTGCCTTTTGGTTGTTTATTCTTAGTTTTAACCATTACTATTCTCTCCGATATATACTGACACTTTATTATGTAGTTTTATCTATTTTTATTATGTAGTTTATCTATTTCTTCTTAATCATCAACATTTTTATGAATGATTAAACATAAATTTTTTGCTCGAAAATTGCATACTAAAGTTTGAAACACCGTAAATTTTTATATTTGAAAATAGAAACCCTTCCACAATTTTTAACTACTACATTATTTACAAGATTATTTTTTATTTTTGCAGATTGGATTATTTTTTGTGAAGTTATCCTGCAGACAAGGGGCGCCGATAGTTTTTCTTCAGTATCTATTTATCCCGATAAAAATAATGTTAACGTTTAAAAACCTATTTTTTTAAAAAAAATTATTCTAACAATTGTTTTATGATATATAATCGTCACTCCTTTATATTATTCACTAATAATCCTTAAAACATTTTTTTATTTAAAATATACATTCTTTTTTGCAGTGTCCCAGTGACATGTAACCCCTTAAGATAAATATGGAGTTGAACTCTCTCTGACTCCTCAGTAACACAGGTCGGCATGATTTATATTGTCTAAAAGTTTAGTTAAACTTTTTTTACTAAATTCGATGGGCAACTGATTACGAATTCTCCTCTCAGTTTTATTCGTATCAACATCAGGTTTTAAAGAAAATTTCATAAAGTGGTAATTTTTCACTTTCTTTTTATAAAAATGATTCTAATTAATTAAGTTTTGGCGCTCATTCTACTAGTTATGCGACATCTCGTGTGAAAGCGTGATAGTTACGACAGCAACCACACACATATACGCAAGACCGCGTTTACTAGAATAATACAGTCGTTACATTGACGTTGTTTAATAAAAATCTTCCAGTACAGTCTAAACCAAGTCTCTACCTTACGCCTCCGACTCTCTACACCTACTCTTTACACCTGTAATGTAATAACTAAAAAACTAGGTAAACTATGAGAAAACATTTTAACCATGTAATAACTTTGAACGTTCATCACACAATAAGGATTAGTAAATTAAAAACAACTACGGAATATTTTATTTGGAAAGTTACATCAATGATATAAAAATGTAAACAAAATTAATGACAAAAGAAGTTCTCCCATACACTTAACAATTACCGATAATTAATAGTTTTGCACGTAGTGTAACAGGATTGATAATCTCCTGTAACCACTTATTGTCATGCTTCCAACCAACCCCCTTTCCTATTTCGAACATTCTGTTCATTTCTAATTCCTTCTTCTCTTTTGAAAACTTTATATTTGACCTAACGCGCCGTTAAAGTTAATGCTCCGATTGGGTTCTACACCCACCTCGGCACAAGAATTGCGTAGGTCTGTATGACAGCATGCTCTGTCCGGTACAATTATGGCGATATCACTACATTTCGCGCACCAAGTTTGCGGGTATGTTTCGATCCATTGTCCTGTTTGGAAAATGTACCTTTTTTTCGCTAGATCCTCTCGGTAGCTAAAAAAATATTTGGAAGAACTTTCTCTTTAAATTATCTCTCCAAAAGATCAGATAAAACATGCTGAATACAATGGTACAAATAATTAAACGTAAAATGCCAGTGGACATGCATCCCAAAGAGCAGAAGGAAATACTGCCACGCCCATGTCTTACCGTGGAAACCAATGATTTTTTACTATTGACTTCGGTTTATTCGCTTCTTTCTCCCAAACTTTAGTTTCTGCACTCAGACAGACTAAAAAGGTTAAATTTTAGTTTCATAACTAAAGATTATTAAAGAGCTTTTGCGTTTAGCTCTCCGGGAATTAACGGCTCTCTTCCTGGCTGCACGACCCTTATGTCACCGCACCTGGTGTAAACAATTTCTCACTGTTTGTGAACAGCACATTTTTCGAAAATAATACCCGTACTTCTTCTTTACACATTATTGGAGCTCTCGTTTACTTGCGCACTCCTGTCCTCTCTTAATCTTTGCGCTCAAGCAATACAGGCCTAGCACCTGTGTGCACGACGTGAGAGAGATCCAGTATCATCGCGTTGGGACTACCTGAGCGTGTAGAGTGAGTCTTATGGATATACCCGTTGAATTCTATAAGATGTGAGACTGAATGTACTGTAGATATGCTAAGCATGCACTCGTTGTTTTGGAAGCAACGCGGGTGTTATTCCTATATTTCTTGTACGATTTTCCAGTCTGTTCAGAACAAAATCAGGTATGAACTTTCGAACTTGAAATGGGATTTCACAAAATTACTACTCGACTCTTTTTTAATACTACCTTCAAAACACCACCTCGTAAAAGTTACTAGCAACAAAGTGACAGATTATAAAGTATAGCTCAAAAATTGATTTAATTAGTTTAGAGTTTAGCGAAGCATTAGATACGCTGGATTAAAATGCGAGTTTCCATTATAACGTATTTTTTTCAGCAGTGCAGCTCTTGCAGTGTATATGAGACTTTTTGCGACTATTATTTTTTTTTGTTACACTTTTATATACAAATGGATGCAACTTCGAAATAAAATGTTCCGTAGTTATATTGTTAATATTAATCCTTGTTGGTAAAGTTTCAAACTAGTAATTTAAACATGATTTTCTATATAGTTCCAAGTAATGAGTTGTTAAACTTAAACAGAATAATAGTATAGAAAGCAGAAGTGTTTGTATTTCTGATTTAAAGCGTATAACGTTTTTATTTTGGTAATTTTTTGAAAACCTGTTAATAGTTCGTGATTGCAACATGGGAAAGTGGTGCAAAAATACTGTGGATATTAATTTTGATTATACTTGTGGAATATGAAATTTTATTATTTCATAAAACTGAAAACAATAAATTACTGATTTTGGTTACAAAGTGCTATATATTGCTTATTTTGGATTTAAGTATTGAGCCTCGCAAAACTAGTGGACGCCGCAAATAGTGAATGTACTTATTTGTCGTGTCGAAATTGGGGGGGGGGGGGGGGAAAACTATTTCAAGGACAGTGGACAAAAACACGAAAAAAAATCTTTGCGTTTCTTGTAGGCCTAATGATGTGGTGGAAAGCCGATTAAACAGATTGGATGAATTGTGTTACTTTTGTTGCTACCAATGTTAAAGCGTTTTAACGCAAAAAATAAACATTAAAATAGTATACCTAAATGTGAATTCAGCTATACGCCCGATTCCACCATGGGGTCCCAGGAGATTCCTAAACCACTTCCATTTTTCACTCTCGGATCTCAGTTGTTCAACATTCATCGGAATCAAGAATAGAAGGTCAAGACCCAATGGAAGTTTTTGAACCAGATATAAGAATCAGCCCACAGTTACTCACACGATATATATTTTTAAGCCTAGTAATTGATTTTATCTTTAACAAAATTATAATAAACAGTTTTATTAATTTTGTAGAAGGAAAACAGATGTGATAAACACAGAAAAAATACGGATACCTTCCGCAAATTCAGGACACGTGTGAAATAAAAAAAAATGCTAATATAATCGAAAAACCAATGCTAAGAAAAATTTTCATTATGTCGGCTCTGTGTATGTAATTAATAATGTAGTGCACAGGATGACGTCAACGGCAGAGTATAGTCCATTATATCTCATTTGTGTTCGGGAATGACGAAAAAATATTAAATACTATCAAGTTGTTAGCGCGGAATGTACTAAGGTGCACAGTTTAGAATATTATTTTTTGTGTATACTGGGTTCTTCATAAAAGTGATGTGGCCTATCGAATATTTGCACTTTTGTTTTATATGGAACATTCCATTTTCTTTCACCGTAAAAAATTTATTTTCTATCAAATTCTTGGCGATATAATTTATAACTTTCTTTTTTTAATTAATAATGATCATATACCTAAACCTAGTACTTTTGTTCTAATATATTCAATTTTTTTTACAATATAATACTAGTGTTATCTGTTTTGTAAAAAATAACATTGGCCAGTAGCGCCATTGTTTCATGAAAGTGGAATACACATTAATGTGCACATACGCGTTCTAAAGAGATGACAAAAATATATATGTAAAGAAATTTCGATTAGATGGTTACAGGGATTGTTACAAAATAAAATTATCTGCCATTTGCGACAATTTTAAAGTTGATAAATCTACAAATTTTTTAAATGGCACTCTAAGGCTATAGTATTTTTTTTTCTGACAGATTTTACATACAAAACACTCCAACCTCTTTATTAAGTATGTCCATATTCCTATTTCTATTTGTTATTATCGATTTATTATTTGAATTTGTTTCACTTACGCCGATAACATCATAGTTGTCACAAGACAAAAACAAAAATGTAGGCAGTGACATATTTTGACATGTCTATAAGCAAGGAAAAATAGTTTAATTTGTTGTAGTAAGTAACGTATAAAGGTATATAGTTTTTTATGGATTTTTCTACAAACTGAAACTATTTGAACATGCGATTTATATACTGGGTGGGGCGGGAAAAAATTGTCTTATTGGCAGGAAGGCTTAACGAAGCGAAGGTATCCTTGTCCACGTATATCATCTAGAAAAATCTTTTCAGTGCTTTAATGGAACGGGTTGATGGTAGGGTAGCGTTGAGTATTCGAAACGCGGAAAGCGTAAACCAGAATGCTACCAGTGAGGAAAAAGAAATGGGTGATTTAAACTTCATATTAAGAAAATCGCCCCGTTCAGCAGCCGTTCACTAGTTCAGACTTATCTGACACATCCCAATCCTACGGCTAACCAAAGTGGAAACCACGAGAAAAACAAGTACATCCCTATTCATATGGCAACTACACCCAAGAACTTCAAGACCGGAATTTTGAACGACGAGTAAACTTTTGTACACATCATGAATGGAGCAATAGAGGCCGATCCATTTTTTTTTATCCAAAATAATGTTTTCTGATGAAGCTACTTTTCGCAGTAATGTAGCAGTTAACAGCCACAACATGCATTATTATTCAACAGTTATTCCATTTTGGCCGGGAAGTTCAAAACCAAAACCATTGGTCGCTTAATGTATGGTGTGGAATATTAAATTTTCGAATTATTGGTCATATTTTTTCCGAGAATCGCTTAACGGGCCTAGATATCTAAATTTTTTGCAAAACGAATTACTCCAGCTTCTTAAAGAAGTTGATAACTTTGAAAGGGAACAAATGTGGATTCAACAAGACGGAGCTCTTGCTCATTACCACAGGGAAGATCGGGAATTTTTAAACGATCGTTACCCACAAAAATGGATCGGTAGGGATGGATTCATTCAGTGGCCCCTTCGATCATGTGACACCTTTAGACTTCTTTTTGTGGGGCTACATTCAAGTTCGTGTTTATGTGAATCCCCCTACAAACACCAGTAGATATGGAAAATAGGATACGGGATGCGTGCAGGACAATAACGCCCTTTATGCTAAGGAAAGTGAAGGAAAATATAGCAAAACGACTAAACATGTGTATTCAAGTAGACGGGCATATTTTTGAATATTTATTACGTCATGATAATTAATCATTAGATAAGTAAACTATATTAAAATTATTATTAACTATTTGTTTATACACAATAGCGTAAGTGTATTAAAAACAAGGATAAAAATTGAAAAATTCAAAATAAATCTAAAACTATTAGAAATAGTATATGAAATACTTAATAAAGTTGGAGGTTTTGTAAAATCCATTAGAAAAAATATAATATACAGGGTTACCATTTAAAAAATCTTTGAGATTTTCAATTTAAAATGGTCCGATAATGCGCTTAAATTTATTTTGAACACCCTGTAGCTCTAACACAAAATGTCTTTACATATCATCTTTTTTTTCATCTCTATAGAACGCTCGTACCAAATTATGAGTTATTCCACCTTCAGAAACAATGGCGCTACTGGCAAATTTTTTACACAACACTAGAAACACTAGTATTTTTTTTTTATTAAATTGGCGCGAAAAAACTACTCGGTTTAGGTATATAACACCATTATATAATAAAAAAGTTATAAAATTTTACGCAGAATTTAAAAATAAATGTAGAAAATGAGGATATTCCATTTAATAAAAAACGTGTGACTCTATCGCGGCCACACTTTTTTAAAGTACCCTGTATATTCAAAAATTAAATTTATAAAACTGTGCCGCGTCTTAATATTCCCTAAAACTCCTTGTATTTAACATTTTTTTCGTCATTCCCGAAACAAAATGGAGCATATATGAACTTTAAATCTATCTCTTATCACTACCCTGTACATTGCCAAATTACAAAACACTAGATAGTTAGAAATACACTTTAACACGAAATGGATGTCAATTACAATACTAAAATAGTGTTAGTTGTTATAGATACGATATTTTGAACTTTAGAACAATAAAGGCACTTGCTAGAGAATTACTCGTATATAACTCTAAAAGCCACTAAATTTAAGCGGGATTAGTTTGCGTAAATCCACTACTATTAAGAAAACTTACCTGGTTAAGATTCGTAGACACTTCTTCTCTACTTTTGCCTTTCGAGTTCAGGAACCTGTGGGAAAAATGAGTATCTGAGAGCAACCGGTTGTAATAACCTGCATTACATATAAAAAAATTACATAACTCCCCAAGAATTCCAGTAAGAAAGGATAGGGCCAGTGTATTTACAAAAAGAAAATTCAAATTAAAGTCAGGGAATGGAAGGGCTATTGCGCTAAGTAATGTCTATAACATCTGAGGAACATATAATCTGTTCAAAAGTACCCATGGGAGTATATTCCTTGTAAAATTAAAGGCTATAGTAATACACATATGAAGCTCGCTATAGGAAACCAACGATATTGAACTGACGTCTTGTCCTTCATTTTAAAATAGAAATACGTCGCCTTAAAACTAACTAAAGAAACTGTCATGAAGGTGACAATCACACTCAGAAACGAGAAAATCATTACTTCCAAGTCTTTCACATCAGTTGTGACATTATCAGGTTTGGAGAGCAGCGTACAAACAAAAAACACAATGAATTATTACTGAGTAAACAGGAGTCCTATTGAATCACACCGCTTCGTCAAAAAATGGTCCTGTATATGTAGTTAACAAAAGCAGCCATTTATCCAGTAAATGGTTGTAAAAATAAATGAACGGGGGGGGATGGGCAAGACTATTATAGAATGCCTCTTAATAGTGGTTTTCTGATTTAGAAAATTTTTTTCAGTATTTCTATGGTTGTAGGTTTAGTATGGGTTGTCCGAAAATTTACCCTGATAAGTTACAGTACTCTTGAAGAATTTTTGACAATTCGTCTTTCAATTTCGATATGGTTATTTACCTAAAAGAGAAACATTAAACAAAATATGAAAGAGGAAATGGATAGAGATATGAATTTATTGCCCAGAAACTACCTACTACTACTGTTTTCTTGACCCTATTATATGAGCATGCATTGCAGAAAAAATATAGAAGAAATAACACTTGCGTTACAAATTTTAAAAAAAAATTAAGTACCCACTTAAAATTACATTATCACTGTTTATTTTAATTCATACACACCACTATATTAAGAATACATTAAGGTACTTTAATTGTCTATTCCATGTACTGTTTTTTTAGGTACGATAGTTAACAATTTTAAGTAAAAATAATTAAGGAGTAATATACAGTGTACACAAAAAAGTATTGCTTATATTAAATTTTCCAATTATTTCGAATAAAAACCGACACCAAAGAAAACTTATTATTAATATATTTGGGGACACAACTAAATATACAAATATATAAGGTTAAAAAGTTTATATTGCTAGCATTAAAAGTTAAAAATATTTAAATTCATTTCTCTTAAAGTTGGGAAATATCTTCTTCACGTTTTAAAAGCCAGGCAGTAATGTGTCCCAACATAGCTTACGACTCCCAAACGACCCTTGAAAACCGTTTTCTCAAACCTTTTCACATCCATGATGAAATCGTTCCCCTTTGTTCATCACTCACTGCTCCTAAGATTTTGATGGAAAAAAAGAGAAATGGAATGGAGGAAATGAATTTTTTAAATGATATTCAGCAACACCATCTTTTTGGTATGCCTCCTTAAACAAATCGTTAAACTAAGAATTCTGCATTCTCGGCTCTGATTTCCTAAAAAACCTTTTATCCCACGGCTTTTAATGATGGTCCATGCGCATAGCTTCTTCGTTATTTAGTGTATTGATCAAATTCATGTTTTTCATTAATAGGCGTATTTGACGGACCAAGAAAAATTACCTTCTTTTCAACTTTTGCGTCACTTAATTTTGGAAAAATAGATTTATTAAATATAAAAATCCTTCGCCATTCTTTATCACATCGACTTTCACAAAATTCTTCATTAAGCCGAGTGTTATATGTGTTTTAAGGAGGTTAAAATGACGTCTTCGGCGGTTGATTAAAAGCAAAGTAATTTTACATTTGACTTCCACACACAATTCCGTTCGTTTTGGCCAATCTTTGATCAAATAGCACTGCTTTATCAGTAGCCTCTACTGTCCCACATGCAAAGAAAGCTGCAGTAATTAGTAAATCACCTTGCAAACCCAAGTAACAAGCTATACTTTGAGAGTCAAACACACACTTTACCCACTTAAATTTTCTGTCATTTAATTAAATCCAATATCGATTTCCATATTTTGCGTATGTCTCTTTTAAAACAGTTGAATAAGACCACTGGCGTATTGACGGATATTTTATTACCATTAGGAAGTAAAACTGCCCTTCAGACTTGTTTCTTCGAACCAGCAATAAAAAGACGCCATTTCATCATGATATCTAGATATTCTTCTAAACTCACCCATCAAAGATACAATGGCTTTTCAGCTAAACAATATGTTTTCTGAAGCTAGGACGGTAAAAAGACTTGCCATTTCTTTACTTTCGATTTCGTGTGTTCAGATATTAATTGGTATGTGGTGCCATTCCTGTAGTCTTGAGATCCCAAGTAATTCGCTTGTCTATATAGACAAATTCATCAAGTCCCGTATCAAATCAATAAATGCCGTTGTTGAATTATATGCACGATGGGCATAGATCACTATTAAGAGGGTTATAAAGTTTTGGCTCGTGGGTGTAAACTACCATTCCATGTCTATCGGTATGTTCACTCGCTTCTGGCGTATATCTAAGTCTTCAGTTTGACTTTTCTTAGGAGGCCAAGGAGGAGGAGTACATGTCTCTCACTATATGAGTATATGGTTTTGGATACAGAAGTCACAGAAAGGTGCGCGAGTATTATGCCGTAAATGTTTACTGTAAAAGTCAACTCGGGTAAAAGAAACATCAGTCAATGACAGATGTAGTCATTGTTAATATGAATAGCGCTTAGGGTTCGCGCCACACTTTCGGTACTAGGCAAATGGCAATAGATGTTTTAGTGTTCCCTGGTCAAAACCACGACCGGATGAGTAGCATGACATGAAATATACAAAACCAGACTTGTAGGCGAAATCCAGGGTTTAGCTCTTGATGTAACATTAACGTCAAAAATATCATGAAAATTACGCAGGTACATACTCTTTACTCAAGATATTTTTTTTTCCTTAGAGACATTGAGAATGTATCTGTTCCACACACGTAAGCAAAAACTTGTTGCGGTGAAGGGTAGCTCAGCACGAACGACTACTATTTTTAGTATTTATCTTTAAAAAAACTGTATTATTAACAACTCTTAAAGCAGAGTAGATCTTAATCGAAACTACTAACACGAAATGAACATATCCTACTCAATCGATTATCTAGCGATTACATTTATTGAATATGAAGAATATGAGTGGAGGGTTAAGGTAAAAGAAAAGGTTATCAGGTGGTGTACCTAAAAAAACAAGACGTGATAGATTATAAAAGACATCCACATGCTGAACATACTATAACTACTAGAAACACTATAATAGCAATCAGTTTTTCGATACCTAAAATCAAATGGCGTCACGCAGTGTATTTTAACCTCACCATTAATTGACAGCTTCAACTGCCTAGATTTAATAACATCTCAAGGAAAAAATCGAAGCGATAGTAGATGACTTCGTAAGTTTCCTGCACCTGACGTTAACAGTAGAAACTACCTAAGTACATAGACTTAGGACTGTCTTTATTCCATAAATCTATCACGGCTATCTCGAACTGACTGGTGAATGTAGTGTTCTTATCAAGTGCTAATATTACTCAGTTGGAAAGGTTTGAGAAAGTATATGAAATACAAAATAATTTTAAGTCTTATCATCAGGAGACTATTTTTGATATTAGCGCGAATTTTTTTTCTTTTTTCTCGAATTTAATTGAAAAAGAGTAGATTTAACTATTTAAAATAAAATAATACGTGGGACGTGCTTATGTTGCCGATGCGTCGTGTAAATTATACCTATGTATTGTGTGCGTGGGGCACGATGTGTTTTGTGTATCGGTATTATGTGCGCGATGCAGGTATGGGTAAATCCCAAGATATGCTTAGATCCTCCCTTTTTTGTCTCATTCAATAGGTGCAATAAACGTCACTATATACATGGTTTATGTGAGCTACAGTTGTGTCAGGTATTACGATAAACGTAATTTTATTTGTACCTGCCTTGTTACTATCCAGCCCTCGCACCTGGCATCCTGCAAAACATATTGGATCTTATTTTTTACCTAAATAGTTACTACCTGGCCAACCCGGCCTTGGAGCCCTTTAGGTATTTGGATCATATAGGCATAATGAGCACAGGTCCCCATGTAAGATTCGAAAGATCCATTTTTATTATTGTTATTTTTAGTTTTAACTTACTCTGACTTACAAACGTATCGGTTCATATTTTAAATTAAGTGGCGTGCGTGGATAATTGCAATAGTGGCTATCGCAAAAGAAACACATTTATCACTTGATGCAAAAACAAATAGTCAAAAATGTTTTGGTAAAAAGAAATTTAAATAAAACAAAGTGCCTTTGCAAGAAAGAAACCAGTGAACTAAACAAAAACCCCAATTTCTACGATTAAGGGTATTGTAGGGGAAAACCATCACTCAGGAACAGGAAAAAATGGAAAGATTTTCAAATGCATCATCTAGACGATTGTGAACAAAGACGTCCATCAGAAGTGTTGAGAAAAACTATATTCATATGTATGAAGAGTCAGTTGGTGCCGACACTAGACAAAAAAAAATAATACTGGTGCAGGACGGGACCAATATATACATTGTGGCCCCGATCAACCGTTCACAGAATTCTCTTAAGAATGGGCGACATCACTGTCCGAAAAATCAAGGGGGGGGGGGGGGGGGGGGGAGGGGGGGGGGGGGAAGGGGGGGGGGGGGTGGGGGGGGGGGGGGGGGGGGGGGGGGGGGGGGGGCAAACGGCGAGTAGTGATGGAGTCATAAAGATTACGAATAATTGCAACAAAATACTTATTTACCAAGAAATGAAAAAATGTATCGATCAGAGAATTAGCCCAATAATTTACCATGGACGAAAACATGGTTCGATACCCAAGACATTGTGCAAAAAGGGTGGGTTGACAGTAGTACAAAATATCAGACCAACGCACATTCTAAATAAAGGTAAAACGAATAACCATTTTGCATGCTGGATCTGAAAAGGGCACTGAGGCTTTCCAACATTGTCTACTATTATCTGCAAAAAATATAAAATATTCTAGTTTGGACTATCACGAAGACACGACCGCAGAACTTTTTGAAAATTGGATTTCAAAATTCCTTTTGCCCAAATGTTCCCGAATAGGAGTGCTTTTATAGTTATGGAACAACGCAAGTTACCATAGTCGCCTACTAAATAAGGTTCCTAATGCAGCCAACACCAAATCGGAAATACCAGGAATATATGTTAGAACAATGACATTTATTTGACTTATTTAGTTATAAAAAAAAGTGATCTTTTGAAAGACTATAAATTGAAAAAAGAAATATGTTTATGATAGTATGGCTGAGAAAATAGTACACACTGTTTTGCGGGTTCCTCCGTATTATTGTGTGTCTAATCCAATTGAACATATTTAGCATACAAGTTAAATCAAAAATAAGGGCACAAAAAATGTTTCTCGTGGCTTTAAGCGTGTCAGTGGGGGGTTGAATTAGTAAAAAAAGTTACATCATGATTTACCTTGTGAAAGCTGGACGAATTCCATTCAGCACGTTGTTAAAGTTGAAGATTCCCCATATATTTATGTAAATAATATAAAACCACTGATAATTACCTCAGCTGATGACAGTGATAGTGAAGCCGAATTAGGCTTAAGTTAAAATATATTTTGTATCTATACCAATATGTCCCCTCTTGTAACCTCATTCATTCAAACTGTATATTTGTACTTCTTATCCATTTGTTTTTACATGCATCTATAAATAAACATCTCCAAAAACACTTATAATTTTATTTATTTGCATTAATGAAATAAAAAGTCCATTTCTGCAACCTACCATAAACAAAAAATCAGAATTTTATAGTATTGCCCACTTAAAACTGCAATAAATCAGGATTTTATATTTTAGGATAGGCTATACAAGTGTATTGCAGAATGAAAAGTACTATTTAAGTATTTAATAAAAAAAAAAATAATTAAAATGAGTAATAATTAATGAGGTTTTAGATGAGCTTGTAATTTGTGTACATTAATCATAGGGTGTTTTTTATAGAAGTACAGAACTTTGAAATGGAATAAAACAATATTCGAAAGATACTCTTCTGGCATTATAATTTAAATATGACTTTACTGGCATATGACCACCACGGCTGGCTCGGACGTAGTCCTAATCTGGAGGTCCAATTTTCGATGACTTTTTCCAACATTTGTGGCCGTATATCGGCAAATAACGCGGGCCGAAATGTTGTCCTCCAAGTGGTTAATCGTAATTCGGGCTATCGGAGTAGACTAGCGAGTTCACATATCCCCCACAGAAAATAGTCTAGCGGCGTTTAAATCACACGATTTTGGAGGCCAATTCACGGGTCCGAAACGTGAAACTATGCGGTTACCAAACGTTTCCTTCAATAAATCAATTGTGGCACGAGCTGTGTGACATGTTGCGCCGTCTTGTTGAAACCACAGCTCCTGCACATCATGGTTGTTCAATTGATGAACGAAAAAGTTAGTAATCAATGGCTCTAAAGCGGTCACCATTGACTGTAAACGTTCTGACCAGCATCGTTTTTAAAGAAGTACGGACCAATGATTCCACCAGCCCATAAAGCACACCAAACAGTCAGTTTTTTCTGGATGTAACGGTGTCTCAACATACACTTGAGGATTATCATCACTCCCAATACGGCAGTTTTGTTTATTTGACGTATCCATTCAAACAAAAGTGAGCTTCAATCGCTAAACAAAATTCGCTTATGAAAATCGGATCAACGGGCAATCTTGTTTTGGGCCCATTCACCGAATCTACGCCTTGCTAGGTGATCGTGTGGCTTCAATTGTTGCACGAGTTGGATTTTGTAAGCACGCAAACCAAGATCTTTCCCTCCGCAAACAATCTTCCATAAATGTGGATGGACACCATATCCAATTCCTGTGCACGATGGCGGATAGACTGATTCGGGTCTTCCTCTACGCTACGCTCTACAGCAGCAATGACTTCTCTACTGTACGCACTGGTACGTACGTCATCTGTGGATGCGTATTATCATTTAGAGTAAACGTGCGTGCGAAAAACGTTCCATAGTTTAATCTAATTAATTGCTCTGATGGACGATTATGTTGACCGTAAAATGGACGTAGTGCGCGATACGTATTTCGAACAGAACCATGATTTTCCAAAATAAATTTTGCACAATTTGGAAGCGTTGTCATGCACGTTTGTTAGTTCTATTCACATGATTGAAATGCCAAACCAAACATAAATCACTTGACAGCTGACAAATGGCCACCAGTTAAAAAAGTGTTGTCAACTTAAAGTTTTATACTCTATAAAAAACACACCTTATATAATATTTTTTTTTCCACCTAATCACTCCACCTCCTGCAATGATAACTTGCGCTACTTATAGGGTCAATCCAGCTCAAGACCCAGGCCATAACCTTTGGAAAAGGCTGCTGCATAACCCCCTCCTCAAACTCTCACCCTGAATGGAACTAGGCTCCGATGGGCAACAACATCAAGTACCTGGGCCCTTCTATACGACAAAACGGCTCGTATGGCCACAGGACTAAGTGCCAATGGTCGGTGCGCAAGGGAAAATCTCCTTCTAGGGAAGACTCAAGTACCCGCTCTTTCCATGAATCTGTCGTAGTAAGTTATCAACTAACAACAAGTTGCTAATTTACAAATCGATGATCAGGGCCGGACTTACGTACGCCTGTCAGGCCTGGTGCCAGAGTGTCCAAAACTCAGTCGGACCAAGGTCCAGACAGTTTCAAAATAACGCCCCTCCGTATCATAGCAGGAGCGGCCTGGTTGCGTCCGCAACAATCAGTTGCATTCAGGGAGTTTGAAAATGCCCACGATAAAAGAATTCATGCGTAATGCCCCAGCTTCGCTTCCTTGAGAAAGCAGCGTCCAATCCTAACCCGAGATAGCGAACACTTTCACGAGGGGAAACGTAAATGAGCGGCCATCGATACCTACGACAAACGGACATTCTACCACATAAGACTAAACTAACAACTAGATTCATCATGGACTACCTACCCTTGATTTTTTACAGGCCGTAGTTTAGTTGAGCAACTCCTTCAGTTTTAAAAAAGTGTAAACAACACACACGGACTAACACAATTATAAAACCACACCCCCGAAAATGGGGAACAAGGAAACCTATGATAAGTTAGCATTAAGTTAGGTTAAGGTAGGTTAGATCCACATATTAGAAAATTAACGCTTAGAAGTAGCATACATCAAATAATCTAGACATTGACAAACCCAGAAATTGTAAAAGGAGCAGTAGAGGGTTTTCCCCAGCTACGCAAGGAGTTTTAGTGGGTATGCCAACCCTTCAGTCGGTGAGCCCACATACCTGGAGCACTTTGGGCACCCTTTACGGTGACGCAGACTGCTTCAGAAAAATCCATAAAGCGGATTTTCTCCCTGTATATAAAAAAAGTGCTACTCTATACATATAGAATTTATACGTAGATTGTTCATTTTGGAAAAATTCTGCGAATTCACCAATCATTTAATATGTAATAAGCGATATCCCTTATCTGCATATAAAATGTAATAAAAAAAATATAAATAGTTATAGCTACATAAAAACATTGTAATAAAAAGAATTGTCACTCTGACCTCACCAAATCATAAAGAAAAAACATCTCTTTTTTGTTTACCGTATAGCTCAGAACGGCACTTCTAATAAAGACCTAACTGCGATAACTTTTCTGACTTGTCGTACACACTTGCTTAAAGTTACAATCAGCATGAATTTAATTAATACCTCGACGTCGGAAAATTGAAAAAGTCTAATAGACTTTTCCATGTCCGAGACAGAGAGCCAACAACTATAATTTCCACTAGTGGCATGCAACCATCTAAATATTTTTCGAGAAATAAACTCGTTATCAGAATCGTTAAATATTAAAAAATATTAGGGCGTTCAAACTTGAAATATTACTTTTAAAACTGTTCAAAAAACTGTTTAAAAGAACACACTGACAAAAGCAAAAAATAGCTACTTTGAAAAGGAGCAAAGAAAATCTACCAAAGACAGTAAGTTAATGAAATCCGAAAAATCCCTAGCCAAAAAGCAAGTATCGAAAGCTTTAAATTTAAGTATTAGAACTATACAAAGGATTATTAATGAAGATCGCAGCGGTATAACCGCGAAAAAAAGTAAAAAAAAGAAACAAGAAAAGGCCAAAAACTAAGGATTTAAGCGAATTACTGAAAATGGACGTGAAACAAGAGAAATTTGATTTGATCGACATGAATAAATCTAACATGAACATAACTCCTAATGACTTTAAAAGATACTTCACGGGATGAAAAGATTTTAGAAATTGGACTAAAGTCTTTGTCAAAATTAATGAAACATTTGAGATTTCATTATAAAAAAAATACTGCATTCGAAAATTTGTGTGAACTCCCCAATAATTGCCAGTCGACGAGTAACATTTTTAAAAAAAAAGAAGTATGATGGCTAAAAGAAATGCTTATATCCAAATTTAGATCAATCCAATCTTTAAACATCGTTCTGGACAATGCTTCACATCATTCCTAGAATTTTGAATAAAACAACCAAATTCATCGTGAAAAAAAAATGAAATAATGCAATGGTTAAGTAGAGCAAAATCAAAACCCTTATTCAAATTTATTAAAAACATAATTACTCTTAATGGCAAAGAACTTTTAGAAAACCTAAAATATACGCGGTTGATGAATTTTAAAGGGAAACATGGGTCATGCGTTTTGCCAACTTACCATTACCAATGGTAAGTTGCCATAGAATATAATATGGGCAGGCGCAAAATCCTATTTTAAAAAAGCATATTACTGAAGGACCTACAATTTCCTGAACCAATATGGTATGGCAAAAGAACTTTCTAGACCATATCACAACCGCAAGAGTGACTGAGGAAAAAATCATTAGTAGAGACATACAGAAAAAATAATTTTAGGAACAAACATGGTTGGGAATAGAGAAAAAGTTTTTGCGGTATTTCCAAGAAAACCCTGTAGTTATCTTAGTATTCTAGAGATGACAGATACCTCTGATGACGTTCAGTATAGCGAATTTGAACTTTCTTAATTTTAATTTTTTAATTTTTATTATTGTTTTTAAACGTAACATTATCGTTGCTTTTGTTTTTTAACAACCGTTTGTTCAGTTTTTCTGTTGAACTTTTCATGCCATCATGATATATTCTTTTCTGGTGGACTTCAGATTTATTAAGTTACCGCCTTCTAAAAGGTATTCTTTGCTCCCTCTTTAGAGTAGCTTAGTAAATTAAGCACCATTTTTGAAGTAAGTTGTTACCTATGTCATACCTCCATTAGTAATAAATGCATAAGTTGTGTGCAGCTTGTAAGGGGCACACAGCAATACAGTGCGTGATTTTTCCTGCACCAAATGTCAAAAAATTTCGTCCTTTTAAGTTTTGTAAAAAAAGTTAATGTTCATAAAATTTTTTTGTGTTGTTATGTAAAATAAAAATAAAAATAGAACAATTGTAATTTTTTTATGCAGTGTCCTAAAAAATTTTGCAAATAATCCAATTCGACGTAACAAACTCGTAAGTTACCAAGATGGGATGGGGATAAAAACAGCACAATAAAACATTTTCTTCAGGAAAAAACATATTGTTTCTAAGCGAGCCTGTAAAAGTGATTTAAAATGTAATTAACCGTTGCTGTCAATAAGTAAGCAGTAAAACATAAACTTTTGCCCATTTTCGTTCAAATTAATAATTAAAACTATAAACTAAATCGATTTAGAAAAGAAGATATGCATACACTTTTTGATTAATACAAATCGATTATCGGATTCTGCGAAAAAAAAGTACTCACATTTCATTTAAATTTTTGAAGGTGACCCCCCGTTGCCTTCAGAAGGGGTTAGGCACATTCCTACCACTGTGTCGCGAAAAAAACATCATCAAAAAGTGCGCCCATCTTTTCTCAATTAAGTATGCTAATTGCTATTAATCTGCTATAAAACTGTTGATATGAGTAATTTCGAACTTTCCGAGGTAAGGTATGTGTTACAGTGTACAGTGTTATACTTTTATTTTCTCGTGAACTACCCTATAGGTATGTTAGGCCCCCACCCACCCACACTATAATAATAATAAATTCGATATTTAGGAAAATAGGAGTCTACAAGTGCATCCCTTCCGTAACCTTTTTCAGAAAAGCGCACTTAAAAATTCTTGCGATCAAAATATTTTGTGAAAACATGTCATTAAGAACAACAAACGAAAGAACTTCCGATTTCTATTTCTACTAAACGTCAGTTTCCAATAACTTTTCTCTGTCTTTCAGCATCACTATCATAATCGAGTATATAATAATTCCTAGGTAGGTATATTTTAGTAGATCATGATCGTTTTTTGTTATTTATAATTTGTATGTCTTCCACTTATCAATTAATGTTTAAACTATATAGCTCATATCTAATTTTCAATCCTTACCTAACTTTGATTAAAATAAAACTGTCTTGTGGCTTTTTTTTTTTTCACCGCACACATTTTGGGACGGAATTCTTTTCGATTTAAATTCAAGAAAATGAAATGACGTCCCTGACATTATAGAATGCCGGTGTCGACTATAAGTAAGGACATTTCGTACCAAGGTCATTGTTAACTCTTATGGTAATAATTAGATTCTCCAGAATTTTTTTTTATATCTTGTATTAAAACTAGAATGTTAATTGCTCCATCATTTTCTTTTAAAAGTCAACTTTGTAATTTGCGATCTTGAAGATTGCACAGACAGACAGCACGTTGACGGTGTGCATAAGTGTTTGTTTATTTCTACTTTTTTCACTTCATTAAAACATTTTACCCCTAATCGTGTAGGTACTAGTTTTTTTTCTTTTTCTTTCTTACCTAATGTTAGGTAACATTGAATTTATGAAAATCTTGTTAACTCACATAAAGTGACACTGAGACAGTTTATCAGTGTAGTTGATCTTGTGTAGTTATATTTTCTCCCTCGTATAACAAATTGAAAAATCGAGATAACCTTTATAGTTCGAGAATATACTTTGTTTGGATTATTACGTTTCGATCAAAGCAAAAATATATATTTCTATTGCATGAAGAACACAGAACTGCAGGCAGCTTATATCGTCATATTAATATAAAAAAATTATATCACACATTAATAACTGATTCTAAATCTTTTTGTAATGCACACAAATTGGATTTCTAGGTCGTTACCTTTGTTTTCTTAAAGCACAATAAAAAAAAAATTATTTCTTATTTTCTGAATGTGAGAGGGCGTGAGTAGCATGATAAACTATTTTTTTCCTCTTATATTTAATATTATCTTTAATAGCCGCTGAGTAATATTTTAGTACTAAACCTCAAAGCGAAATTGACTAATTTTTGAATAGCGCTTAAATGATTTAGATTATCTACAAGCTAAAAGTAGAACACAAAAGGGAAAACTCAGATTTTTTGTTTATGATTTTGTTCACGTAACAAACACTAAAAGGTCAAGAATCGGGATTCTTTTTATTTATAATTTTTTTTTTATTATAATTTCATTATTAAAACTATAATAATTTTTTTATTAAATTTGTATGTAATAGGATCGGTATCGCTTATTACATGTAAAATGAGTGAATTCGAAGAATTTTTCAAAATAACTTGCTACGTATAAATTCTATAAAGTATGGTATAAGTAAGTATGCGGCGTGTAGCGCAAATTATCGTGTGGCGCACTTTAAGTGAGAAAAAAAATATACATAACATACAACCATATAGTCAAGCTTATTACAATATTAATATAATTTTCGGTTTTTACTATATTATTATTATATACTACTCATAAATCTTTTTCGGAAAACATAAAATATTGCATTAGCAAACTGACCAAGAACTATTAACTACAGTCAGTTTAAAGACTAGCCGTGCTACAGTTCTTCTTACCACTCCCCATTTTATGAATCCCTTTGTCTTTATAGTACGGCTCTGTCGAGGAATGGAGTTGGAACGAATTGATCTCGGGACGTAGGGATTACTCTAGTCGAGACCAGGAAACAATAAATAAATATATGTGTGTAGGTTTATGGTGTCAGTGTGAGTGAGTGTGATGAAGCTCGTTTGCTTGTCGAGAGTTTTAGTTGGCGTAGGATGAGTATGATACGAGCTGACGTGTCGTGTGTGTGCAGAGGCTATGCTGTGTGTTTACTAGATATAGTATGATCATATATTACCATATAATATATATAGATATAGATTTAGATCAGAATATTTTTCATACATATATATATAGATATATATTATATATATATATATGAATATATATACGTAAATATATATATATATATATATAAGTTTATATATACGTCGGGACAAAAAAACAAGCCAATATTTAGAAATTAGAAAGCAAAGGCAATATATTTACGACAAAAAAAATATACAGTAAGACCTTACGAATCATGAAATAAAATAAAAGCCATACCCTTTGATTTCAAAAAACAATCAAAATATCATCAACTCCAACAAATAAAATAACAAAAAAAAACGAGCAATTCTCAGAAAGCAGTTCATATTCGGTTGACAACCCACCGCAATAAACGACAAAAAAACAAGTTGGTAAATAAACCTAAACCGTTATATCAGACCTACCAGGCAAATAAAGTCCCGTCAAGTTAACGTGGTTTGTTCTGATAGCAAAGGACCATACAAATGTCGATATTGAATATGTCGTTTTAACAGCTCAACACTACCCACGAAAGCGAACTATTTTTCTAAGGTAACGGACTCATGAAAGGTATACAGTCACTAATTCTGTAATAACATTAAAAAAAATCACGAAAAGACACAAATTATTTTAACCCCTGATAATCTATTACAACAAAACGGGTCATTAATACTAGATATAACATTAATTATTCTAATGTTATCTTTTAGAGCAAATTTAGAAAGAAAACGACCTCTTCCGAAGGATCGTATCGTTTAATTTAATTATAACTGAACGCAAGAAACGCAGTTTTGAAAATGATGAGAATTACTCATGTACACAGTTTAAAATATTGAGAGTTTTTGGTACCTTTGATATATTATAGTATAGTAGTATGATTTAAATGTATATCCGCATTTGTCTTTTGCAAGGAGTACATGTCCCGATACCTATGATATATCATACTATAAAATTGATATTTATTATAATATACTATATATATCTATACTAATATATTATATAATATCTATATCTATGTCTATTCCTACTAACTATCTATATATTTTATTTGTAACATTCATTTTTTTCTAGATTTTAAGACCATGTAAGGTTACTGATTTTTCACTTCAAATTGTACTTATTTTCATTTTTGTATCGAACGGTATATTAAACAGAGATTCCAAGACGTTCGGTATAGTGTGTTGTGCGGGTTCCTGACCGATCCTACCGCCCACGCCGCGATTGGTGAAAAGTGTGTATCCGCTGTTTTAGATCCGGCGTCGCCATATTACCGGAGAGTTTGGATGGTTTATTTAAGGGCCTGAAGACCGACTGTGGAGGCTGTTTTCCATCTAGCCGCAGCCGGGCTATTTTCCAGCTAGCCGCTGAGTAGGCTTAGTACCATCTAGCCGACAGGCTAATTTTCATCAGAGCCGACAAGTAGGCTTCCTTCGACTGAGCTACAAAAGCAAAGCTCAGAACAACCATCATGCGAACTAAGTAAAAGTACCAGTTTCTTAACTAAAAGCCGTAGTGGGTTTTCAAAGTGTTAGCTAGAAAAGTGTGAAATCGGTCGAATGCCATCAAAGCAGGAATAAGAACCGTAAGTTACCAAAACTTCCTTCAATAGACTTATTCCAGAGTAGTGCCTTAACCGCAATCTAAAACAGACTAAAAAGTGAAGTGAAAAGCACTATTTTTCGTCTTCGGGGGTTATCATATTTCAGGATTTAAATGTAGTAACTACTAGTTAGGCGAGAATTTTTTTTGTAGAACTGCAAAGGTTGGAACTTTTTATTTTAAAAAACATGAATAAATTCTCTTTTTTTGTTGATTAAAGCTAGTGTCTCACTGAATACCTACCCTACTTTTCAGGACAAGAACGGCTGTACCAAACTGATTTTTTTTATTTACCAACAATACATTCTTTCAGTATTTTTCCATTTTTTTAGCTGAAGTTAGATCCTTACTATTTTAAAATGGATGGTGCCCAAAATTTGTACAGCTAAAGCCTTTTGAAAATAGAAAATAATTCCAAAAAGACGTAAGACAATTATCTCTTACCCATATCTCTCTACCAAGGAAAACTGAGCTAGTGTTTTCTTTAATTTCTTTAGTTCTTTTAAAATCAGGTTTCACTCAATTTATTATCAGAAATTAAAGCGGGGCTGCAAGAAAATTACGCCCAAGCTTGGGGCTACAATTTTCAAACGGTACAAAATGACACCACAACGTGCGGGCAAGTTCCAATGTAACAAAATTGCGCTCAAGCGTGGGACAAACAACTTCTCACAGGGTACAAAAAAAGATGCCTCAAACTGAGGACAATTTAACAGGTTACAAAATAGCGCTGTCAACGCGGGGCTTTTGGAATTTTATTTTTTAAAGGGTTCAGTGTACTAGCTTTCGAACAAAATAAAAGCTCTAACTTTGCAGATATTTTTATTTCATAATATTTATTAAAACGAAATTACACTATAGCAATAAGACAAAAGCAGGAAATTTGTAGAATTTTTTATTTCAATTTATCCGATGGTGGTTTAGATATTAGAATTTTTGTTAATCGACTCTAAGATAAGAGATTCCTACTTTTTTCTTAACAGCTAGCTTTATAGTTCAGATAAGCAGATGTGCTGGTTTACTTTAATTTCGCATTGTTAGATTTATTTTGCGGTTAACCGAAGAAGAGAAAAAACCGTACGTTTTTTTCTCACCTATGTTTTGCATGAATATTAAAAATACTTTGCTGATACGAAACGGTATTTAGAGATTTTTTTATAGGAAATTCTTAAGATATTTAGTAAAGGAATGTTAATACAAGGCGATACTTAGAAATTTTTTATGAAATTGTCGAAGATTTTTTAAATGTTTGATAAAGAAGTTTACATATTTTAAGTGCCTTTACATATTTTGATTTTATTTAGACTATTGGGAGCACAGGAGAAATATTTTCACGACTTTTTAAACAATTCTTTTAAATTGTATTCATTTATCATGGAAGCCTTCAATTTTAAAGTCAATCACCTACTAGAATATGAGTTAGACTATGAACTGAAAACCCGTCGTATTTTCTCAGAACGTCCGGTCGCGGATAAAAGAAAGATTCTAACGAGGATCTTAAGTAAAGAAATATTCCAATAGATCGGATTGGACTGAATGGTTACAAAAAGTTTCTGATTTTTTAAAGTCTAATAAAAATTCTCCTTCTCAAGTTAAAACTCCTGCTTCTCCAAATGGTCACATGTCTCCTTTATTCGTGCATAGATATTTAGACCGCATATAAAGATAAAATCTATTAGGTGCCCATTTCTCGGCTTTATTTGACTCTGGTGCAAATGCCTCCGTTGTAGGTCAGAATGGTATTAAAATTTTAAGTCGTTTAAGTATAAAAATATGCCATGTCAAAAATAGAAGTGTTACCACTGCAGATGGCAGCCGTCTAAAAGTTTTAGGTACGGTTGAGTTGCCGCTAGTCTGCAATGGTCATTGTTTAGTAATCTCTGCTCTAGTAGTACCTTCTCTATCACATACTTTGGTTTTAGGATGTGATTTTGCACAAAAATTCGGAATTTTAGTAAATAATTCGTGGTATCCACAGTCCCTAGAAGTCAATTCTCATACAAGTTTTTAAAGATTGTTATTCAGAAAGTTCTTTAGAAAACCTTTTCTCGCGTCTATGTACCCTAGATGATCTCTCGCGGACGGAACGCTTAAACGCAGAAAACGTAATAAGCTCTTTCAAAGAAATAAGTAGTAAAGATAGGTTAGGCCGAACGAATAAAATCACCATGTCTATAGATACGGCTGATGCCAGTCCTGTAAAGACAAGGCCCATCGCCATGTCTCCGTACATGTCAAAAGTATTAAATAAGGAGTTAGACGAAATGTTGAAACTCGGAGTGATATCGTCTATGCTTTGACGGAAGAAAGCTCAACGAGGTCAGCAAATTTGATAACTATCCATTACCGAACATCGACAGAATTTTGTAAGGAGTTAGACGAAATGTTGAAACTCGGAGTGATATCGTCTATGCTTTGACGGTAGAAAGCTCAACGAGGTCAGCAAATTTGATAACTATCCCTTACCGAACATCGACAGAATTTTGACATCACTCAGGAATGCTAAGTATGTATCCTCGATAGACCTTAGAAAAGCATTCTGGCAAATTCCTTTGGACAAATCCTCTAAGGAAAAGACCGCTTTTGCAGTAGTAGGCCGAGGTCTATTTCAGTTCGTCACTATGCCGTTTGGTCTAAAGAACGCTGCTCAAACTCAGCAACGTTTAGTAGACGCTATATTTGGTCCGAAATATGAGCCACATATTTTTACCTATCTCGATGATATTTTAGTAACATCGGAAGACTTCGAATCGCATATTCGCTTACTTAAGGAAGTAAAAGATAAATTGAAAGAGGCCGGACTGACGATAAATTTGAGCAAATGTGATTTTTTTTTTCAAAACTTCTCTAAAGTTTTTAGGCTATATAGTAGGCTCAAATTCCTTGCGTACCGACCCGGATAAAGTAGCAAGCATGGTTAATTATGCGAGACCTACTAATACTACGGAAGTTAAGCGCTTCGTAGGAATGTGTTCATGGTACAGACGTTTTATCGAGAATTTTTCTACCCTGTTGTCGCCTATTAATGATCTTCTGAAAGGACGAAAAAAAGGACAATCGATAGATTGGACAAAGGCAGCCGAAGAATCTTTTATAAAGATTAAAGAGCTATTGGTTTCAGCTCCCATTTTATCCCAACCAGATTTTTCCCAACAGTTTTATATTTCTAGTGATGCTTCTAATACCGGTTTAGGGGCGTCCTAACACAGAAAATCAATGGTGAGGAAAGAGTGATAGCGTATGCCAGTAGAACTTTATCCAGGGCTGAACGTAACTATTCGGTTGTGGAAAAAGAATGTTTAGCAGTACTCTTTAACATCGAAAAGTTTCGACCTTACATAGAAGGTGTTCCTTTCACGGTCATAACAGATCATTATAGTCTATTGTGGCTTAATTCTATTAAAAACCCTAGTGGCAAACTAGCGCGTTGGGCGATTAGGCTGAGACAACACACATTTACTTTAATTCATAGAAAAGGAGTCCACAATGTTATTCCTGACGCTTTGTCAAGAATCCCAGATCATACCGTGGACGAAAACAGTCTTAATGCACAGATTGGCGTAAGAATCGATATAGTTGACATAGATCGCATAGATCCATGGTACGACAATTTACGGCAGCAAATCAAAGAATTTCCTGAAAATTTTCCGCAGTGGAAAGTGGAAAATGATTTCGTGTACAAGTTTATCCCAAACCAGTTGCCTTTAAAAGTTAATGTACCCGAGTGGAAAATACTAGTTCCTAAACCACAGAGAGAGGAAATTATAGACATGTGTCACACTCCTCCTACTTCTGGTCATTTTGGTTTTTATAAAACTCTTCACAGGATTCAGGAACAGTATTATTGGCCAAAAATGCGTTTTGATATCGTAAAGTTTGTGAGGACTTGTGAAGTATGTGGAGCGCAGAAATCTCCAAATGCACTACCTATGGGACTGATGGGAAAAGAGAAAACGGTTAATTACCCCTTTCAAGTCATAGCAGCTGATCTAGTAGGCCCATTCCCCCGTTCAAAAAAGGGAAATAAATGGCTTCTCGTGGTTTCTTGCTGGTTTACAAAGTATACCATGCTATTTCCTTTGAAAAGCTCTAAAGCTGGATATATAGAGAGAATTTTGGAAAATAATGTCTTTCTAATCCACGGGGTCCCATCGCTCTTAATATGCGATAACGGTACTCAGTTTACCTCTAAAAGTTTTAAGAGCTTAAGTGAAACTTATGGTTTTAACATCCGTTTTAATCCCGTGTACTCTCCCCAATGTAATTTTGTGGAACGTAATAACCGAACAGTCGGGACCGCTTTAAGAAGTTACGTGGATTCACATGACACTTGGGATGGCAATATTTCCAAAATCCAACAAGCGATAAATACCGCAAGACACGAAGTAACAGGGTTCACACCGTCTTTCTTAGTTTACGGCAGACATATACCTCTATCTGGATCATATTATAAAAACTTAGATTTGGATGTCAATGTTGACAGCGAAATAATTCCGGGTAACAGGGGGTGCGAACGCCGAAAATTTAAAGGGTTTAAAAGATATTTTCACCGACGTGCGTGGTAGGATACATAAGGCTTATGAACGGAACAGTAAGTCTTACAACCTTAGGAAAAGGGATTTTGCCTTTAATATAGGTGATCACGTTTGGCGAAAAAAATAAAATTCTTTCCAGTGCAGCAGATAAATTCACATCTAAGTTGGTACCTAAGTATGTGCATTGCGTGATTAGAGAAAAGATTTCAGATTTAGTTTATGGTTTAGTTAATTTAGATGGGACTAAAATAGGACGATGGCATATTAAAGACTTAAAACCATTCAACGGACCTAACCCTAGTGAAAGTTTGTCAGGAGAAGAATAATTTATATTTACATTATCTTAATTGCTTAAATTTTTTTTGATGTTGCTCTGTAGAGGTGACGACCTCGTTTTTTTTGACTGTTATAAAAGTTGAGCAGAGAATAGCTTACTTTTATTGTTTAATGCTAAGGTTTTGGGTACTGATCATATCCAAACTTAGGTTGATTGTAGTTGATGTTTAGCATCGACTCAGCTGTTGCGAGCTTGCGAAAGAGTCACACTCAGGATTTATCATAAGACTGGTATGTCGGTGGTCGCGGGATTTGATTTGCTAATGACCCCATATAATATCCAGTTCTTGACACTTGGAAGCGAAATTTTGATTAGAGGCAATCCAAGGTGATCTTGAGTTAGGACAAGCGCAAGATGAGCTCGTGTAGTGTGATGTAGAGTCAAAATTTTTATGAGCAATTTCAAAGTTTGTTACCCGAGTGGGTGTATTTTTATTACCTTAATGGTATATGTTGGGTGCAATTAAGAGTAAATTGATTTTGGTTTATCCAGTAAGTCTAAAACTTGGATTATTTTGATTTAGATCTTCTTCTGAATTGACAAACTGAGGGTATTTTCTGTTTTTTTTCAGAGCCGTTTTAAACGTTACCTTTGAGTCACTAATTTTTTTTAAAAAATTTTTTTTGCATGGACTCATAGGCGTATGTTGAGTTTTTTCGGTTTACTATCAGATTGATAGAAAATTGAAGTTCTGCAGGAGAACTAAAGGCTGATCATTTACAAGAGATGAGAGCAGACTAAGACAGTCGTTTCACAAAGAAATGATCAAAATCTGATACCGAGATGAGAACCTTGTCAAGAGAGGCTAAGCGCAGTGAAGGAAGATTCCTAACCGAATTTTTAGATTTCCAAGAGGTAATCTAGGAGTTTGGGCTGACAGAAAACGGTTATGCCTGATACCTGTAGCAGTTTCTTCTAGAGGCTATTGTCTAGGGAGACGATTAACACCATGATCGAATATTTTAGCTGTCAACGCTGTTTTCTTCTTGTTTCTGATTAAGCTGGAAA
This sequence comes from Pachyrhynchus sulphureomaculatus, assembly GCA_019049505.1. Taxonomy (NCBI): domain Eukaryota; kingdom Metazoa; phylum Arthropoda; class Insecta; order Coleoptera; family Curculionidae; genus Pachyrhynchus; species Pachyrhynchus sulphureomaculatus. Next base: position 31,260,223 of record CM032449.1, on the reverse strand, counting down.
AGCTCTTGTCGTCTTCAAAAGTTTTGTTGCGTTGCCACCGAAAATTTGAGAAATTTTTGCTTCATGTAGCTTTTTAAGCTCATTTTCGTTTTTTTAAAAATTTCGTTAGAAGCTTGGTTAAGTCAACCTTGTAAACCTTTTAGGTTATATCCCATGAGTTATCTGTTTTTACAGGCTGTGATGCACCGGGTGCTAACAGATGCCGTTACGACGTTTGGCAGGGAGTTAGTCTTCCTGAGGAACAGACTGATTGGAAGGGTAGTCTATGGGGGGTGAACGTTTGACCTTTGGGACCTTTAGGGGTTTTGTTTACCCAATGGTTATTTCTATTTGAACCAAAGGAGAGCCTAGCTACTGTAGTCGACCTCAGCTCCAATTAGCCTATTAGTGGTGACAGGCTGTTGGCAGTAGTGTGTTTCGGAACACCCTATTGATTAATTTTTTTTGACTTATGGTGGTGTGGTAGACACCGTTTTAGTTTAGTGGATGCTATAATCTACTCCCTTTTGTTGGTGGACTCCAGGGTCACCAATTCTGTATTTTATTGTCTCCACCATTCAGTATATCGTGGTGAGGTGTTTGTCTCCTGTTATGTGGGATGGATTGAATGTTTTTCGTTGTTGTTCCAGGGCGAGACCAGTACACGAGGGTTCTTCATGCAACTTGGAGGAGCGCAATGCTGGTTAAGTTTTATATCTCTGTGTAGCCACCCTGAAGAATGATGGAGGGCGTTTTTTTTCTGGCTCATGTTTCTAGGCAGATTTGTCACTTTGGTGCGATGTGCCGAAGATTTGATTAGCTTTTGCTAAGAGCTTTCACCAAGCTCAGTATGGAGTTATCGTAACCAAGAGTTTGGGATTTGAACTCCTGAATGTACTTCTGTATATATTTCTGTATATATTTATGTATATATTTCTGTATATATTTCAGTGTATGTTGGTTGCCTGAGGGCATGTGCTCAAAATGCGTGATTTTGAGTCGTTTTGCTTATGGACTCCCATATTTAGGATTATGACTTTAGGGAGGTCCTATTTCGAGACTTGCTGTCTCATATAGTTATGTTGGGAATGTTTCCTTGAATGTTAGTTGTGCGCAGACTAATCATTCCGTTCTTAGTGAACGTTGCTTTTTGAAGCAGGATCATTCAGTTTGGTGAATTTTAGCTTTTATAGCTATTCACTGTGTTTAGAGTGAATTTTAGCTTTTATAGCTATTCACTGTGTTTATAGTGGTATTGTTAGCTTTTATAGCTGCTCACTATGTTAATGGCGAGATTGTTCTTTTAGAACGCAGGCTTTGTGTAGTCGAGGACTATTTACCGAGTGTTTTCTTGGCGAGGAGCCGAGGTTTTTTTCTGGCGATATACCAGAGTGTTTTGTTGGCGATGAGCTGACGTGTTTTCTGGCGATTTTAGCATGTCTAGATGTCTTAGGACGTCGACATTGCGCGATAGAGTGCGATTATTTTCTGATGCGACTAGTAGAGATACTAGATTTAGAATGTTCTCTTAGCGGTGAGCTAGAGCATGGATGGCGATTTTTTCCCGAGCGTTTGTCTGGATATTTATCCAGATATTTTTTGTTTTGGCCTAGTGCTAAATGGTCTGACAAGACTTTTTCTTTTTAGTGTAAGTGTTTGCACTAGAATCATTTTTTTATTTTTTTTCTTTATTTAAGAATTTTTATAAATTTCTTTTGCTGAAATAGAAAATTTTCAGACAATCCTTAAAATATTTTAAGGGGGGGTGTTCATATTTTATTTCAGTTCACTTTTTTTGATTTAGACAAGAGTCTAGACAAAGTTATATTTTTTGTTTTGGTAACAATAACAGAGCTGATTCTTTTATATAAGAAGACCGCGATTGTTATTTTGAACAGGTATTTCTTATGTTCATGCAAGGATTTTTATTTGCTTTTTGATGTACTTAACCTTAGTGTCTAATTAAGTTAAGTCTAGTTATAAGATTCTTGTGATCATGCAAAGATTTTCATTTGGTTTTCATTGTACTTAATATTAGTGCTTAATTGAATTAAGTCTAGTAGTAAGGTCCGAAGTCTGTACTTTTGTTTTAAGTTCTGACCTTAGTATTAAGTGATAGTGTACCACTTTGTACCTTTTCATAAGTAGCCTAAGTTTAATAGACTAGTGTAGTCTATTTCTTTTTGGAAGGGGGTAAATGTAACATTCATTTTTTCCTAGATTTTAAGACCATGTAAGGTTACTGATTTTTCACTTCAAATTGTACTTATTTTCATTTTTGTATCGAACGGTATATTAAACAGAGATTCCAAGACGTTCGGTATAGTGTGTTGTGCGGGTTCCTGACCGAACCTACCGCCACGCCGCGATTGGTGAAAAGTGTGTATCCGCTGTTTTAGTTCCGGCGTCGCCATATTACCGAGAGTTTGGATGGTTTATTTAAGGGCCTGAAGACCGACTGTGGAGGCTGTTTTCCATCTAGCCGCAGCCGGGCTATTTTCCAGCTAGCCGCTGAGTAGGCTTAGTACCATCTAGCCGACAGGCTAATTTTCATCAGAGCCGACAAGTAGGCTTCCTTCGACTGAGCTACAAAAGCAAAGCTCAGAACAACCATCATGCGAACTAAGTAAAAGTACCAGTTTCTTAACTAAAAGCCGTAGTGGGTTTTCAAAGTGTTAGCTAGAAAAGTGTGAAATCGGTCGAATGCCATCAAAGCAGGAATAAGAACCGTAAGTTACCAAAACTTCCTTCAATAGACTTATTCCAGAGTAGTGCCTTAACCGCAATCTAAAACAGACTAAAA